>NW_024121876.1:10156031-10344751 GCF_016745375.1 Pimephales promelas | reverse complement strand
AATAATATAATATAATTTCAGTTTTGAAAAAAATTATTGCTAGCCAGGGATATATCAGTGTCACTGGATATTGGTAGGGACACGTCCCTGGCGTCCATACTAAATTCTATGCCCCTATCTTGGCTTTATTAAAACCCTGTCTGTGAAACTGGGCCATTGAGTTATAAAATAAACACATCATCAATGAGGTGAGGATATCATTAGGCCTCATTAACATTAAGAGTTTGAGTGAAATATTTAGCTTTCGGGGTGACTAGATGAGCACTTCTAAAAGGAAAACAATTTCTGTGAGATCCAGGCTCCCACTGCAGAGTCCTTGGAGTTATTGAGATGGCGACTTGTTGCCCTAGCAACAAGAAATATGATTTCTGCGATGTTGAGCAGGATGCAGATGCCAGACACCGCAAGCATAAATATAGTGAACACCGTTTTCTCAGTTGGCCGGGACACAAAGCAATCGACTATGTTTGGGCACGGGTACGAATCACACTTTACCAGCCGGAACATCTTGTAGCCTGGGTAGATCATGTAGAAGAGATACATAAACGCAGATTCGAATAACACACGGAACAGCAGGCTTATCATGTATGTCCACCAAAGGCCACCGGTAATCTTCATCTTTTGATTCTTTATCTGCTCTAAGTCCTTTGGACTGGTGCGGCCAGCTTGGCGATACAACTTTTTGTCGATATGCCGACGATGTGCAATGTGCATGGCAACCAGCAGGGCGGGGGTAGAGACCATGATGAGCTGCAGTGCCCAAAGTCGGATGTGAGAGATGGGAAAGAAGTGGTCGTAGCACACGCTGTTGCAGCCAGGCTGCTGGGTGTTGCAGATAAAATGAGCTTTCTCATCGCCCCACACGCTCTCCGCCGCCACCACCAGAACCATGATACGGAAAATGAAGAGAACAGACAGCCAAATCCGCCAATGCCTGTGGAATGCCGGTTCACGCCGCTGATCACGGCATAAAAAGACGCCCAGTTCATTTTTGGTTCCAGATCTGCAAAACAGAGAAAAACTCCACTCTTAGCAAACTCTCTCTCTCTCACACACATTAAATATAAACATTAATATTTTTATTTAGCAAGGAAACCAAAAGTGGCAGTTTATATTAAGAAATGTTACTTAAGCACAAAATTAGCATATTAGACTGATTTTTGAAGGATCATGTGACACTAGAGTAACGGCTGCTACATCATATCATTTAAAATAGAAAACCTTTTGAACATTATTACATCTCAGTCTTGATTTAAGCCTTTTTATTACCACACAATAACCATATGACATAACATCTAAGAAATAAGGACCGTGTCTGACTCAAATCTACAAATATATCTTTGAAACATTGCATAACACAATAATAAAAATGTAATTGTGACGAATCTGAGACCAGAGCTAACAATGAACTTGTTCTGTGTAGGTTGGTACTTGCACAAAGTGATTTTTCATGACAACTACCTAAAAGAAGGTCTTTGACTGAAACCTATTTACATGTCACAAGTAAAGCAAATGCAAAGAGAAACATACAATTACATCTACAAAAGAAAACAGCCGTCGACCACCCATTTTCTGACGGACAGAGAAAGTAAATGAGAGAAAGAGTTGCAGTATTCAGCATTACCAGACTCCGCAGGTGGTGTTAGTGGCATGGGCAAAGCCCGTTCAGAGGGTTCTGAAACCCGCCGTGTCTCTGGTGTGCATGTGTATGCCTGTGTCTGTATGTGTGTACCTCAGTCAGATGGAGTGTCTCCGGCTTGCAGCCACCATTTATGAAGGAACGGACACCCATGTGACCGGCGAACTCAGAGCCAATGTCATTCTCCCATCACACAATGAAAGCGTGGGTTCAGTCACAGAACAAGAGTGTGTGCTTTGATGTGTGTGTTTGTGTTTGTGTGATATGGGTCACCGGGTATCTTCCATCTTGTACTTTTGCCTTTCTGCCTCATGGATTTATGTAATAATTTAAGCTCCATATTATATATTAATATTATATGCACTATTATAGGCAAACATTTTTTTAATTTTAGTAAACTTAATTTTCTATGTCTATGCAATTTGTCCAATGTATTTGAATTGACAATATAAAAAAAAGTTTGGATGTAACAAAGACTCAAAAAAGCTGATGTAAAAAAAAGGAACACAATTTAATGATTTGAAATTATTTACAGTGTAACCTCACAGGACCATGTAACATCTTTTAAAAACAAATTTAAACACTCTCACTATGAACTTAAATTGTATGTGTGAGTTTAGAATTGGTTAGGTAAGTTTAGGAATTATAAATATGCCAATAGTTTGGTTTGCAAACACCCTGAATCAATAATATGCATCAGTGTGAAAATTCATACAATTTGATGATGTCATACTGCAGGACATCCATTCATATCTTTAATGTTTTAATTCATTTTTAATACATTACTGATGAATATTACTATTTTATATTTTAATATTTTATATAATGGGATATCATTTAGTATATAATAAGAAATATTACTATTCATACTATACAAATGATTGAATATAAAGTGTTGTCTATAATGATAAAATATTTTAAAAGTCTTACATATCTCAATCAATGCATTTAGGGTTTTATTTGAATTCCTTTATATTTTGTCTCTGTTTGGAAAGTGATGATTGTGCTTTTATTATTGTTTTAGTGAAATACAATTATGGATGTCATCACACAGAATCTTACAAGTATCAGAAATCCACTAAGTCTCAAGATGCTGTATAAATCTTGACTTAAAATAGCCTACAGATTTATAGTTTCTCAACTGGTAGTGTTATGGAACAATTTCTTTATCTGATATTATTATGTGTAGTAGATATTCCATACACATGGAGTGGTTGTAAACTTTCTATATTAAATAGAGGGGAGTTTCACACAGGTCACTGTGTTTGGTTGGTAGTTGGTTGATTATTGAGTTTCTGGGGTAAACATGGTTGGTAGTTGATTATGGCAAAGGTTTAATTGGTAGGTTTAGTACTGTGTTTGATAGGGTTGATATTTGGCTGATGTTTACCTGCGGTTGGTGTGGTCCCTGAGCAGAAGAAGAGGTTGAAGTCGCACAGGAAAGGGTTGATGTTTCCCCAGTGCCGATTATGGCGCAGTACCGGAGCTTTGCATTGCTAATCACTCGTGTCACGCTGTTACTCACCCCACTACAAACATCTCCACACAAAAGATGCTTGTGCTGCCAGTCCTTAACCATTCAGATCAGATCCGAGGCATACACCCACCAGCAGAAACTGTGACGCAAATTATGTACAAACGCACATTTACACATGAACATACACCAACTCACATACACAATCATGTACATTAGTGACAGCAATTCTTTCACACACATTCATAGCCTCGAACAAACATGAAAGTTTAAACACACACCCAGTCTTTCTCTGCAAAAAGATGTAGCTATAGGCTACTTGTACAGCAAAACTGTTTTTAGATAGACCTAAATGTATTATATAAAAATCACTCCGATCAGTCACAACAGCAACTTCAAAAGAAAAGATAGAATTCGTCCAAATTGTTCCTTATTGTCTATTAAAAGCAGCATTTATTAAAGTGATATAAACTTGTTTATATCTGACATTTAAACTTCTATCTATCTATCTATCTATCTATCTATCTATCTATCTATCTATCTATCTATCTATCTATCTATCTATCTATCTATCTATCTATCTATCTATCTATCTATCTATATACATCACACACATATATATATATATATATATATATATATTTTTTTTTTTTTTTTTTAATGCAGGGGACATTCTTTTAACTTTTTAGCATTTCGCTTCCCAAAGGTCTCCACAAGGTGACCCATGAACACGAGCACCAGCACAGAAGCGCGGTAGCGCGCACGACCAGCCCCACCTACAGGAATTGTGGGAAGACATGGCAGCTTCCGCTGTTTGTGTTCAGGGAATTTCCGCACCGAACAGTCACTAAATGAATAGTGTTTAGTTAACATCATAATTCAATAAGTGTTACGGTTCGGTTTGTTTCGGGATGGAGGAGAGCGGCAGTGTGGACAGTGTCGAGTCGCTGTGCAGGTATAATATATAATTTCACATTAGCTTATATAATGTTTTTGAAACTTCTTGACAGTACAGCCGCTAACTCTGGCTTCATTTCACTTTCATAAGGGATAGTTTACCCAGAAATTTAAAATTCTGCCATCATTAACATACCATTGCTCCAAACTCGTATGACACCACTTATTTTTGTTATATTAAAGAAAATAAATATGTAAATATAGTCAATTATGACCGAGGCTGTCAGTCTCTAACATTCTGAATCTGCACTGTATGTTCAATGGAAGAAATAAAGTCAGTTTAAAATATACAGTTTTGGAACAACATGACGGTGAGAAAATGATGAAAGAATGTTTATTTCTGACTGAACCTTTCCTTCAAGATTTGAGTAAAGCTCATAGGTGTGCTTTAATCCACCTTCATCTTCTAATGTCCTTTCAGCTCCACTACAACCCGCTCTGACCGCTCAAGTGGCACCAAAGTTTCAGACACAGAGCTGCGGGTCAGTCAGAACCAAAGTTCAGCCCAACACTTCTTTTTCTGTACTTAAAACTGGTGTATGTTCCAAACTATTACTATTACCAAACCTCATATGTTTATTTTTCTTATTACAGAGTAAAGGAAGGACATTTGATAAGGTATTAAAGTGTGAATTTTTGCAAAAGACTTGAATAAAGCTTCAGTTTATGTTCACTGATCAAATTTTCCTCTATGCAGGTCTATAAGGACCCCGGTAAAGACGAACTTCCTCTTCTGGAAGAGGAACTGGTTCAGGATGCTGGTATGTGTGGCACATTATACTGACTGCTGTGCATCAGCTATTCTGATGGGTTTAATGTATGTGCTTATTGTGTGCTTGATCACAGCTAAAGACGTGACTTACATTTGTCCATTCATTGGGCCTGCTAGAGGATCTCTGACTGTCACTAACTACAGACTTTTCTTCAGGTGCACTGACAGGGTAAGAACCATGCACACATGCTGTTTCCGTACTTCTGGAGAGAATTTCTAAACTAAAGACTTAATTGTCAGGCACCTTTTTTGTGTGTTAGGAGCCGGTGTTTGGGCTAGATCTGCCACTGGGAGTTTTGAGCCGAGTAGAGAAGATCGGAGCAGCAACTAGCAGAGGAGACGCCTCATACGTCCTCGTCTGCAAGGTTTGCGAATTATTATTTTTTTGAAGAAGACTTGACATTTAACTATACATATATGTTTTAAAAAAACAATAATTAAGAATAAAGCCAAAAATAAAAATGTTGAAATAAAATGTACGAAAATGACAGACAAATAAAAATAATTTAAAGCTAGTTTGGAATATAAAAAAGCATAAAAAAATACTGAAAATATACGAATAAAGACTATTACAAAATATTAATGATAATAAAATCAGGTGTTATTAAAAATAGTGTTATTTTAACCCTTACTGTTGAGCGCTGATACATTCTTTTCCCTGGATGTTCGCTCAATGTATATGTGTCCTGTAGGATTTGAGGAACCTGCGTTTTGTACACAAGGAACCTGAGGACTCACTAAAGAAATCAGTGTTTGAGGTTCTGATGAAGTTTGCTTTTCCAGTGTCAAACAACATGGTGAGAAACATAAGAAGACAAAGAGCATATATTATTCCAGCATGCAGTATAGTACAATTAATAAACCTTATTCAACAAAATCTGCATCGACCTAAAAGTTATTAGAGCTCATAATTTCTCTGTCTGTATCCCTCCTTTCTCTTTGTCTAGTCCCTCTTTGCATTCGAGTATAAGCAGGTGTTTCCTGAGAATGGATGGAGGGTGTATGATCCACTGGCTGAATACAAGAGACAGGTACAATACATTGTGTGTTTATTCATTTTTTTGCTCTTTTTTGTTATATGCAATGTGATAAAATACAGTCATCCAGTCTTTATTGCAAAATAAACCCCTCTGTAGAGGGGCGAGGACTCTAATGTAAAGCAGGGGTGGATTGTATCACTCCAAATAGGATTGTTTTGCAATAATGATGGCTGGGTATACATGAATAATTGTCATTAATAATGACATATGAAATAATGGTTTTATTCTACAATATTTCAACATTATTTTTCAAATTTATCACTTGGTAATTATATAATAATATATGAGTTAGTATATATATATATATATATATATATATACATTGTCATATTTCATTTACAGTATTTAACAATAGTTTATTATTTTGAGACTTATAGAGTGATACAAGAGACATCTGGCAAAGCTATGTAGGATATTTTAAATCAATTATACATTTTAGTTGTTATTATACAAAGCATATTTCACTGCAGAATTCTGTGATTGACCAATAAGAAACAAGTATTTCAGAGAGTTGTGTTTTTCATTTAAATAGGGTCTTCCGAATGAGAGCTGGAGGATATCCAAAGTAAATGATCACTATGAGCTGTGTGATTCATACCCAGCGGCACTAGTTGTGCCGGTGACAATCACTGACGAAGAACTGCGGCGCGTCTCCAGCTTCAGGGCCAAAGGACGCATTCCGGTCAGTGTCTTGAGATGTTTCTGAATCTTCACACTTCAGTTTGTGTGTGAGCAATAATTCATCCTCAGTTCTCACCACTGAAGCTATTGGCTCATTCCGGTTTAGGTATTGTCGTGGATTCACCCGGAGAGTCAGGCTGCAGTGGTTCGGTCCAGCCAGCCGATGGTAGGTCAGAATGGTCGACGCAGCAAAGAAGATGAGAAACTCCTTCAGGCCATCATGGATGCAAACGCACAATCACACAAACTGTTCATATTTGATTCCAGACCCAGTGTGAATGCTGCCGCTAACAAGGTAAACACTCACTTTCTTTTCAAGCGTGTGTATTAAATGAAAGGAAAAGTTTTGACAGTTTGTGTTTTAGATGAAAGGAGGTGGGTATGAGAGTGAAGATGCTTATCAGAATGCAGAGCTGGTGTTTCTGGATATCCACAACATTCATGTAATGCGCGAGTCACTACGGAAACTGAAGGATGTCGTCTATCCCAACATTGAAGAATCTCATTGGCTGTCCAACCTCGAGTCCACACACTGGCTGGAGCATATTAAGGTGAGACGAGAGGTATCTCTTCATAATGTTTCTCACATGTTAAGAAACATCATGATGATGAAGATGGGACTGTGTATGTGTGACAGTTAATTCTGGCAGGAGCTTTAAGGATAGCTGACAAGGTGGAGTCAGGGAAAACCTCCGTGGTGGTTCATTGCAGTGACGGCTGGGACAGAACTGCTCAGCTGACCTCACTGGCCCTGATAATGCTGGACTCTCACTACAGAACCATACGAGGCTTTCAGATACTGGTGGAGAAAGAGTGGCTCAGCTTTGGACATCGCTTCCAACAGGTCAGTCAACTTACATGACCATAACGTCAACAAACAAGACTGTAAGGGGATAAAATGTTTGCTGTTTTGCATATACCTTACTTGTTAATTCAGTATTTACTATATAATGAATGCTTTTTTATGTATTGCACTACTTAAAACTCTGAAATTAAGTAAAAATAAAGTTGCTGGTAAGGCAACTATAAGGTAATGTAACAAAGCTGTGTGTAAGTCAGGTTTATGTTCTATTTTACCTACAAATTTTTTCTCATTGTTTTATTTTATTTATTTTATATACATTTTTGAGATCAAAATTGAGATCAATACATTGCCACTTTACTTTATTTTACACGCTGAACCTTTATAGTAGTTTACGAAAATGTTTATGTTTACATTGTGATTATTTGATTTCATGCATATGAAGCACTTTGAGTTGCATTCTATGTATGAAAAGTGCTATACAAATAAATGTTTATTATTATTATTATGAATACATTACATGATTTTTGTGTATGTAGCGAGTAGGTCATGGTGATAAGAATCACACAGATGCAGATCGCTCTCCGATCTTCCTGCAGTTCATTGACTGTGTCTGGCAGATGACAAGACAGGTTAGTGTAAAACACCCCTTTGGCTGACCTGCTTATGTCTTCAGTGTGTTGCTATGAGCTGTCTCTGTATAAGTAATACATTTTGTGTCTCTGTGTTTGAAGTTTCCTGCAGCTTTCGAGTTCAATGAGAATTTCCTCATAACAATACTGGATCACCTCTATAGCTGCCTTTTTGGCACATTTCTGTGTAACAGTGAGCAGCAAAGACTCAAAGAGGTGAGAGCGAGCCTACTCTTGGTTATAAATGTTTGCACACTTTGTATGTATGTAATTAAGAATATGAATGTTTAATAGATAAGGAAATAATCTGGTAGACGCTATTATCTTTAACTTACAGCAAAAAAGTGTGTTTCGGACACAGTAATGGTCATTTCAAAACTTTGAGATTTGTGTTTATTTAAAAACAAACACATATAACTGTGTGGGTCTAAGGGACTGTCTGTTTTTGTGTTTAGGAAGTCCCGAAGCGCACAGTGTCTGTATGGTCATTTGTGAACAGTCAGCTTGAGGAGTTTGTGAATCCGCTGTACGTACACTACCCCTCCCACGTTCTCTTCCCCACCGTCGGTATACGACACCTCCAGCTCTGGGTCTCCTACTACATACGCTGGAATCCTCGCATGCGACCACAGGTACACACGTGTGAATGGTTTTTAAATGAATGTGCAGGTGCAGAAATGACTTGGTTCATTCTCTGATTCTGCTTGAGAATGTGTTCTCAAAATCTTCTGATATTTAAAATATAATAATGTGTGTACTAGAGGTGTCCGTCATTACAAAACATCTAAGTATCTGTTGGTTTGTTGAAACTGCAGTCGGCAGTTTTTCCTCTTTGTCGCCATCTCTGTTCGAGTTCTGCAATTGCAGTCATTCGCGAAATGATCAACTTTACGTGAGTTGTACTTCAACACCCTCGACACGGCACAGCGTGGATGAACACAATGTTTGAGGAGAGTGTGAGGCTGTCAGTCACCGCGCCGGTGTGGATACTGGCATTTAAAAAATCCCAGATTATTCTTTTTGGAAGTATGACCAACATAATAATTTTCACCGGAAAATTCACCACTTTTGTACTGGTTCTGACATTGCAGTAAATCATGCTGATTTTCGCTTATAAGTTATCCTATCACGCAAAACCGTGCAAAATAAACTTTGTTCTCAAATTGTTAATGTTAACAACATCAGTATTGCATGACTACATGTAAGGTTCTTCTGATATTTATCCTTGTTTTCGCATGGGTCCGGTTGCTCTCTTATTTTTTCTGTATCCACTCCGAAGTCCGAACACAGTCTTTTGCATTTTACCACTGATAAATGTCCAGTTGTCACTGGTGATTGTCGTTGCAACCTTTCTGGATCCGCCATCAAATTGATAAGTCTAATTATATCAAGTGCTGTGAGAAAAGGCTATAAATCTCCACCTTCAGCATCCTCACACGCAATATAGCTTATACTAGCCGAGACTCCTCCTTTATGTGTACAGATGTGATGTAATAACTCAAAGACATGCTCGAATTTCCCGCGGAAATCCACCAGTACCACTGGAATTTAAAAAATTATTACAAGTATTGTAATAATTTACAATACTTGTTAATTTACAAATAATTTACAATACTTGTTAATTTACAAATAATTTACAATACTTGAATAATTTACAAAATTATTCAATTATTACAATTCGCTTTGAATTGAATTTTGCCTTGAATAATTTTTAACCCCCCAAAAAGCTACAGACTGCAGCTTTAACTAACAGGACTAGATCCTTCCATCTTTAAACCCAGCTATTTAGTTTTGATTGTCAATAAATATTACTCTATGATGTAATGAGATGGATTTTATTATCCATCACCTAAACATCTGACACTTTAGGTATGTACCTTATATTAGTTAATAATGAGTCTTGAAAATGTATTTTAGGAGCCCGTCCATCAGCGCTACAAAGAGCTGCTAGCAAAACGGGCAGAGCTTCAGAAGAGGGTGGAAGAGCTACAGCGCGAGGCGGCCAATCGTACGGCCTCGTCATCCTCCGAGAGGGCGGGGTCTCCTACGCGCTCCATCACACCTGTTCAAACCTTTGTATAGTTGCTCGACAGCTTTGAGGAATGTAGATCGCCACACACCACGTGAGCGTCACACGGTTCTCATGTTACTTGCAGTGATGCACAACTGATGTAAATTCACACACTAACATTCACCTCGCTGCTACAAGCTGGCTGGCTGGATGGAAGAAGCTTTTAATCACTAAAACCGTTGGATACTAGTATTATATTAATACATTTATTAAGACTAGTGAAGCATTAATACATGTTAGAAACATATTAGGGCTTGTACTGAATGAACTGTATGTAATAGAACATGACGAAAGCGTTGTGATTCTGCCTACATCATCTTGATGCAGAGGGAAATTTAGGCGAGTCTTTCTAGCCTCGGGGTTTTATGTACAGGGTTCTGTCTTTACTTGAAATTCCTAACTTTCTTGGGCTTGATAAAGATGACACTATCTAATCATGTTATGCATGATATAGAATATGCTCTATAATCTAACATTTGCTTATACATTAACATTATTGACCAATAAAGTGTATTGACACTAATTAAATGGTTACTTACTTAATTAAACTCTAGTGGTGCTATGATACAGCTAATCCACAAGAATAAAACACCTGCAGGATCTGGATCTAGACAATAAATGATGCGTTTAGCTCATGTAGATTTCGTGTGTTTACATACAGTTATAATTGAGCTAGAGCGATAATCATTATCTACTCTTTTAGTTTCACTTTTGTAAAGTTTTGCCTTAAGATTTTATTCAGACTAAAGCGTTTACATTCTAAACTTTTTAAAGTGCATGTGAATATCGATGAATCAGTGTTAATAACTATTTTTAAAAAAAAGCTGAAATAAAATATGAATATTACAAGAAAAACAAGGAAAAATGTTTACATGGCAAGTACAAAAATATCTACAGCTAAAAAAATGACTAAAACTTTAACTAAAATTACAATGAAAACTAAATATTAAAATAAAAGCTAAAAAATTTTAATTAATAGTATATTAGTATATAAATAAAACCAAAATAACACTGCAATGAATGAGGATAAAGGTGTCTCAGATGACATCAAGTCCTGATTATTTGTGTATGAAATTGTGTATTTTGCAGTTATCTGGTCCGAGTACAGCTAAAAGGGGGGAAATCTGTGGAAAGCACTTTTCTTTTTTTGCTGCAACTTTGGCCAGTGTTTCTTGACACTGCATCCAACCAAGCTGTTCTTCCCACAGAATATCAAGTGTCTGATTTATCTAATGACGGCCCCACTGTTGTCTTCCTTTAGCTGCTGTTTTATTGTTGAATGAAAGGTGGGGCTGGCTGGTTTGTGTGATCTCCCAGTCAGTGTGGATTTCCCCCACAGTCCATAGACATGCAGGTTTGGATATGGATATGGTGAATTGGATATGCCAAATTGACCGTAGGAATGTGTGTGTCCCAGAACTCTCAGTGCTGGGTTCCTTCACAAAGGGCATCCAGTGTAAACTCTATGCCATATCTAATGCGTGTGCTGATAATTCTGATGAGGCGGACCCTGCAAATAAGTGCGACTAACACTAGGAAATATATATATACCATTTGTCATGTAGCACATGCTTTTTATTCTAAAGCAAATGTGAGAAAACATGGTGTTAAAACCCACTAAAAGGTTTCATCATTAATTAGCACTGTGTTCCCAGTTTGCATTTGGCAAGTAAAATCAGCTTCCCAAACAGTACAAACAGACTGTTTATTTACACATTATCACATTCAGTTACATTTTTGAAATGACTCCATATTTGTAGAGAAGTACTTATAAAAACCATGAAAGTGCATAAATACAAGTTTATTTACAGTATTTATGTTGGTTTTAATTCCTTTGTTTCTGTATCTATGAGCTAGTGGCCCTGCTCTCTCTGTGCTTCACCACTTCCCCCTCTTGCTCCAGTCTTTAGGAGTAAAATGCAAGCATTTGGGATCAATGCGCAGGTGGCGTTTCTGCATGGCACGCTCGTGGCCTTCTACTATGTCCTCGGACAAGGTGAGGATATATTGACCCTGCAAGGGAAGAAAGCAAAATCAATCACCCTGAAAGGCACCTTCAGTATCTGAATTAGCTAATTATTCCTTTCCATTGCAAGTGATTTCTTACCTTATAGTAATTGATGAGGTTGAGGTATTGAAGAGTTGATATCACATCCTCTTTCTTGACACTCGTGATCTCACTTATTTCACTAAGAACAATAAAAGCGAGAACACAGCTGGAAATTTGTACCTTCAAAGCATTTGTTTAGTACAATACAAAGAGAGGGTACACACTTGATGGTGATCTGTGGCCGTTCTCCATTCTCTGATTTGAGGTCCATGAGTATCTCCAGAATGGTCTGGGACCAGTATGAGCGGTAGGAGAGCAGGCCCAAATCAGACAGTGGTTTCTCTGGGGTACCTGTCTTTCCTTCCACCTTTGAGAGCTCATAACCTTGTGAAACAATGGCCATGACATGATTTAGGGCTTATATTTCACAAATAAAATTGAGGAAAATGAGGCAAAATTTTTTACCCAACTAACCAAATTTGACTAGTCCTGAAGTGTAAAATTACTCACTGAACTCAATTAGCAGTTTTCCATAGCCTCTTCTCTGATAAGGTGGTAACGTCAGAATACAGGCTACATTATAGTCTTCTGTTGATTCTTTCTCCTTTAATAAGAGGAAAAAAGACAAAGGCGTCATGAAACAGAAATTATTTCTTATTATGATGTATATTCAATATATGATATACGTATGTCGCATATATGAAACAGCTTCTCGAACAAGACAAAATGTAGGCAGAGACTCGATTTTGTCCATCTGGAAAGTGGTTAGCTATTGCTGTGATGTCATGTTAATGATAGATTGTCCCACCCTCATACCAGTAAACAAATCACCAGAGAAGAGGAGAGATATCATTGCAAGTCATGAAAAGTTATTTTGATTAAAGAGGGCACATTCATTTAAAAATAAATAATGAGATGAGACCACAGATGCCGGCAGAGCGGGAATATACCTTTGAGAAGTAGCCAACTATATGGAAACCCTTTGAGTCGTACTCCGTCATGACATAGAAGAGGAAAGGATCTGTGTCGTAGTACAGGGTCTTGTGGTCCAGGAAGCATTTGGCCAATAGACACAAATTTTGGGAATATGCCTGTGCAGCAAAAAAAAAAAAAAAAAAAAAAAGAAGACCATCAAGAGACCACATTGATGTACAGTACATACTGCAACAGTGCTCAGGACATTATTAGTGGAAGGGATCATCCGAGTCTTATTACACACCTTGTTTTTCCTGCCATCTATTTCAAAAAAGGAGATGGTTCCTTTGCGGTAGATCTCATTTCCTGGAGGATGCCGAAGGTTGCATTTTGTCTGTAAAGGAGTAATTGTATATTAAATGTTGTGCAAATTATACAAAAGGTATGTGAAACTATACAATAACAGCTATTTAAAGATGTGGTCATAATTAGTAATGTCCAGTGAAATTTAGTGGGTCATTTCAATAGGAATCCTCCATGCAATTTAGAGTTTTACAGAAGGCCAGAAATGTTCAACAGAAAAGCTGCTTGGTTTGAAAGTGTTTGCTGCTAACAATAGTCTTTTTATTGTCCGTGAAATTTCACCAATGTGACCGCATCTTAAGGTTAAGTCTTGAAACTAACTCTTACCAAGTGTCTTTGAAGACATTTGAGGCTCTTGAGGTATTTGAGACAGAATTCACAGAGGTAGAGAATGGGCAGAGAGGTGAGCTCCTGTGAGTACGGGGAGAAGTACCAAGGCTTCAACCTGTGCCGGCCCAGCTCTATACAGTTTATGTTCTTCATTCGTGTCACGATGTCATCATGACTGCGGTCAGACACCAAACTACCGGTCATGCGCGGGGCAGATGGGATTCCATCTGAACTGTCCTGAGAATCCTAAGATCAGAGAGTAGTGTTAGGGAGAATTGAATGAAACATCGATAACATGAAAAAAATGTCTTTCATCTTTCAACGAATATTCGTTTTATGTAAATTATTTTGTTTTTCATTGTTATTAATGTCAGATTTGCCTGATTTAATTGTATATATATATATATATATATATGCTGCATTTAAAGAATCCATTCCATCAAGAAACTGTGATTCTTTAACAGCCTTAAAGGTGAATTCCACTATTTAGCACTTTGAGTCTATTTTCTAGTTTGTTTTGGATGAACTAGAGTGGTGGACACAGAAATTTGGACGATGGGTCCTGTCTTGACTTTTTGACTCTTTTAGAATCGCCTTTGACTGCTTCAGAGTGGCTGTCTACCGGCATGCACAAACATGTCCTTAAAACAACACTTAACGTTCTTTTTCAAACTCACCAAGTGATTAGTGGTGTTCATTGATGATTAAAAACAATTATATATCGGCGCAATGTATGATTTCAATCAGTGTAATTTGCTAGTATTTGAAGCGGTCAAAGGCGATTCTAAAAGAGTCAAAAAGTTGAGACAGGACCCATCGTCAATATTTCTGTGTTCACCACTCTAATTCATCCAAAACAAACTAGAAAATAGACTCAAAGTGCTAAATACCAGAATTCTTATTTAAGCCTCCATTCTGAGACACTCAGACACTCTACAAAGCAATGGGAAGTAAATGAGCCGGACCTCTCCAGGCAGCAAATAGACGTTGGAGCAGCGGGGACTGTTATTCTGGAAAACCTTTACCATCTAGAAAAACACAAGGGGTTGCAATGTTTTAGGACACTTTAGAGGAGTAGGGAAGTTGATGGAGTTCTATTTAATTGGAACACATTTGATGGATTTGGTTTTTGGTACAGGCTTGCTATCTCATTGGTAGTCAGTGTTGGTTTTTTAAAATAAACAAAGTTCCTTTATGATAAATAAAGGAAATGTGAACTGCCCTAAAACACATTTCCAATTCCTAACATCTTACAGTATCATGTTCTTGCCAAATAACAATGAAATGATGGATAATTTTAGGTTGCAGGACTTACCTCATCTGTCCCTCCACAACTTTTTCTTTTTCTCCCTGGCTGAGGAGGAATTAGATGACGCTGAATGGACATTGTGCCATTCTTCCAGGTGGAAGAAGCAGAGGAAAAAAAAACAAAAAACGTTTTATTGTTAAATAATATTAAATAAAATACCTTATACTTAACACCAGTAATACTCCTTATTATTATTATTTTGTATGCAAGAAGAGACAAACTGGTCTTTTAAAGTAATTTCTTACTGTTGTTAGAGAGGTGAGTGGTTCATGCTCCTCTCTGGATTTAATGCTGAAAGGGGAATCTCTAATTGTTGGATATACAGAGGCCTGACTCGCCTCTGCAGAACCAGGAAGTGAAGGCACTGGAGTCGCTGCGGTCACTTGTGTTGCCAAAGAGACTGACTCTGCTTTCCTTTTCTGTAAGATCAAACAGAAACGAGCGTTAGTTTTTAAGCTTTAAAAGGCACTAAATTCTTTCATATAGAAAACATAACCATGAGTGAACGCCTGCCACTTACCTCATGTAAATAACTAAGGAGAAATAAGTAATGAGAATGACTAATGGGGTCTGAATGCATTTTGAGCTTTTACATAAAGATTGAAAAATTAATAAGTTTGCTTTAGAATTAATTAATCATCCTCATGTCATTACAAACCTGTAAAATGGGTGAACGATAATGTGCATTTCAAAGGTTCAATCTCATGTAATCATTTTAACAATGCAACCATTATTGTGGGATAAATATATTCAAATTAGATGTCCAACAAAAGGTTCTGGAATCTGTAGTTGAAATTGAGATGAGGCGAAAACTGCTACACTCGCACTCTTTGGAAATTGTATAATGAGTTTATTCAAACTACTCTTTAATCCAGCACATTCGCCGTAAACACTTGTTGGACAGATTGATGAGGAAAATACAATGGGCAGGGTTCGTCTGTACCGGTGTGGGGAGGGTTTTGCCTCTTGAAGGAGCTGAAGCAGACTGACCATGGAGATCTAGGCTCTTCTTCTAAATTCAAACAGAAAGTATCAAGATGGTAAATGGACTGAAAAGCATGCAAATCGTTTATCATTGATGTGGGGGAGTTTTGTTTCTACATTTAGTGTCACTGGTTACAAAGTAGATTCTCTTACCACATCTCTCTCTGGGGAGCTTGGCCGAGACCCAGGCAGTCCATTTTTAATGGGAGTCTTCGCCTCTTTCTTGGGAAACTGGAGCTTTTTCATGTCCAGTCGGTCTGGAGTAACCCATTCGTCCAAGCGCTTATTGACTAACAACAACAAATTTAGTTGAGTTTTTTTTTCTTTCCAATTAATGGCTAAATAAATAGAATCATGCAGTATATAAATATTAACACTGGAGGAAAGAAATTAGGTAAATAACCAAAGTATTTAGTCCGGTTGAGTTTATACTCACAGTCAATATAGTGGACATAGTAAAGCTTTCTCCCAGGGATGTCTTTGACACTGAGAATTTCAGCCAAAGCTTTGAAGAGACAAAATGATCAATTACTTTTGGACAAGCAAGAAGTTATATCTTCAGATATACTTATACTGCTATTTACGTGTAGCTAGTTTTGCGCTTGTTACAATGTTTTGTTTACATTCTGTCCGCAGCTGTCAGGCTGATACTTACGCCATTCGTCTTCATTTTCTTGATTTTTTCGCAGCACAGGTAGTCGACAGCCCTCCGTGATCTCACCCTATGGTGACATAACGCAATTATGAATCACATTGACCAACAAAGACCGGACAAATGCTATTTAAATAGCAAATAAGACAACATAAAAACCAACCGTCTATCCTTTACTCACCGAGTGATCCGCCATCTTTTATCTGGCGCGTTATAATACAACGCCAGTCGCGTTTGTTTTGCGTCAAGAGACGCGCTGAACCATAATAGATAATAAAGGTTTTATTCACAAGGGGAAAAGAGTGTAGAAAAAAACCGCATAAGAACCAAATACAAAATAACCTACTAAAGATTACATTTACATGAAACTCATGACGTTTAAAGAGCTTCATTTGCATGTAATCTTTAGTGTTTTGTATTTGGTTCTTTTGTTTGTGTGTCACACACACACACTCACACACACGAATTTTTTTGTGTGTGTTATGTATACAAAGTTTATATCTTTAGTTGAAATATTTATATATTTAAATCTATATTGATATCTTTAAAATCTATCACAAAAAGTTTCAATGTCAGTGATGTCATCCTAGAAGTTTCAGTAAACTACTAATGCACAATGAACAGAGTAAAACACAATACTTGTATTGTGAACATTGTGGTTAAAAATAGTTTAGTTTAAATAAGTGAATATAATAATGTTATAGGGTCTCTGTAAGATATGTAATAATGTGTGACTGTGTGCTGAAATCCTTCCATTTTTCTTGTTTATCTTCTCTACAGCTCTAAAATTTAATTCTTCTGGAAATCCTTAATGATCATATTAAATATTCCTTAAATGCCCCAACTGTAATTTCAATATATTAGACAATTATTATAATAATTTTATTACAACTGTGTTCTCTCTATTCCTGAAGGGGGGGGGGGGGGGGGCTGCTACGTTTTGCTCTAGAAAACTAATTGTTTCAATTTTACAGTCTTTCACTTTTTAAAAAAAGCTTTATTTGAATATTCAGTTTATGAACATTAGATATATGAAAATTAGAACATAACAATAATAATTAGGAACAACACTAATAGCCTAGAGAGAAAGAAAACATTAACAAACAATACCATAGCTCAAAAGCAGAAATAGAATATATATATAATAGGTTTACAATTCAAAAATTTACATTTATGAATATAAAATCTATATAGAAAGAAAATTAGGTTTATTATAAAGCATTTTGGATCCGCTTCAAACTAAATCCAAAGATAACAGATGTAGGATTCATTGAAAAACCTTGAGATCTCCAGAGCTGAACAGTAAATGAAGAACAGTTTCAGTGTCATCCTGACAAAATAGGAGCATTTAGTGTCAAAATCAGAACTGAATATTTCATCAGAATTTTTTTTCATTTTTTGGTGATATTTTTACATCACTAACACGTCACAAAAAACATTGCGTAGTTCTTTAAAAGGGTGGGACGAGGTCTTTGATTGGTGCTAATATTTTAAAACCACTCTTCCCGCCCATTGGCGCAGGCTTCCGATTGGCTGTTGAAGCTTTCCTTTGTAGTCACAGGTCGCATCCGGTTCGTGCGTCGACGGAGATACAAAAAGGAGAAAGCAAAAATTATCGCTAGGAGCCGAAATACCGAGCTATGAAATCAGGGTTTTAGTTATTCCTTTTATGTATGACCGTATTTTAGTTTATATTTAGTTCTTAGTAATGAGTAGGTTATAAGCCACTGATGTTTTTATAGTAGTATTCGTAAAGCTGTTTTAAATGGTTGGATCCATTTTATGTATCGGGATTAGTTGCCGTTTTAATTGGGATTGAATCTTCTCAGGTCTCACCTCGTCTCATGTGTTAAAGGTCGTCCTCGCTTAAGTGTAGATATATTTTAACAGTAGCGGTAGTTGTGTGTTTGGGTGGTTTGGTGATGGCCACATCGGCCCTGTACGCCTGCACCAAGTGTAACCAGCGGTTCCCGTTCGAGGAGTTGTCGCAGGGCCAGCAGCTCTGCAAGGTGAGAGTACACATGCACACACTGTTTACATGCGCTTCAACAGTCTAGGGAAAAAGTGTGTGTCTGTGTTTGGTCAGAGAGTTATTTAAGTGTTAATTTTGAACAGCAGATCTATCCAGACATTGTTTCAGCTAAAACACCACTGATGTCCTAACCTATTTATGTTTCAATTATGTTTTCACACTTGAGTACTCATTAATAGGACTGAACTCAGACCAATTGAAGTGGACCAAACGATGAAACAAGTGGGAGAAAACAGTTCTACGACTCGGGATTCTTTTTGGTCCACTTTAATAATGGGGCTCAAACCCCTTTTTGTTCCTACTGTTGATTTTTGGATATAGTCGCGATGCCTGAGCCACTTTTACCCTAACATTTTATTAAATTTACTTACATTGTGACACCAAGTTTTAATTTACTTTAATTTGTCAAACAACATTTCTACGCATTCTGTTTAGTTAGTTTTACTTTGAACATAAAATATATATAAAATAAAAACACATCTTTTGCACAAAAATATGCATTATTGTATTATATTATCAGACGTCTACCTGTATGGGCTACATCCAGTTTATTTTGAGTTGTTTATTTGTGGCATAAGGAAATGGTGACATCATCACAGAAATATTCATGATTCTACTTTGCTAATAATGTAAAAATGTGTTGGAAACAGATGGCGGGTGTCACAAGATCACGATTTTATAGTATATTTTAAACGTTTTAAATTATTATAATTGTTTTTACAATTTAACAATCGCCCTAATGTCTTGTATCAAAGCAATATTTTTATGCTTTTTGTTATGATATTGATTGGAGTATTTCGCATATGGGCCAAAAATCCATCGATCCATACTCAGACCCCTGAAAAGTACCAAGTGTGAAAACGCCTATAGAAGCAGTCATACAGTATATAACATTGTGACATGAATCATATACTATACAACACTGCTATTGTTTTTTTTTATGTGGCCTATATACCTATATTAACACACATTTTAATTTTACACTAACATTGGTTGTTTTTTCCTCCCAGGAGTGTCGGATCGCACACCCTATAGTAAAATGCACCTTCTGCAGGTCGGAGTTTCAGCAGGAGAGGTGAGACTCTCATATTGACAATCAGGGTGGGAAACTAAGTCTTTGCTCACCAGCCACAGTGTCTGCTGTACATATCTCTATGCTAATGGAAGATCTTTCCTTTTTCTCAGCAAAACCAACACTATCTGTAAGAAATGTGCACAGAATGTCAAACAGTTTGGAACGGTAAGTTCATGTTGAGAGTATATATGTTTAAATTACTGGAAATCCTGTAGATGAATGCACTAACACACATCTTTTCCTCTTTTATCAGCCGAAGCCATGTCAGTACTGTAACATAATTGCTGCATTCATTGGGACCAAATGTCAGCGCTGCACCAACTCTGAGAAGAAGTACGGCCCGCCACAGACCTGCGAACAGTGCAAGCAGCAGTGTGCCTTCGACAGGAAGGATGAGGGCAGGAGAAAGGTGACCAATCTCTTGCATTATTAGTCAGTCTTATTACTCATCCACACTCTGGCTGTGTTGTCTTGACTGTATGTGTGTGATGTGATTCATCATGCTCTGACAGAATGAAGTATTTTCAGATTTCTACACATTGAAAGCTCAATCATGTCTGTCATTATTATTAATTACTGAGCAAGTTGTTCAAAACTGCTGTTGGTTTATGAACAAAACAGAACTGAGTCATTAAATCCCATATCTTCCACCAATGTTAACAAATGATCACCCAAATTTACAGACATAATTTTTGGCCAGGCTGGCATTCAGAAAAAAATATGAATGCAAGAGAGAACTATCGCAATAATGCGTAGTAAAATAAAATTTATGCTTTTTTTTCCAAAATATTTTGTCAGCTAAATACCTTAACCGAGTTTAGTGCTTTGTTCTTCCCTCATATTTAAGATATAAAATATTTTCCTGATATTTTGATGGTTTAATCAAACTTGTTGGATCACTAAAACAAATATCCACTCTGGTCATCATTTTTGGCCACTACTATAGATGTGAGAAACATTTGCGGTTATGTCTTTAAGCTAGTGTCCATTTTTGTTTGAAGGCAACCTGTTTGAAAACATTTATTATTTTTGCTAATCCTTTTGGTGATACTGGTAGTGCAGAAAAATTGACTTCACTTAAACATTTAAACCATGTAAATGTTATTTTATGTCCATGAATCCATCTAGAAACTGCAGTTTTGACTTTATGCAAGCAACTGAGATAGCTCTGTTTTTTTACATGTAACAATATTCTTCTTTCTGGATATTCTGTTTGAAATTGTGTGTCAGAAAATGAGTTAAACTCTAACCTGATCTGCTGCATTACTTTTTTTTTAAATCATTATTATATATTAAGAAGTATCAAGTTATAAGTTTATGCATCATGGCAAAATGCAAACTGAGTGTATAGCATGTGTTATAAGAGCGCACAGTGTTATTGTTAACAAAAACTATTAAAAATGAAACATTTTGATATGAAATGTTTCTTTAAAATAAATTAAATTACAAATATTAAATGAAAACATACTAGAAATATTGCTTTAAAAATTACTAAATGAAGTAAAAAGAGATTTAAAGCTAAATATAAATGTTAAAATATCACTACAAAATTATTAACTGAATATGAAAACTTTAATAAAAGTATAATAAATGCTCTATTATATAAAAAATTCTAAAATAACACTGGGCACACTTGAATTCTTTCTTTCTGCAGGTGGATGGGAAGCTCTTATGTTGGCTTTGCACACTGTCATATCGTCGTGTTCTACAAAAAACAAAAGAGCAGCGGAAAGGCCTTGGCTCTTCCCACTCCAACTCTTCTTCCCTCAGTGAGAAGGAACATCAGAGGCACCATCATCATCATCAGCACCACAGACACGGAAGTTCACATCACAAGTAAGCCTGAATGATAATACAAATACAAGCAACCAAAGTGCATGAGCACTAGGGGTGTAACGGTTCAAATGACTCGCGGTTCGGTTTGCATCATGGTTTCAGTACAGTTCGTTATGTACTATGTTAATGAGAAAAGGACAGATTTGTTTGTAATTTGCTGCTTTGTTCCTATTTTTAATATCAAAAATAAAATTGCCAGCCTTGCTTTATTAGAGAAGACTGGGTGTAATGATTGTAGTCAGTGGGGTATTTGTACTACTGTAGTCAGTAGTCTTTAAGGGCATTTGTTTTATGATATTTTGTTGATTAAAATGAGAAGGAGAAACTAAATAAATTTCAGGGTTTACATTTAAGTCGTTTTTATTTTCTTCTAGACCTATTAATCTGTCTACCACAGTCAATTTAGAAAAGTAACACAAAACCATAAACTACTATCAAAATGCATATATCAAATCAAAATTTGATTCAAAATCGAGAATTGAGAAACCTGAAGAATATAATTTAATCACATTGTCCCAAAAGATTCCCTCCCCTATTGCTTATTGAAAATGCTGTCACTGTGTGTGTTACAGAATGAGTGGTACTTTAAGTCCAGAGCAGGATCAGGGGCTGTGGAAGCAGAGGTGAGATGTCTTTTTTTTTTACATGCGCACACAAGGAATGCTGTTACTATCTGGCTCCAGGATGGTCAGTGTCTCTTTGTCCATGCTGTGGGAGATGCTTTTGAGATGGATTGACTCTAATTTGCTTCTCTTATGTAGCATTCAGAAGGAAACACCAAAGAAAAAACCCAAACTAGAGACAAAGCCATCCAATGGAGACAGGTAATTCTCATTGCAATTGTCCCTTTATTTGTCGGTTTCTCAGTGTGGAATGGCTGACACAATCTTTCTTTCAATGCCCAACTTTTCTTTTTTCTTCTTCTCCAGTAGTTCAATCACTCAGTCGATGGATTCTGGAGGCACGGATAACTTCATCTTGATTAGCCAACTGAAAGAGGAAGTGATGTCATTGAAGCGCATGCTCCAGCAGAGAGAACAGACCATCCTTGAGAAAGACAGGAAGGTAATTTGTGATGCCACTTCCTGACTTTGGCACAGAAATTTCCATGGAGTCAGTGTTGTAGCTGTAACTCTTTCAAGCTACAGTTTGACACACTGAATCAGAATCATATCTAAAATCATATCAGACTCTTACACTTGTATGTATATGTATGCATGTTCATTTTCCAATTTTCATTTTCAAAAGTTTCCAATGTTTTCACTGACCAACATAATTGTATTTTGTAAATATGAACAAAATTTTGATTTTGGTGGTTGCAACACACCCCAAAAAAATTGGGACAGAGGCATGTTTACCACTGTCACATCACCTTTCCTTTTAATGACACTTTTTAATCATTTGGGAGTTGAGGATACTAATTGTTGTAGTTTTGCTAGTGGAATATTTGCCCAATCTTGTTTAATACAAGACAGCCGCTCAAAAGTCTGTGGTCATCATTGCCTAATTCTCCTTTTCATGATTGGTCATACATTTTCCATAAGAGACATATCTGAACTGCAGTAAACAGGCAGGCACATCTCTTCTATGGTGCGGAGTGTCTAGAAACCTCTCAGTTGTCATCTTGTTGGCAGTTTATGTTTCTGTACAATCCTAATATGCATCCACGTCGATGGCACCATCACAATAATGCAAGTTACCCATACCGTTTGCAATGATGCACGTCAATACCGTACAGATGTTTGCTTTTGCACCGCTCGCTGGTGAAAGTCTGGTTGGTCCTTTTCGTCTTTGGGACTGAGGACTCGATTCCATTTTCTCCCAAAAACAAGCAGAAACACGGACTCATCTGACCACAGCAGACATTTCCACTTTCTTCTAGAGCATCTGAGATGAGCTCGGGCCAAGAGAACTCACCAGCATCTCTGGATTGAACTGATGTAAAGCTCTCTCCTTGCGTAACAGAGATTCAAGTGGCATTTCTTGATGCAGCGTCAGATTGCTCCACAGTGAAAATGGTTTTCCAAATTACTTCTGCGCACATGTGGCTGTATTTGACAGAGTAGCATGATGATGGTATCTTGTGCAGTGCCATCTGAGGGCTCAAAGGTCATGCACATTCAACAGGTCTACTGCCTTACCCAACACAGACTGGATTCCCTGAATCTTGTGACAATATTATGTATGGAAGATGATGAAATGCATACATGCTTTGCAATCTTGCATTGAGAAATGTGATTTTTCAATCAAATGTGACTCAAGATATTTGGCACAAAGTGATGAGCCATGACCCATCTTTACTTAAAAAGACTGAGAAGCACTTTTACACCCAAATATGATACCCTCAACTACTACCAAGTCATCACTTTTATTTGGTCTCTGTCCCAACTTTTTTGGGTGTGTTGCAGCCATCAAAAATTTTTCATATTTACAAAATACAATTTTGTTGGTCAGTTGAAAACATTGGAAAACCTTTCTTTGTACTTTTGCCAGCTAATAAAAGGTTAAATAGTATGAACAAATCACAGATTCTTGATTTTATTGCATTTTACAGAATGTCCCAACTTTTTCTGATTTGGGGTTGTATAACAAACTCTAAAATGAGATGCATAAAATGGTACATGGAGATTAATGTATCCATAAACGTGTTAATTAACATTTTTTTAGACTCTTTTCCAACTTTCATCCTGCTGTCTGTGATCAGCCACCCACATCACAGTCCTTTTGCTGGCGTATATGATAATTATGCTGAATGGTTAAGCTGTTATTAGAAGTCTGTAAGTGTGAAGATATAAAAATTATATTGATGTAGATAAGGGTTTGCATTTGTTGTATGACTGTGGTGTATTTCTTTGAGTTGCAAAACAATTTCCAATTGAACTTCCTATGCAGTGTTGCTAATACAGTTTGTAAAGAACTTTTTCTGAATTTGTTTACGTTTCAGCTGACAGAGCTGAAGGCAGACTTTCAGTATCAGGAGTCAAATATGCGGGTGAAGATGAACAACATGGAGAAAGCACACAAAGAGGCCATGGAACAACAACAGGTCACTTACACCATACACACTCTCCAATACTCAAATCACCACATCAGCAGGCGTCAAAATTTTCACAGTACATCCTATTGATCAATAGTTAATGTCTATATTAATAACAAATGGCAAAGAGAAAGTGATCTATACACTATGAACAAACTTCGTGATATTAGCCCCAATGATGGAAGAGGTTTCTATCAAATTTCAAACCGATTGGACCAGATTGTTTATACCCATTGCAGAATAGGCCATTCCAGGATGACACAAGTTTTAATACTAGAAGATCCACCAACATGTTCTTTTTCAAACCTCTTTATCATTGAAGCATGTTTTATTAGATTGTGCTGCTTTAACCCAGTGAGAAACCTTTTTCATTCGGTTTACTCTTCTGAAGAAATGAAAGTTAAACCAAATATAATTTAAGAGTTTTTGGTGAAAAATAAATGGTAAAAACGTGAAATGTTTAGGCCAAGAAATAAATAGCCACAGAAGCTTGTTTAAAACAAACTCAAATCACCACTCATACTAATTAATGAATTTAACTGGTAACAGTAATTGTCATTATCAGTCAGTATTGTGTCATTGTTGAAACTGGAGTACTTTGAAAGAAGTCTTTAATGCTCACCAAAGCTGAATGACTCAAAAATACAGTAATATTGTGAATATTTTTTTTTTTCTATTTGAATATATTTTAAAATGTAATATATTCCTGTAATGGCAAAGCTGAATTACTCCATTACTCCAAACTTCAGTGTCACATGATCCTTTAGAAATCATTTTATGATGACCAAGTAACATTTCTTAATATTATCAATGATGAAAACAACAATTGTTCTATAAATTAATAATTGTTCAATAATATTATCATTGTAAAAACATTACACACCACAATTATTGTGCTGTGTAATAATTTTGTAAAAACCTAACCATAATATATATATTATTTATTTTTCAATGACTAGAAAGTTGATTTATCTTTTTTTTTTAATTTAAGTCTTTTAAATTATATAAATCTATTTTAAAATATTTTTAAAAAATCTTAAAATAATAAATCTTTTTTTATTATTTTTTTATTATTGCATCCTTTAGAGAGAGAACTTTTAAATTGTATGCATGTATAATTGACTAACTGTGGGTTTGTGTTTGTCTCTCAGGGGAAGAATAGAGAATTGTTGAAACAGGTTGCTGCACTCTCGAAAGGCAAGAAGTTTGACCGCAGCAGTAGCTCACTGCTGTTACCATAGCAATGACCTCACGCCATTACAATGACCTCTTTCCCTGATGTGTCATTACTGTGAGGAAGTTTCACCCTCCATTGCTCACAGGTTCTCTGTGTGTTGTGTTTTATTATTCTGATGTCACATATGCAAAAATCAATTATTATTATAATTTTTTGTTTGTTTTCCTTGGCTGTTCTCAGCGGATTTAGTAATCATGCATATTTACAAAACAGACAGAACTGTATAGAGCCATTTCAGGAGCCCTGGCTGATCACAGCCTCAGATCTCATATGCAAAACATTTCTGACAGGAACCAGAAAGTGCTGTCAACAAATAAATGGAAATGTTATGAATTGAACTTGTCTGATATACTGAACAGTTTTTTTTAGATGCTCAATTCATCTCTCTCTCTCTCTCTCTCTCTCTCTCTCTCTCTCTCTCTCTCTCTCACACACGGAAAGACTGTATTATTGCATGTCTTACTGCCTGGTCAACTGTGTGCTTTTGTATATTAATTAATCACTCTGTTTTGTTTGGCTTCGTATTAGTGATATTTCAGAGATGAATTTTGCAGGCCTGTATGAGATGCTGCTGTTTTAGTGAGTGAGCCTCTCTTATGTCCCATGCATTTGCATATTTTTACTGTCAGACACTTTTGTACTTTTTTTTTTCTGCAACAGATGTTTCAGGAATATTAAAGCTGGTAAAAACCTCAGTTTGTATGCGTATCCTTATCGATGCATTAAATTGGTGAAATGGTGCAAGGTTCTTATACTTTAACATTAGAGTTTTATAAATACTATTCCAAGTGTACTCTTACTGTCAGTTTAGGTTAGTTTTGTTTACAATTTGGTTTTTAATAAGCAGGCACATTAATTCATTTTAGACTGTTGCAATTCAGTTGAATAAGCGGCTGAGTCCACGACTTTGACAGGTCTGTATCTCTGTACTGAATTTGTTGTCATAACAGTGTCATCAAAGCCTCAGGGGAGAGGTGGCCTCGTTTTATTCAGGTATTGCAAAACCTGCTAGATGATCCTGTTCTGAAAAGTAGCATGACAAAATAACGAATTAAACACAGTTCATGATTAAGAAATAAATGCTGAGCATTCACACAGCGGGTCGCCTCATGGGGGCCGACATCATGAGTTCTCACCAGACCGTAAAAGGTTCTCACATGACCAACCAAATATGATTTGTTTATTTTGGTAAGATCTGTTTAATTCGCTTGTGAGAAAATGGCTGACGGAACAGAGTATTTATGAGTATTTCTCCAAAGTACCATAGACCGTAAAAGCCAAGTACTCATCTTTAACAGACATAGGTAACCGCACATTTTTGTGCGATGTTTCATCCACGCAGCTAGGTGTCAGTAGTCCATGTCTAACATTCCGCAACAACAATATAAAACGTTTTTCGTTACATATACAACAATAGGTTGGGTCCGTGTTGTCATGAAGTTTATTTGATTCTCGTTTTTTCGACTCAACGTTTGGGTTTGGGAAGTAGAAGGGAGGATAACATATTATCAAGACTTAGAATAGGACATACAGGACTTAATAAAACACTGAAATTAATATCCAAGCATCCAACAGGACTTTGTGAATGGTGTGGAGAGGAAGAAACAGTAGAGCATGTTATCATGTATTGTGAAAGATATAAAGAGGATAGAGATACATTATTTGAAGAGATTCAGAGAAAATAGGAAACTGATATAACTTTGAGAATCATATTAAAACCAGAACAGGATAATCATAATAAGAAGCTTTATTTAGATTTTTGGAAAATACAGGATTAATTGACAGGATTTGAAAGTGTTTTATTTATTTATTTTAGCCAGAGGAGCTGAACACGCAGCGCTGGCTATAGTAAACATGTTTAATATAGTGATTAAGGATGGGAAATGTTTGCTTGAAGTCTCTGGATCAAGTTCACAGTAGGTGGCGGTAATGCACGAAAAAGGAAGAAGAAGAAGACTCAACGTTTGTCCCGCTGCGGCCACCGTGGCCCCACATACACGTGACCTTACTGTCTATGCACGTGACCGTAGTGCACTGTGCATGTCGCGGTGGCTGATGGGATATAAGTGATGAGCAATAACAGAAGAGCTAATCGTAACAAATAAAAATACAAACTCGCTTGATTTAGTTAGTTGTTTAGTGTTAGTACGTTTAATTTGTTTTCTCGTCGATAATTTCAGATTTATACTCGGGATTAATATCGTCCTGCTCCAGGTGAGTGTAAAATAATGTAACACAAGTAACGTAACGTAAAGCGAGCATGTTTTTATCGAGAACATAAAAATAGAAACAGTCAACATTACAGACCGTTAAAACGGCGTTGCACGTGTGTTCTGTCATATTCATTATCAAAATTCTAAAAACAAGGAACTTTGGAATATTTTCTTTGTTTAGACTCAATAAAAAGAAACAGAAACAAATATCATGAAATCCTGAATTGGCATACATGATCCTGAAATAACTCATCAATGCGTTATTACATACATTGAGGATCATATATGTTATCTTTAATTTCGACATAAGTTACTCATTCTAGTGCCAAAAGAAACATTCAGTAAATAATGTCTATATTTCCTTAAAAAATAAAAATAAAACATTATTCTGTGCCCAAATGCAATTTTGTATTTTTATAACTCTGGTTAAAAGCATGTTTCATGTGTTTATATGAAATCTCCATAGTGTAGAACACTTCTAAACTTTATCAGACACTTGAAGATGAATGAAGATGTCATTTCATTAAGTTGATGTTATAAATCATTTGTTTTAGGTAACTAAACATGACAACAGCGGCAAGGCCAACGTTTGAGCCCGCACGAGGAGGACGGGGCAAAGGAGAGGGTGATCTGAGTGCTTTGTCCAAACAATACTCCAGCAGAGACCTGCCAGGACACACCAAGATCAAATACAGGTGAAGTTGCTGTTTAGAGACTTTCTTTTTTCTTTTTGTGGACTCAATGATTGTGTGATAGTTTCATGCAGAATTAAAAAACTGATATACTTGTGTCCCTGCAGGCAGCCCACTCAGGATGCTCCAGAAGAGGTGAGAGCTCGTGATTTCAGACGTGAGCTGGAGGAGAGGGAGAGAGTTGCTGTTAAGGGCAGAGATAGAGGAGCAAGAGGTGAAGAAGCATGTACATGTGACTTTGTTTTGTGGCTTTGTTCAGTCAAGATGTGTTCATTGACCATGATCCTTTCCTGTTTCCTTCAGAGCACACAACTTCTTCGTCATCGTCTTCATCCTCATCCAAGCGGCCACGTCTAGATCAGATTCCTGCGGCCAACCTGGATGCTGACGATCCCCTCACTGATGTACAGACACTTTTTTATATATACTTGTTTGGGGCATACGGATTGATTTTGGCTGCAGTTTAAATGAATTGTTTGTTTTAGGATGAAGATGACTCTGACTCCGGCTCTGACAGTGATGATGACACTGCCGCCCTGCTGGCTGAACTGGAGAAGATCAAGAAGGAGCGAGCTGAGGAGCAGGAGAAGAAGGTGAGCCTCACTTACCAATTATGACCAAATTTTTTTTTATATCATCAAATAATTTCAGCTAGTGCTGGGTTAAAAATAAAGATTTCTAGACTTTGGTAGGAACTACATGAGTTTCCTCCCGGGTTAGTGACGTCACTAACCCTAAAATTTACATAAACCCCGCCCCTGGGTACATGCAGTCCATGTTGAGAAGAGGAAGAGCTGTTGTAATCAAGCACATTTGTGAGTCAGCTCAAACTGTAGCATCCTTCTTTTCACATGCAATAGAATGTCACTGGGTCTCATTCATGAAACATTCGTAAATATACAAGTAAATATGAGAGTGATTTGCGCGTAAAGAGACCTTCCCGAAAATTCTTCTCCTGATTCACAAATACTTCGTAAACGTCAGATGTGATTGTGAAATGTGTGTGTGTGTTAATGAATTCCAACCTGTCGTAAATGGGATGCACGTGCACGATCATTCTCAATTACCATAAATGAGGCCCATTATATCCGACTGACATCTATATATAGGCATATAATAACATGAATGTGAATTAAAAAGAAAGTTCTCGAATGCAGAAATTGAAGTTTTATTATCAGAAGTTCATTCAAAACGCCACATTTTATTTTCAAGCGTAGCGTACATAGTGGTCTATCAGGTCCTAAAAAAAGGAAGTTGGCAGCATATTACAGATGCAGTTAATGGAGTTTCATCTGTTAATCGAACAGTCCCAGAAGTGAGAAGAAAATGGTTTGACATTAAGCTTGACAGCAAAAAACGAATTAGTTCACTTCGGAAAAATCGTATTCAAACTGGAGAAGGACCGCCATCGATCACCAATCTGCTATTACTGGCTTCTCAAAAAGAAAAAAACATATGTAATTACTATATAAAATATTTTTTTCAAAATGCTGTTTAAATATGTAGCTGCCAGATTAAGGAGAATTAAAATGCAGCCTTATTAATGAGCAAAACGTTCGGATGTGTTAAGCGCACCATTTACGCGTGGCTGGGAGCAGATGTAGATTTCTTTCCTACCAACTAACATTTGGAAAATACGAACATTTTAATGAATCCAAAAATTTACGCCAGAACCACTTTACACACGATTTACACAAAAATTCATTCTGCTCGTGCAGAGACCCACTGTGTGCATCTCACAACAGTTCCTATACAAGCGATTTTATAGATTATCCTGACAGAATATGTTAATTGAAGATAGTTAACTCTACATCAGCAACATAAATTCATCAACTAACCTTTCAGAGAGGCATTCTACATGTTGTCACATCTTAGTCTCTCAATCTTTGTCTGACTTTGGTTTAAACATTAAAGGCAGAACAGTTTCTGACATTTTAGCATGTGTCTGCATGAGGTAATCAGAGCTGCTAACACACACACACACCTACACTCTTGTCTTTAAGCTCCGCCCACTGTGTCGGGAGCTGCAGCTCTTTTGCATTAAAAGGACACAAAATGGTGGTTTTTGCTAACCCTCATAAAGAGATAACTTTACCATCCTGTATAAAAATATCTGTGGGTATTTTGACTTAAAACTTCACACACACACTCTGGGGACATCAGATATTTTCTTTATATATATCTTGTGAAAAGGGCATTATACTACCCCTTAAACTCTAGAGAGGAGCATTTTGCACTATAATACATTTTATGTATGTATGTACTTAATAAATTCCTCAGTATTTAATGATTCTTTAAATGAATCTATCATGAAAACAGTCACAGTACAAATGTTTATATTTCAAAACTAGGGCTGTGCAAAAGTTAATTGCGATTAATCGCATCCAAAATAAAAGTCTGTGTTTACATAGTATATTTGTGTGTGCTGTATATAATTATTTTGTATATATAAATACACACACATGCATGTATATATTTAAGAAAATGTGTTATTCCTATATAAAATATTTATATTTATATAATATAGATTATGTATTTATATATATATACAGAATTTAAGCGCAAATAATTCTTAAATATATACATGCATGCATAGGTATTTATATATACAAAATAATTATATACAGCACACTCAAATATATTATGTAAAACAGACTTTTATTTTGGATGCGATTAATCGCAATTAACTTTTGCACAGCCCTATTCAAAACCAAATTGGTGTAGAACCATAATTGTCACTAGCTGCATTTCCATTTACCTTTTAAATTGCACGAATTGAAAATACGGCCAACGGAAACATTTCAATTTCGGGTCCCACTTTATATTAAGTGGCTTTAAGTACTATGTACTTACATTGAAATTAATAATTTGATACAATGGACTTATTGTGTACATACATGTTTTTACATTGTACTTATATTTGGAAAATACCTGCATGTAATTACAGCTGTAATTAATAAATGTAATTACCCTTAAACCGACCTATACAACCACACCTAACCCTAACCTTACCCGTATCACACCTCAATAGCAACAAAAGTGTTTTACAATACAATCTGAACAAAATAAGTACATTGTACTTATTTTTCGATGTAAGTACATAGTACTTAAAGCCACTTAATATAAAGTGGGACCCAATTTCGCAAAAAACTCCCATATATCGCGAAATAATAATTACGCTCGCATGAGTTTGTTTTTCAGGCAGTTCGAAAAAGGAATATTTGGCAAAACTGCAATGGAAACGGTTTTGCTCATTTACAGGTCACCTGACGTAGATGACGTGGTGTGTTTGGACTGAAGACGAGACGGAGTTCTTTATTAAACTCATAAAAGACAAATGAATTATGGGAATACTGGATTTTAACCCCCTAAGAAATACCACTATCAAGACCTCAAAGCAGATATGAGGGAGAAACACGTCCTACGCAGCCACTCCCCAGTATAAGGGGCTTTCCTTGCCATTAATGCTTGGATAACATGCCTATGTCTCCTTCGATTAAAAGTAATGGCTAGTGCGGTGGCTAAACCTAGTAACATCCGTTGCCATGATTTTTGTAATGACTTATTGCGAGAGCAAAGAATTACGTTTCAGTCGCATAACATCGGTTAATGGAAACGCCGTAATTTCGCAATAGTTTTTTTTTATCGACATTTGGAAAATATTGCAAACGTTTTGCGCAAATCTGTAATGGAAACGCAGCTTACTATAAGGATATTATAGTTATTTTTGTATTATAAAAACTGCCTTATATATCCTAATTTATCTAATATAAATTGATTGGAATTAAATCAAATTGCAATTGATTCTTGATCTATCCCTTTCTTTGGCTTGATATCTTTTTGGCTTGAGTCTTCACTGTTTTTGTTGTTCTGTGTGTGATTAAGGAAAGGGAGCAGAAAGCAGAAGAGGAGAGGATACGTATGGAGAACATTCTGAGTGGGAATCCACTGCTTAATCTGGCAGGCCAGCAACAGCAGCAACAGCAACAACTACAACAACAACAAACGCAGATCCAGAACACATTCACTGTGAAAAGAAGGTAATTTTGTGGTGGAAAAAAATGAGTAACAAGATTGTTTGGTCTTCTCCTTTTAAACCTTCAATCTCATGTTGCAGGATTATACCCAAAGCAAAAAAAAAATGGTTAAATATAAGATTATGCAACACTAAAAAAAACTAATTTCACAAATTGTTATGTTGCATAGTAATAGTGTGGTAGTTTCTGTACTCTTGAGTCCAGCAATATCAACAGCTCCACATAAACATATTCTGTTTTTGGCAGGTGGGATGATGATGTCGTGTTTAAGAACTGCGCTAAAGGAGTGGATGAATCACGCAAAGAAAAGCGCTTCATTAATGACACACTGCGCTCTGAATTTCACAAGAAATTCATGGAGAAATATGTTAAATAAGATGTCCTGTTATGGATTTGTATTTCAGCAATTTGTAAAAGTTTTTTCCTTTAGTGAGTTTTACATGTACTTCTTTTTGAAATATGGTCTTTGTGGGCTCCCATTCAGTAGTTGCTCTGTAATAGAAATGTACCAATAAACAGAATTAAAAAAAAAGAATGCTTATTGTCTTCTTTCTACTTTGTGGACCCGTTAAGTCATGTTTTACGACTTTTCACTAATCCTTTGAAAGTGTGTCTGTCTTTATCTTTGTGTTTTTATTCGTAGTCAGAATGACCTGTTACTATGTTGGACCTGATTGTATTCATATCACAATATTAATTATTACACATTTTATTGCTCTGGTCAGAACGTTTTTTTTTTTGTGGAAGTATCTGAAGCAGAGCCGCTTTGAATCAGTAGAGCAGATCTGACAATGCCAAACAACCTGACCCCTGTTCTTTCACAAGGACTTTCTATTCTGTACCCGCCTGTAATTTCAGCTTTCAATTTCAGCAGGTTATTCACTCCATTCAATGCAGTTTTATTTATTTAGGATTTTTAACAATGGTAAATGCCCAAAGCAATTGTACTAAGTAGCATGCCTTCCCCCATCCCAAGTGAGCTAGAAAATGGCAACAGTGTCATAGAAAAACTCTTGTGAGAAACCAGAGTTGAAAGAGGATACCCATCCTCCTATGTTTGGCCTTAATAATTCTTTGAAAGACTGTACATAGCATCAGAACTGTGCTTCTGTATGGACGGTTTGTCTAATATTAGTAGTCCCAACTGTTTCCTTTGAAAGAAAACCAGCCCTGAAGGATGCGTTTAGATGTCCTGATAGCACACAAACGGTCTGTAACCGAGTTAAAACCATAGGATGGTTGGTTGTGGTTGTGTCATGGTGAGGACAACGTTAGAAGCCCACAAGCATCAGTCAGTTATGTATTTATGTAGTCAAAGTTAATGAATCTTGAAGTTAATGGCACATTTACTGGTCAGACCTGTTCTGAGTTGGTAGCTGTGTGAACCATGACCACATAATTCAGTGATTATTCAAGTTTTTTTCTTGCAACAGTAAATGTGCATCACCAGAGTGGGTGTCTGAGTAATAGAACTGTGTTCTTCAAAATTTGAGTAAGCTCTTAGCACTGACGTGTATGATTGTGTAAGTGAGTTAAAGGAAAAACTGTCAAGACTACGTGTGTAAAGGAAACACCTCCTGATATTCCCTCTAAACCTCAGAACTTCCTCCACAGATCTGTCTTCTGATTGGCTGTGGCCAGCGGGTGGGCTCAAAATGAGGTTTACTGAAACTTTACAAAAGGCATCCAATCAGCCAAGAGAACTAGAGACGGATACAGAGAGAGAGAGAGAGAAAAGGGGAAGCCGAAACCTCCTGTTGCAGTTTGCCGTCTGTCTGAAGAAGTAAAAGAAGAACTGCTGTCCACAGTGTTTATTTGTAGGTAAGATTTCATTACACTTACAGTTCTTTTGCCCTGGGTTTCATGTTTGTCTGAATGAAGATAGCTTTCTTTTTCAGTTGTTTACAGTAATGTTATAATTTTTATCTGCACTGCTGATGTTTTTGAAGTGTTTTAGCGGAGAGCAGATATGAGGTGTAAACTCTTGTAAGATATTAATGTAGATAAAATACTTTCTGTTCCATATGTGAATTCAGAAACATTCAAAGACAGGTTATTTACTTTTTGTTTGATGGAAAATCAGATTGGACCTAATTAGTATACTTCTTAGTATATTAAGCCATTGTCCACCTTAAACCTTAATCTTTTTTGTTGATTGTTTCAAAAGTGACAATGTATTATATATGTTACTTTTGATTATTAAAGAATAATAGCTCCTTTCCCAATTGTTTATGAAAGGAAATTATTTAAGTGTCACAATCATGTAATTCCTCAATTACAGAAAGTCTTACAGAAACTGATTTATATTTTGCTAACACAAAATATAAAGTTTTAGCTTAAAGTCACGTGGTAATGGCAAAATTACATTATCACATTATTTTTTTTTAAATATATAAATAAAAAATGGGTGTGTTATTATCTAACATGAACTAACAACAAGCAATATACTACATTCATTAATCTTTGTCAATGTTGAAAAATGCAATTGTTCATTATTTATGTTAGTTCAATCAAAACCTTATATAAAGTGCCACTGTTATATTTTGTTATAAAAATAAAAAAAACTATAATAAATAATAAAAAAATATAAATAATAGAGCCTATTATTCAAATTCTTGGGGTCTGTATGGATTTTATTTTTTACTAAAGCCTCTTATGCTCACCAATGCTGCATTTATTTGATCAGTAATATTGTGAAAACATACCTCATGCAGACTGTTTAATTTAACTATTTAAAATAACAACAGCAAACAACCAAAACAATGCAACAAAGACAGTTGTCTGTGTAAAGCTATGAGTTTGTTGTGGAGAAATGATCATTACACAGAAAGGTTTTGAGGTGTGCTTTAAAGAATAGAAGATTTGAGTATATAATTATACATTTAATATACTGTATATGTAAATATACATTTATAACAATGTTCTTTACGTTCCCTTTTCGTCTGTTTAATACATACTTTCTTTAAGCAACTGAATGTAAGTAGTAAAAATCTTGACTCTACCCAAACTTTTGCTTCACAAACAGACCAAACCACCAATGAACCAAAATAATGATTCTCTGATTCAGAAGGCTATACGTCTGCTATATATCATGCCAGATAAAGGTGATATCATCGTACAGGATGTGTGTCTAAAAGTTAACTCAGTCTTCTTGGACAGTTTTTCCAGATGTTTAAGTGGTCATCTGACTTCCTGAACACGCTGCTCGAATGCCTCCAAACTGTGATGTCATCGTCAGTTTGGAAACAGTGGCATTCCTGGATAGTATTATTTCAACTCATGCCGGTGGAGCATGTGTGTTTGTGCATGTTCTGTTTCTTCGCAAGCATCAGTTCTTCGATATAACGTTCAAGTGAAGCTTCTAAAACTGGTTTTGGTGGTTTATTCAGTTTAAACACGAGTTCAACTCTGAGAGCAAGATTGAACTGCTCTATTAATGCAGTCTTTGTAACATAAGACTTTAAAAAAGCCTCAATAATTGTGCCAAGAAATAGCCTACACAACCATTTCAATTTGATCTGATATCTTTGTGTGTTGGTTGCGTGTGAGTGTTGCACAGGGTAAACATTTAGTTTGTTTGTATACTAGCTTTAGTCGGCCACAACCACGGATGTTTATTGAGGTTTCCTCAGGGTTTCTTGAACGTTAGTGGTAGGTTTGCAGTGAAGTAGTTCCTAAATCAGCCATTCATTCACACGCACATGAAACTAAATCCTACTCTTCCTCTTTTCCCCTCATCGTTCATCATGTCTACTGGATGTCGAACTGTTTTTCTGTGTCTTGTGAATCTCCCAGAGGGGTTTCTGGTCCAATTCAGGGTGTAGGAGACAACTGAAGATTCTTATCATGTGTTGTTTGTTACTATTTGTAAGTTGATGTTCATATGGAAATCAGTTGGTCTGTGTATGTTGTGTGTAGGTCATGTTGCCACAGTGTGTGAGAGCGCGGAGTATAAGTGGACGTCCAGAAGGGCCGTATCGGGCGGTAGAAAGCATAGATGCTCTCGCTACACAGGACTTTGAGGGCGTAGACACGCTGGACAAACTTTTTGCTCATGCTGTGAAGAGATTCAGTCAGGAACCCTGTCTCGGCACCAGAGAAGTCCTTGGTGAAGAAGAAGAAAAACAAGCCAATGGGAAGATCTTTAAGAAGGTAAATTCATCCAATGATTCAGGTAATTCTGTTTCAGTATCAGATGATCACAGTCAAGATGTTCAGGACAGTTGATAAAGGTGTGTTTTTGTTTGTAGGTGGTCCTTGGAGAATACAGCTGGATGACCTATGAAGCGGTCGGCCAAGCAGTGGAATCTTTTGGCAGTGGTCTGGCAGCTTTGGGTCAACGGCCAAAAAATACCATCGCCATCTTCTGTGAGACACGGGCAGAATGGATGATCGCAGCTCAGGCCTGCTTCAGACGCAACTTCCCATGTAATGCAACCACAACACTTTTTTTTTTTTGTCCTCAGAAGAAGAGATTATGTAACTTCTGGTGCATGAATTTGATTGGCTTTTGCCTTTTCACTGTTTTTATCTCTGTACCTTTTTTTGCTCTTTCCAGACAGTATGCTTTTTTTTTCTTAAAGCTACACTGTGTAACTCTTTTAGTTTATTCTTAGCTAAAAACACTTTTAGCTAAGAATAATTTTTTTTTATTCTTATTATTTAATTAATTATCTTTAGCTAAAAATTTTTTTAGCTAAAAACAGTTCTTTCAAAAATATATGTGCTCATTGATGTACATTTACTTCTTTCAAGTAATGAAGTATTCTCGTGAGTGTATAATATGCCATTGAAAATACATACGGGTAAGGGGTTCTAAAGTCGGTCGCCATGTTGCCTGTCCATCTTGAAAGTACATTAGCCAAAGAGGGACATACCCATTAATTCAAGCTTTGCCTTTCCTGTTTATGTTTGAGTTAACAATCAAGGATGAGGTCGAACTGGAAGCCATGTTAATCTTGGACTACATTGAGAGGAACAGAAACTAATATTCACTGGATGGTCATATACCTTTTCACCGCTAGATGGGGGTAAAAATCACACAGTGTAGCTTTAACTAGCAGCTATGGCCATTTTTAACTAAAATCTGCAAGGCTGCAGCTGCTTCCAGTTATTATGTCTGTACAAAACCAGCTTATTATGCTGCTTGATGTCGCAAACTGGTATTTGTATCAATATATATATATATATATATACTGTATGTATATATATACACTGCAGTTGCTGTTTGGATTTAAATAGGCAAATACTTAAGAATACATGATTTGATCATTTATTCTGTGATTATTATGTTTCAAGCATGTTGTTTGGCAATAGTTCTTCTAACTCTAATTGATGGAGAGTGTAGCTTTTCATATCTTAAACAACCATGTAGGAAGACACGTCATGGTCATATTACAGGATGATAATGTCCAGATTCATCAAGCTCAAATTGTGAAAGTATGGTTAGGAGGGAGCATGAAGAATCATTTTCTCATTTTCACACATGAATTGGCACCTCTGAGCCCAGACCTTAAATTCATGGTAAGTCTTTGGGATGTGCTGGAGTAGACTTTACAGAGTGCTTTAGTCTTGCATATTGCCATAATACGTCGTCCTTCCTACATTACATGTTTGTTTAAGAAATGAAAAGTGACACCAAGACATCTAACATGCTAGAAACATAACAATCACTGCAATTATGATCTAAACATAGACTAATTAGAGTATTTGCCGATTTAAAACCAAACAGCAACTTTTCTTTTTGTTTTGTTGCCTGGGCAATGTATATAAATTAAGGTGGATATTAGAGATTGGGGTTTTCAGTGGCTCAATCCTTCTACCGGTTACATCGATACACCAGTATGTGGTGTAAGGGACTATTTGTTTTATTCAATCACTTACTCAGCCGGGTTGTCAAAAGCACTGATTCATTTAGGACTAAAACAAATAATCAGTGAGCCCTTGAATCATTCATCCATTTGTTTTAACAACACTGATTCATCTAGGAACGGTGCTACTTTTTGTCGCTTCGATTCGCAATAGTTTTTGTCCTTTGACTTTGTTTAGAACTATTTTTGTTAAGAAAAAATAGACAAAGTAACAGGGAATATTTTGTCTAAAATTCACTACTTGTATAATTATTTAACAGTTCCATGCCTGGGCAAACCTGGCAAAATGGCCTGTAAAATAATAACTGTATGTATGTGTTTGCAGTGGTTACGCTGTATGCAACTCTGGGTGAAGATGCTGTAGCTTATGGGCTGAATCAGTGTGGAGCCACTCATCTCATCACCAGCACAGAACTGTTGCAGAGCAAACTGAAGGTACACAAACTCCCAGACATGATGCACACAATGCTTATCTGTGTGGTCTGACTAACTTTCTATATATTTTTTTTCTCTCTATCTCAGAATGTTTTGAGCGTACTCTCAGGTTTGCAGCATGTTATCTATGCAGGCAGTGAAGTATGTCACGCTGATTACCCACAGTCTCTCACCATTCACAGTGTGCAAGAAGTAATGAAGCTTGGGGCAAAGCCAGAGAACTGTGAGCGACATGCAAAACAATTACTTACGCAACCAAACTGTACTGTTTAACAAAGCTGATACACTCACCCTCTCTTTGTGTCAATCTCTTAGTAAGTGAAGAGTATGAGAGGCCGACTGCATCTGATCTCGCAGTGGTTATGTATACCAGTGGGTCTACTGGGCTGCCTAAAGGGGTTAAGATGCAACACAGTAATCTAATTGCAGGAATGGCGGGTCAGTGTCAGCGGATCCCGGGCCTGGGGTGAGAAACAGTAACACCAACACCAGTTCACTAGTTTGCATGTTTTTTGTCATATATACAGACAGAGAAATTACTTCCAGGTTAAATCTCTTAAGTCACGCCTGGTTATGACATAATGCATCTGTAGGGTAAACCTGAATCAGAGTGTGTGATGGAGTAAATACAGAGAAGAATGAGACATGTGCGTGTAAAATTGTGCAAACAAATCGTAGGATCTGATGATTAAAAGCATGTAAAAATGAATAAGTTAGTGTCTTTCTAATATTTCAAGCTCACTATCAACTTAACTTTATTTGTGTCAGAGTGTTCTTTTAGTATTATTTATATACTATTGTAGTGTTTATTAATATATTGAATTAGCTTTTATTTTCTTTATTTTAATTTCAGGTTTTAGTAAATGTTCCTAATATTTCTAATATTTCACTTTAGCTGTGACATATTTTTATTTTTTGGTAAGTTTAGTATATTTCAATTTAAACTTGTATTAGTTAGTTGGTTTTATTTTTTTCATTTATATATTTATTATTTATTTAATTTCAGATTTATTTTAATAAAAGAAAAAAAAATGTTGTACTGTTTTAGTTAACAATAATCCCATTGCTGTTTGTATGTACAGGCCACAGGACTCATATATAGCTTATCTCCCATTGGCTCATGTGCTGGAGCTGACTGCAGAAATATCCTGTGTGACGTATGGCTGCAGGGTCGGATACTCTTCCCCACACACACTCACTGACCAGGTAACACACACACACACACACAAACACACACCCTCACTAATATACCATTTTCTCTGAGTTTGACCTGTGCTCTTGTCTGTGCAGTCCAGTAAAATAAAGAGCGGCGGTAAGGGAGATTGCTCTGTGCTCAAACCCACCCTGATAGCTGCAGTACCGGTGAGGTTTTCAATAGTTACTTTTCTTAAGCCGTTTTATTTATGTTCCCTTTTCTTTACTCAATATTTGTGTGTGTGTGTGTGTGTGTGTGTAGGAGATCATGGATCGTATCTGCAAGAATGTTAATGGGAAGTTGAGAGAGATGTCAGTGCTTAAAAGGACTTTGTTTAAAGTGGGATACAACTATAAACTGCAGCAGGTGTCACGAGGATCTGATTCTCCGATGTGTAACATGTGAGTCAGTTATACAGATATCTATCTATCTATCTATCTATCTATCTATCTATCTATCTATCTATCTATCTATCTATCTATCTATCTATCTATCTATCTATCTATCTATCTATCTATATAACTATCTATCTATCCATCTATCTATCTATCTATATAACTATCTATCTATCTATCTATCTATCTATCTATCTATCTATCTATCTATCTATCTATCTATCTATCTATCTATCTATCTATCTATCTATCTATCTATCTATCTATCTATCTATATAACTATCTATCTATCCATCTATCTATCTATATAACTATCTATCTATCCATCTATCTATCTATCTATCTATCTATCTATCTATCTATCTATCTATCTATCTATCTATCTATCTATCTATCTACCTACCTACTAGTGTTAATTTCGTTAACGAAAACTAAACGAAAATATTTTCGTCAACGCACATTTTTCACCGAACGAAAACTAGACGAGACGAGACTAAAATCCCCACTAATAAACAATAACTGGGACTAAATCAGAAATAATTTTCGTAGACTAATAAAGACGAGACGAAAATGCAGTTCGGTAAATAAAGACTGGGCTAAAATCTATGGACATTTTAGTTCACGAACAAAGACGAGACGAAAATTACATATTATTATATGATATGGTTTTGTCAAATCCTGTCTCCTTCTCCGCCTCCTCCGCGTCAGCTCTTCCGCCACACACACCCACGTTCAAACCTGGAGCGGGCGGGCACAGTCAGAGTAGCCGACACAACACATTGAGCAGACGGGAGCTGGATTCACGGTGAGGCGGCGGCGACAGGTTAAAAGTAAAACATGCTTTGCACGGGGCTCGGGAGAAAGAAGAGACGTGATATATGGACACATTTTGTTACAATGATAAACTAACTAATGATGGCTAACTTTCATAGCATTTAGTATCCAGGCTGGCTATGTTGCGTTAGCTTCTTAGCACGTAGCGACCGTAGCCACTTGTTGATAGAATTGTACGTGAAGTTAAATTTATGCTAACTTAGATATGTTATACTGGCCGGGCAACTAGGGTTTCAGTTAAATTTGATTAAAGCAGACAGACGTTTTAAAAAGATTAGTTATTTCATACAAGATTTCATACGTTCTAGCAATCTATGCCTTGTTTCACCTTAAATACTGTACCTTTATATACCATGTGAACTAGCTGGCAGGAAAGCACTTTTGTTGTATCAGTTGGAGGTTTTTTTTTTTCACAACATTGACCTCAAATCTATTTATTTTATTATTCTATGTGAACTAGCTTTAAACAGCCAGCACTTGTGTTAAGTTCATAATACACTTTATTTTATTTATTTGTTTCCTTTGTCAGGTGTATTTTATTTGTTTTAATGCAAGCATTTGTGTTTGTGTCTTTGAACCTTAACAATGTTCAAAATAAATATGCAAATATTGTCAGAACATCTTCCATGTCTGCATGTGTTCCTTAAAATTGTGTTTTTTTTTATCAAAAAGATGAGATAAAATGTTGAAATGTGAAATAATTTTAGGAAATGTTAAATATTATCTGCTGACAAAAAAGTAAAAGGTTAAAATGATGTCCTGACTAAAACTAGACTAAAATGTTGACAGTTTTTTTTTTTTGACTAAAACTAAACGAATAAAATTATGTTTTCTTGGACTAAAATAAAGACTAAAATGCTCGACTTATAGTCGACTAAAACTAGACTAAATAAAAATGGGATGATGTCGACTAAATGTGATAAAAACTAATAAGCGATGCTGAAACTGGACTAAAACTGAAACTAAATTTAAAAATGGCTGGTAAAATTAACACTACCTACCTACCTACCTACCTACCTACCTACCTACCTACCTACCTACCTACCTACCTACCTACCTACCTACCTACCTACCTACCTACCTACCTACCTACCTACCTACCTACCTACCTACCTACCTACCTACCTACCTACCTACCTACCTACCTACCTACCTACCTACCTACCTACCTACCTACCTACCTACCTACCTACCTACCTACCTACCTACCTACCTACCTACCTACCTACCTACCTACCTACCTACCTACCTACCTACCTACCTACCTACCTACCTACCTACCTACCTACCTACCTACCTACCTACCTACCTACCTACCTACCTACCTACCTACCTACCTACCTACCTACCTACCTACCTACCTACCTACCTACCTACCTACCTACCTACCTACCTACCTACCTACCTACCTACCTACCTACCTACCTACCTACCTACCTACCTACCTACCTACCTACCTACCTACCTACCTACCTACCTACCTACCTACCTACCTACCTACCTACCATCCATCCATCCATCCATCCATCCATCCATCCATCCATCCATCCATCCATCCATCCATCCATCCATCCATCCATCCATCCATCCATCCATCCATCCATCCATCCATCCATCCATCCATCCATCCATCCATCCATCCATCCATCCATCCATCCATCCATCCATCCATCCATCCATCCATCCATCCATCCATCCATCCATCCATCCATCCATCCATCCATCCATCCATCCATCCATCCATCCATCCATCCATCCATCCATCCATCCATCCATCCATCCATCCATCCATCCATCCATCCATCCATCCATCCATCCATCCATCCATCCATCCATCCATCCATCCATCCATCCATCCATCCATCCATCCATCCATCCATCCATCCATCCATCCATCCATCCATCCATCCATCCATCCATCCATCCATCCATCCATCCATCCATCCATCCATCCATCCATCCATCCATCCATCCATCCATCCATCCATCCATCCATCCATCCATCCATCCATCCATCCATCCATCCATCCATCCATCCATCCATCCATCCATCCATCCATCCATCCATCCATCCATCCATCCATCCATCCATCCATCCATCCATCCATCCATCCATCCATCCATCCATCCATCCATCCATCCATCCATCCATCCATCCATCCATCCATCCATCCATCCATCCATCCATCCATCCATCCATCCATCCATCCATCCATCCATCCATCCATCCATCCATCCATCCATCCATCCATCCATCCATCCATCCATCCATCCATCCATCCATCCATCCATCCATCCATCCATCCATCCATCCATCCATCCATCCATCCATCCATCCATCCATCCATCCATCCATCCATCCATCCATCCATCCATCCATCCATCCATCCATCCATCCATCCATCCATCCATCCATCCATCCATCCATCCATCCATCCATCCATCCATCCATCCATCCATCCATCCATCCATCCATCCATCCATCCATCCATCCATCCATCCATCCATCCATCCATCCATCCATCCATCCATCCATCCATCCATCCATCCATCCATCCATCCATCCATCCATCCATCCATCCATCCATCCATCCATCCATCCATCCATCCATCCATCCATCCATCCATCCATCCATCCATCCATCCATCCATCCATCCATCCATCCATCCATCCATCCATCCATCCATCCATCCATCCATCCATCCATCCATCCATCCATCCATCCATCCATCCATCCATCCATCCATCCATCCATCCATCCATCCATCCATCCATCCATCCATCCATCCATCCATCCATCCATCCATCCATCCATCCATCCATCCATCCATCCATCCATCCATCCATCCATCCATCCATCCATCCATCCATCCATCCATCCATCCATCCATCCATCCATCCATCCATCCATCCATCCATCCATCCATCCATCCATCCATCCATCCATCCATCCATCCATCCATCCATCCATCCATCCATCCATCCATCCATCCATCCATCCATCCATCCATCCATCCATCCATCCATCCATCCATCCATCCATCCATCCATCCATCCATCCATCCATCCATCCATCCATCCATCCATCCATCCATCCATCCATCCATCCATCCATCCATCCATCCATCCATCCATCCATCCATCCATCCATCCATCCATCCATCCATCCATCCATCCATCCATCCATCCATCCATCCATCCATCCATCCATCCATCCATCCATCCATCCATCCATCCATCCATCCATCCATCCATCCATCCATCCATCCATCCATCCATCCATCCATCCATCCATCCATCCATCCATCCATCCATCCATCCATCCATCCATCCATCCATCCATCCATCCATCCATCCATCCATCCATCCATCCATCCATCCATCCATCCATCCATCCATCCATCCATCCATCCATCCATCCATCCATCCATCCATCCATCCATCCATCCATCCATCCATCCATCCATCCATCCATCCATCCATCCATCCATCCATCCATCCATCCATCCATCCATCCATCCATCCATCCATCCATCCATCCATCCATCCATCCATCCATCCATCCATCCATCCATCCATCCATCCATCCATCCATCCATCCATCCATCCATCCATCCATCCATCCATCCATCCATCCATCCATCCATCCATCCATCCATCCATCCATCCATCCATCCATCCATCCATCCATCCATCCATCCATCCATCCATCCATCCATCTTTTTCCTAAACAAAATGGTTACTAATGGCTTCTCAAAAACATGTTAATGGGTGGGAAAAAAACCCCATCATGAATATCAATGTTTAAATGTCTGGGGGTTTCTATATTAAAAAAATGACTGTCCAAATTGATTAAAAAAGACACATTTTTCAGACAAATTGCAAAATACAATAAAGTTTAAACTCTGTAGCACTTTATTTTACAGTCATGTTCTGCATTCTTATACTATGTACTTATTATAGTAGTTATAATAACTGGGTAATAATAACTAGGTTATAACCCTGAACCTGCGCTAAACCTAACCTGAACCCATGTAGTTACCTTATATTGCCTACTACTTTAAGTGCATGTACTGTAAAATAAAGTGCAACCAAAAACTGTCTCTCTCTCTCTCTCTTATGATATTGTGTATGTTAGGTTGATCTTCAAGCAAGTGAATATGCTGCTGGGTGGGTGTGTACGCCGGATGTTGTGCGGAGGGGCTCCACTGTCTGCTTCCACACATAGATTCATAAATGTGTGTTTCTGCCCCGTCGCTGTGGGTTACGGCCTTACAGAGACGTGTGGAGCAGGAACTATCTCAGATTGTAAGTGGCAGTCCAAACACACTCATACAACTTGTGACATTTTTCCCGCATGTTAAAATACTAGATTCCTGTGCTGACGTGTTCAGTCTTGTGTGTTTGTATGCTTGTAGCTTCTGATTACAGTACAGGACGTGTTGGAGCTCCTCTCATTTGCTCTGAAATAAAACTCAGAGACTGGCCTGAGGGTAAGACACACACACACACACACACACCAAATGCAATCGAGGGTTCGTTTTACATTCTTAACCTACCTCTCTCTTTCATTATTAGGTGGATACACCAGTCAGGATAAGCCACACCCACGAGGGGAGATTTTGTTTGGTGGACCGAATGTTGCCATGGGATACTATGGGAGTGAGGGGGAGGGAGAAAATGACAACTTCTGGCTGGACGAGGCGGGGCAGCGCTGGTTTTGTACCGGAGATGTCGGGGAAGTTCATCCAGACGGTTGTCTGCAGATTGTGGGTAAGTTCTGAATCATTTTACAGGGAAGAGTTGCATCAGAGAAGTCAATGTTGAGTGACGTCAACCATAGCATGCCAATCCTCCACTTCCTGTTCTCAGATCGTAAGAAGGACCTGGTAAAGCTGCAGGCAGGTGAATATGTGTCTCTGGGAAAGGTAGAAGCTGCCCTGAAAAACAGCCCCCTCATTGAGAACATCTGTGTCTATGCCAGCAGGTACACCAGAACCTTGTATCCCAGTTGATCGCAAAACAATCACACACAGCACAATATTCCCTAACTATAGATTAACCTAGAAAAACACTACATTTACATGTGCGATTCATTTCCGATTAGTGACCAGAACTACTTGATCAGCTTTGTGGTGCCCAATCAGAAGCAACTAACTGAGCTAGCAAATAAGAGTGGGATCGAGGGCGAGTGGGAGGAGCTTTGTAACCACACCATGATGGAGGAGGAAGTCCTTAAAGTCATCAAAGAGATTGCAGTAAAAAGTAAGCATATTTTTACAAGCCTTTTTAATTGTTTTTGTTTTTAGGTGTTTTGCAGAGATCGGCTATTAGTGTATTTAAAATTTAAGTGTTTTTTTTCTCCACCTATCCCAATTTAAAGGTACAATATGTAAGAATTTTGTAATAAAATATCCAAAAATCACTTGCATGGTGTGATATATTTCCTGCAGTTGTGTACTTACAAAAGTCTCCGAAGATTTTTTATTTTAGAGATATTCAAAATTTTAAATAAGTGGCCATCATCCATCTCGCCTTTCTTATTGTCGGAAACTGCGCCATCTTGTGGTGAAAAAAATCGTACATATTGTGCCTTTAAAATCAGCATGAAACAGAAGCTGGAAGTCTTTTCTTCCCTATTTTAATGTATGTCTGAGTAAAACGGATTCTCAAACAAGAAAAAAAAAATGTAGGGCAGGAGTCAGGACTTGAATTTGTCCTTTGGGAATTGATTGGATTGTGGTTTGCTATTGCTGTGATGATCTCATGTGAGTCCTCAGCCCTCAGACCAATAAACATCATCAGAGAAGAGAAGAGATGTTGTTGCAAGAGGGAGGGGAAGTTATTTTGATTAAGGGCACATGTTTGCAATATTCAATACAAATAATAAAATGGTCAATTTTGATTTCAAAGTGACTTTAACTTTAAAATGTGACTGAGTTGTGGGTGGCACTGAAATTACACATTTTACCTTTAAACAGTATTTGTTGTAAACTACTGAGATTTGTGTGTTTGATACTTTTGAGAAACGGCAAAGCCGTTGATGTTTGTGTGTGTGTGTCACTGTGTCTGTGTTTAAACTGTATATAAATTTGTGTGTGTGTGTGTGTGGTACTATAGATAAACTGGAAAAGTTTGAGGTTCCACAGAAGATCCGATTAAGTTCTGAGGTATGGACTCCAGAAACAGGGCTGGTGACGGACGCCTTCAAACTAAAGAGAAAAGAACTGAAAAATCATTATATAAAGGACATTGAGAGGTTATATGGGACTAAATGATGCACACTCCTCTAGGTTGATTTCCAATTGTAGTAATTCTAAGCTTCCTAGTTTACTACCCCCCAAAGTATACAGATGTATATCACGTGTATTGTATTGTCTTCCAGTCTTGCTCCATAAAGTAGACATGATAAAAGTATGCCAATTGGGGTTCATCAAAAGGCACACTTATTGCCAATTCTGTTTATCTCAGTAGAAACATCATTCTGCCTCCTGCTGGATATATATAGTATTTACATCTTGGAACATTTTTATTTATTGGCAATAAAATGTGAATGTAGTTGTGTTATATTTGGTTTTGTATTTTTTACTTTAAAAGGTGCCATAAAGCATAGCTATGTTACATATTCTTATAATTTTTTAAATATTGTGCCACCTGTACTTGAAAGTGTTAAGTGGTAAATGTCACATTTTTAGTTGCTCATTGTGATAGAGTCAGTCGAACAAAAGCTGATGTAGTGTTGTTTAGTGTGATTTACTTATTGCTAAAGGTTAAGAGTAGTAACTCTCACTCAAAACCTGTAGAAATACAACTGGGAACTGTGTAAACTACAATATTATGTGGTATGAGTTTATGTTTACATATGTATGGGAAATATGTTTTTTTTAATCTGTATACTATATATATATTTTTGAAATCAATCGATTTTCATGATGTTTTTACATTTTATCTCTAGTTCCGATGCACATGGTATATGTGGTGCTATGAACCCAATGTCATTGTGTAATGTCGTGTGTTAGAGATAAAACTGGGAAGTCATATTTGTCGCGTTGAGCTATAGATTATATTGCATTTTTATTTTTTAATAACTATATCCCCATTTCACAATATTAATTTTTTGCCATTAATAGTTTCTTGTGTGATTACGTTTTTTTGATAAATGTAAAAAAACGTTTATTTATATGCCTTATACTTGTGAATTTTGTAAAAAAATAAATAAAATATATTCCTGACAGCTATGTTCTGATATTGTTTTTAGAAACAAAAAGATCCTTTTCCATCTTGTCTGTCCACCATCACTCCACAGACTTTGGATGCTCTTTCTCATTCTCTAGCTTGATTTGCACATTCATCTGTGTCAAAATGAAATGTAGTACACTTCTTGGTTATTCCCCATATTTTATCCAAATTTGGCACAGAGATTCTGGTTATTTCTCTCCTCATTTATCTGGCAAAACTTCTCTATGCCAATTGTTGTTCCTGAATTCATCTTACCATGGAAATCGGTCTGTCATCTGGAGAATTTGACGTTTAACCCTTTTCTAGCTGTTCTTTTCTCGTGTCAAAGTCTGATTTAACCCCTCTATTGAAGTGGTTGACTTTGAAACACTGATGTTCTCAAATCTTCTAGTTTTTCCTCATGTATTTGTTTGTAAATAGAAACAGCAGTGATTCAGAAACTAAATATTAAAATATAAACTATTTTAAAAGGCCAAAAATTATCTGTGGTACTTCCACAATGTGTGTGTGTGTGTGGGTGTGTTTGTGGAAACTAGTGTGTGTGGATGCGTAATAAGTGTGTTTTGGGTTCCTCGAGGCTGCATTTTACTTCTGTCCGCCCACAGTACCAAACTGCCTCTTCCACCTTCGAACCTTTACAGAACTGAGCCTGCAGTTGCACTTGGATCATGTCTTAACCGCGGAGCGGAGGTCCGGTTCGGTTCCGTTCGGCGGCGGCTCTGGGCGGGTTTTATGCAGCTGGACTCACGCTGAGGGAGGTGAGAAATGGCGGCCGATCTTCATAAATATCCGCGATTTTGGAAAAAAATAAAATAAATAAAAGACATTTTACTGTGAGTTTGGGGGGATACATTTCTCAGAGTCGTTCATATGTCAGACCGTTTCAACCATCAGCTTGAATATTGAAAAATATTGAGACACTATATTATGCTTCGTGTAAAGAAACGTAAAGTTGTAATTTGGTTTTGCAGTTTGACATTGTTTTGGTGGGTTTGGGGCGGTTTTAATGTCTTTTAGAGGAGCTGGAGGCCTGTTAGCATGTTAGCTTGCAATGCTAGCCCGTGTTTACGGAAATCAAACTGAATATTAAAACACAATTAATAAAATCTCACACATTACACCAATACTTCGATATTGTATGTGTTTAATTGAGTTTGTATAATGTTTGATTAATCGTACAGTAATGTTGACAGCAAATGTCTGATATTTATTATTAAAGTCACATATATAAACACACCGTCCTTCAACCAAACGCACGCTTAAAAAAAAACTCAGTCAGTAACCGTAACAGCATTGAGACGTTATGGTTGTGTTTAAACTGTTATTTTAAGAAATGGTTTTCATATAGCAGTTTTAAATTGTGTGGGTCTTTCTTCTGCAGTGTGGGGACACTTGTAAACTCCAGAAGAGACAGAAGATGTTGAAAAAATGATAGCAGTTCAGGACTTTCAAGCAGACTTCTACCAGTAAGTATCATACATACATTAACTCACTCCTTCTCCAGCCAGACAGTGTCTGTGTCTGAAAACCCAAGGAGCTGCCTACCTAAACGCAATTTTGGAAATCATAAGCTCATTTGAACAAGAAGTCCAGCATCTGGACTACCTATAACAAAACCTATCCATCTATGTAGGGAAAATCATTAAACTACATGGCTGCACATAGGACATCTGAGCTCTGTATATTAGGATATTAAAGCGCCTGATTAACACACACACCCCAATTAATTACTTTGATCTCCACATACACACTGCTGTAATCACTGTTGCATTTTGTTTAGGGAAGGACACTCTCGGCTCTCTGACACCGATCTTGAAGATCTTGAGGGTCGAAATGGCAAACCTGGAAAAGGGAAGGTACCTATCAGCCATTTAGCTTTCAGATATAGTTCTTCTTAATTAGCTAAACAGATGCACTGTAAAACAGATATGAGTTGGGCTGCATGAATATTTGTAATAAAACCGAAATTGCAATATAATGTTAATGTGCTAATGTGATTGAATGAAATGAAAATATGTGAGTGAAGTGTGGAACTGTATCCATTTTCACACGTGCAGCTCACTAGTAGAAATGAAAACTTGGTGTTTTCAGTTTCTCTGAGTGGCTTGGTTCACAGTAAATGCTACTGGACACAAACTCCATCTATGCATGTGCTTGGCTTATAACGGGCATTTAGCAATGCATCATTGTGGCGAGCAGGAAGACGCAGAGGCCGGTGGCGTGATTAATAATAAGTGACACCTTCGACTTCACTGTCGTCGCTGTTCCTTTTATACTTCCACTCCTCTGTGAGAGATACTAGATGGTGCGTCGATCAATCACGCCACCGGCCTCGCGCCGTTCTCTCACGGCCCTCGGCCTCGCCATGCTCGCCACAATCATCTTCATTATCTTGTGAGGAGAAGTGCTTATAAACAAGTGGTTGTCTACAAAAGAGAAGCTTTGAGGGCTTAATTTTAGGGTGGTTTTCTGCTAAAATAAAAGCTCAGTAGTTTAACATTTAAAAAAAATGAAGAAATAAAGACAACCACAAATGCTAGTAATTGTAATTTAACAGTTGTACTGAAATAAAATGATTGTATTATTTTTCTGAATTAGATTTTTTGAAATATTTCAATATATTAACATTTCTCCTTGTTTAATATTTTTTTCAATCATTATTATTACATCATCATTATCATATTTTTAAACACAGTGGCCCTCATTTATCATTCTTGCGTAGAAACGGGTGTATATGTTGGTGTAAGATTATGCTTACACTCCTCTCACCGCCTGATTTATGAAGCTGTGCGTACCTTTGAAATCCAGGTGTACGCAATGCCTGCCCTTGATAAATCCCGCGGCAGAAAACGATCGTCATTAGAATAACACGCCCCTAAATATTCAAGTCTCCGCTCCCCCCACGCCCTCATTTTACGCCATGGACACACGGAAGACGGCAAAGAAGAGAAACTTCTCTGACGTGATGCCGAAATGACCTATCACATTGCATTATTTTACAACACGTCTTTTGAATTAGCATTCAATTTAGAATCACTTCACATGTATTGGGGTGTACAATAGTGATGATGTGATGTGAAGTACCATTCATTCACACTAATAATTGCATGACAATTTGCAATATTCTTCTTCTTATTAGGCCTATTATGATTTGTATTATTAATGGCGCTTGTTATTTAGAAGAAGAATGTCGTTATTATTATTTGTATTATAATTATATGTAAAAGAAGAGGAATGTATTTTTTATTATTTTGTCAGTCTGAATTATTTTTTGGTCATTGAAAGCCTTTCATTACCGAACCGTGTCCGTGCGCACCTGCCGGGATAATCCTGAAACGGCAGAGTAAAGTCCACAGGCTCGCAACTGAAGGAATGCTTACAAATCAAATGCCTTGGTAAAGTAAAAATCACCGTGGTTTTGGGTGTACGCCAGGTGTACGCTGGAAATTTGGTGTACGCACTTTTGATAAATGAGGGCCATTATTTTTGACAAATTCTTTTTTTTTTTTTTAATGCAATGGCAGTTTATATCAGAAAAATCTCAAATTGTACTGGCTTATATCTGAGGTGGAATAGATACTAAATTGTTTGTTGGAAATTTCCTTGCTTTTTGCCTTTTGTGTCTAGAAGGGGAAGAAGACCCTTGGAGAAAAGTTGAAGGGGTCAGAGGTGAGAGGTCGGGTAAATGGCCACCATCAGGAGAATGATATGGAGAATCTCAGTTTGTTCGAGATTGTCAAATTGGGCAAGAGTGCCACACAGGTACCAACACCTGTACAACATCTTCAGATACATGCTGATCTCTCACTGTATTCATTCATAGACTCTATTTCAAAGTGCCCGGATGAATCATCATGTGAATCAGTGGTGTGTGTGTGGTTAGTTATTATATACAGGCCTAATTGCAGCGTGTGCTTTCTGTGTAGGCTGTGTGTGTATGAAAGAAGGTTTAACTGAGGTAGTTTAAGCGAGTGTGTGTGTGTGTGTTCTCTCTCTCTGCAGTCAGTTGTTGATGATTGGATTGAGTCCTATAAGACAGACAGAGACTCTGCCCTGCTGGAACTGATCAACTTCTTCATCCACTGCTCTGGTTGTAAAGGTGTGTGTTTGTATGTTCTTTAGTTGTAGATAAGTTTGCATACTTCAAGTGTGTGTTTTGTGCTACTGAATGCGTGTTTGTTGTAGGCGCTGTGAGCTCAGAGATGTTCCGGCACATGCAGAATTCTGAGATCATCAGGAAAATGACGGAAGAGTTTGATGAGGTTTGTTAATGTGTGAGTTTATACCACAGATATTTCCATAGGAAGAATATATATGTAAAACATTGTGTGTGCTGGGATGGAAGAAATTAGCTACTTCAAATGAATATGTGTAAAAAGGTTGTGTGTGTATGTGTGTTCAGGACAGTGGCGATTACCCACTAGCGAGTTCAGGTCCTGTGTGGAAGAAGTTTAAATTAAACTTGTGTGAGTTCATCGCGGTCCTGGTCCGACAGTGCCAGTACAGCATCATCTATGATGAGTACATGATGGACACGCTCATCTCTCTCCTCACCGGCCTGTCTGACTCACAGGTCAGAGCGTTCAGACACACCAGCACCCTGGCAGGTGGGTTACCTTGGGCTACGTACCATGCAATGTTCAGAATAACATAACATAACCTAACCACTACTTCTTCAGTATTGATATTTTGACTCGCACAACTGTTCAAAAGTTTGGAGTCAGTAATATATATATATATATATATATATATATATATATATATATATAAAATGAATACTATTATTTAGCAAAGATGCATTAAATTGTTTAAAAGTGATAGTAAAAAAACAAACATTTAAAACATCACAAAATATTTCTGGTTCAAATATATGTTTTTTTCCTATTCATCAATGAATCAATGTATCAAGGTTTTCACAAAAGTATTAAGCAGCACAACTGTTTTCAGCATTGATAATAATGAGAAATGCTTGAGCAGCAAATCAAAACATTAGAATCATGAACTTGGATCATGTGACACTGAAGACTGGAGTATTGATGGTGAAAATTCAGCATTTCAATCACAGAAATAATTTACATTTATTAAATAAAATCAGCCTTTAAGAGTATAATAAACTTCTTTCAAAATCATTTAAAAATCCTAACAACCTCAAACCTTCAACAGTTGTGTGTTTTGGTTTTATGACTGAATGCACAGAAATTTCAAATACTAAAAATGTTCTGCTGAAATAGCTATTTTCGGTTTCGGAATGGTTTTGGAGGGCCGAAATCTGACTGAAACAGACTTTTAATTAGCGCTTTAATTAGTGTTCACGAAAGTGAAATACAGTTGTCAGCTGTGTGGACACAACCTCTGGTTTATTTCTTTCTGTTGATATGTGAATAAAATATTTGTAGCACGCTTGCCATCCAATAATCACAAAAAGCTTTGTTACTTTTAATATGAAGCAAAGTCTCAACTTTAAAAATTCTGTAGATTTTATTAGGAAATTCAGACAATAAATGTTGTGTTGGTGCTCTTTAATACAATGTGACAGATTGCTGTAGCCTCTTCAGTTCAAGCGGATGTAGCACATGTGAACCGATCATCTAGTCTCTTCTTTACTACTAGTTTTGTGCACAAAATAAAAATGCGTGAACACTTTTTAAAAGATACATTACAACTTACCGAGATGAATCCTGTCTCATGTAATTGCTCAGTGTTTCAGCTGTGGAAAGACATCAATAAAACAGCTTATAGGCTGTACAATGTCACTTAAACATTACATTTACCTCAAGAAAGCTATTTAGTGTCATAAAAATACCTACCTGTTAGTGATATCTTCATTACTTATGTATATTTGAAAAAATCGGTCATGAATGAAAACAAGTTATTACATTTTATTGTCATTTAAATGTTTATATTTCACCAACAAATGAGTAGTAATACCTTGGAGTATGGAGTAGTGTAGAGTAATGGAGTTGTTGACTTGTATGCAATTTTAAAAAGAGTACAGCTAATTATTTAGCTATTTAGTGTTGATTAAAGTTTTATCAAATAACTTATTATTTATTTTCAGTTTCGGGTTTTGGGCAAGTGCATCCTGAATTTTCGGTTTCTGCCCAAAAACAGTGCATCCCTACTTAAAACATTTGCTAATTTGCTTAGTCTTGTTTACTGTATCCTGACAATGCAATGCGCTCAACTTCACCTTAAATTTCCAGTTTGATAAATGGAATAGATAGCATACTTTGTATACTGCACAGTGTGCTAATATTTCATACTGAGCATGAACAAATTGGAATGTCATGAATTTTGTGATGCAATATTCAGTCATGGTGTTCTTAAATGTATGAATTGTACACTCTAACCCTATTTCAGGCATGAAACTGATGACCGCTTTGGTGAACGTTGCTCTGAATTTGAGCATCAATTTGGACAACACACAACGACAATACGAGGCAGAACGCAACAAGAGCGTCGGGAAACGAGCCAATGAACGCCTGGAGTTCCTGCTGCAGAAACGCAAAGAGGTGACACACACACACACACACACACACACACACACTCACTCTAAAATGAAACAATTAACCTGACTCAAACATGGATTCTGTAATTTTTAGCTCCAGGAAAACCAGGATGAGATTGAGAACATGATGAATGCCATTTTTAAAGGAGTGTTCATCCACAGATACAGGCAAGGAAATGTCTCAAAATGAACTAAATTAAAGGACTGATTCAATTAATTATACTATTTTAAAATAACCACACAGTCTTTGAAAAGAGCTGATTTTTTTCATGTATTTGTTTGCAGGGATGTAATTGCTGAGATCAGGGTCGTTTGCATAGAGGAGATTGGTATGTGGATGAAGATGTACAGTGATGCTTTTCTAAATGACAGTTATCTGAAGTACGTGGGCTGGACCATGTATGATAAGGTATAACAAGCACATTCAGACAGACTGAATGATATTTACTTATCAAAGAAGCTAAAAAAAACCCCTCAAATAAACAGCATGCTGGATCTGGATTGTATAAAGCTCTATATAAATAAAGGTGACTTGCAATCTCTTTGTCATCCATTTATGTCATTGTTCTTTCTCCAGCAAGGTGAGGTCCGTCTGAAGTGTCTTACAGCTCTTCAGGGTTTGTATTATAGCAGAGAACTTAACGCCAGACTGGAACTCTTTACAAGCCGCTTTAAGGTGAGTGTTCCACCAGGATACTTGAGATGGCAACATCAATTCTCTTTATGGTTCTGAAGGCTCTGAAAAATGTATTTTCTCACACACAGTTCTCTCCTCTTGTCTCTGTAGGATCGGATTGTGTCCATGACTCTGGATAAGGAATATGATGTTGCTGTTCAGGCCATTAAGCTGCTGACACTAGTTCTGCAGTGAGTTCAGCATTGATCATTCATCTGTGACAGTCATACTCGCTTTTTTAAGATGTATCCATTTAATTTGCGGGTGTGTTCGTTTGTACACACAGAAGTAGTGATGAGGTCTTGACTGCTGAAGACTGTGAGAGCGTCTATCACTTAGTCTACTCTGCCCACCGACCGGTTGCTGTGGCAGCAGGGGAGTTTCTCTACAAAAAGTGAGTGCCACATTTTTTTATTCAACAGCACAGTCTGTGCTTCATTAAATACCAATGTGATTAAACACATTTGCCACATTAAGCTCAAAGTATACTTCACACACTGTCCTCGTGACATAACTTTCGTCATCAGGAGGGTACGTGGATGTCACCGTGCAGCCCAATTTTAGGTCCGCTTTAACTTATTCAACATTTTTTGGGTAACACTTTACAATAAGGTTCATTAGTTAACATTAGTTAATGTATTAACTAACATGAACTAACCATGAGCAATACATTTTTTACAGTATTTGTTCATCTTCGTTGATGTTAGTTAATAAAAATAAAGCTGTTCATTGTCTGTGAACAGCTGTTGTGGTTTTTCTGGTAATAAAATCAAGACATAAAACACAAATTGTATAATTTATCTTCAATTTTAATCATATGAAATAGAATAAACTTTTTGTCAAATAACTTCCTGCACAATGTGCACAATGAGCTACAGTTACTGTTAAAATTAAAACATGAACGAAAAATAGATTATTCCTTAAATTTAAGTTTTGATGATAATTTATTAGGATTAGTGTTAGTATTATTACATTAGGACATATCTAATTTCTACTGTTCAACAGTAATATAATTCTGTCAAGTTAAACCAAACTTTTATTTCGACGGGTTGCCATGAAGACCTTTTGAGTTTCTGTGTGTTTATGTCATGATGATAGTTTTTCTCAAATATAGCGGTTAAATTATCACGAAATGACTTTTCAGAGTGGATCTAGTGCCTGGAGAGGAAGTTCATGCATTTGTGTCTTTTAGTATATAAGCAAAAAAAAAAAAAAAAACAGCGCAAGCGTCACACGTGCTTCAGTGTGTGTGTTAAATAAAAACTGCGCGTCGGCTGCACCATTCATTCACACAGAACATGCAGGATTTGTATTTAAATAGTCTTTGTGGTTTAATATTCACACACACTAGTCTACATGGCTACACTAGTTTATGACTGGATTTCGTCAATATTTTAGGGGGGAACAATGGTAGGGGAAACACTGGTCCGGTTATACAGTTGAGTGTGCTAGCCTTTCAAAGTATACTCCTTTGGCCTGAGCACATGGATAGACGCATGCGAAAATCTAGTGAACTTCTTTTCAAGTGCTCAAGTCACTTGCACATAGGCTGTTGTTCGCGCACCATACATTCATAATTTGGACTGTGCGCGGAGCCTCCTGGTGAAGAAAATTACATCGTTGCATAAACTCTCGTGGACCACGGATGACCGAAGTATAGTTAGGGCTTTAGTTTTGACCCGTAATACATCTGACTCTCACCCTGACTCACTAATTCTGCCATGTGACTATTTTGTGAACACAACAATTTTGTGTGTTGTGCTCCCAGGTTGTTCAGTCATCACGGTCCAGAGGATGAGGGGCGGCCAAGGAGAGGCAGACAGTGTTTGAATGCTAACCTCATCAGAACAACTGTCTTGTTCTTCCTGGAAAGTGAGGTGTGCTTGATGTGCTCGGCTTGTAATGTAGAAGAAAAACATGTTTTTGGTTATTTTATAATTGTTTGTTTGTTTTAGCTCCATGAGCACGGTGCCTATCTGGTGGACAGCTTGTGGGACTGTGCGTCAGAGCTCCTGAAGGACTGGGAGAGTATGATCAGCCTGTTGCTAGACGAACCGTTCCCTGGAGAGGAAGGTACAAATGCACACACTTGTATTTCTCATCGATTTTTTTTTTTTTTTTTTTTGTGTGTGTGTGTGTGTGTCTGGACCAAAATTTAAAATCTTTCTAACCTACATCACTTAAACACCAAACGATGTGTGTATTTCAGCTCTCACTGATGCTCAGGAAACTGCTCTGATTGAGATCATGCTCTGTGCTGTCAGACAGACCTGTGAGTGTCACCCACCCATCGGACGAGGCTCCGGAAAAAGGGTAAGACACACACACACAAAACAACTTTTTGATTTTGCTATATGAGTGTGGACATCACATAGATGCAGTGGTTTTACAAAGAGGAGATATTTTCTTAACCCCTAACCATGAACCTAATCTATGTAAATGTTATCAACCCTACAATGTGAGTAAATCACACACATATGCGAGTAAATTTCACTCTGGGCGACTAAATAATGTCTACCATTAGCCATTGGCTAATACATTCTTAGATTTCACTTGCCTGTGTGTAATGTATTTTCACTCGTTGAGTACTGACTAAGCACTTGAGTTTCGCTCTCCGTCAAAAGCAATCTGATTCTGTAGCGTTTCAAATTCAGCTCAGCGAACCTGTATTTAACGTACCATAAACTCTATTGTGAAGGCACACGACTCGCTGTTGCATTTTTCTCAAAATAGTATAGTATATCAGTATATACATATATATATATATATATATATATATATATAGTATATCAGTCTGGGGAGTAACCAAAACAATTTACCTGGTGATTCTATTGCCAAGGTGTTCGTAGAGTTGGTTGTAGATTAAAAAAAATCACCCTATCTATTTTCTAAATGCATGTTATTTATTTTATTTTGAACGATTCATCCATGTATGTTTCATAAATTGACCTTGTAATTGAATAATTTTCTTAAACTCGATCTTCCTTTAAAACGAAAGGCTTCCATCTGGTGACATGCTAGACTTCTCTGACCATTTAGTCTGCTTAAACCTCTGTAATTTCTGATAATCAACCTCAAGCTCATATTCAGATCTGCCACCATCCAATCAACAACTGATGATTAGAACCAAGTCTCCATCCTATTGTTTTTTTCTCTTCTGATAATCCGTTTTACAACACGGAAGGTACGATCTGAGATGAAACAAAAGTAGCATTTGTTTCATCTCAGCTATGATTCGGTTTTGTCTTTTTTCTTTTTGTTTTAAATTACATGTTTCACTATATTTGTGTAGATATTTTCGAAACATTGGACCTCACAACTGTAGTCAAACCTGTGTACACACAAAAGTGTTTTTAAATCATCAGACGAATGTTGTCGTAAGAAGTCAGTAGTAGATACAATAATAGTCTCATTCTGAAACCCGTTTGCTGTTGTTTAATTTGGCACAGGTTCTTACAGCTAAAGAAAAGAAAGCCCAGCTGGATGATCGAACAAAGATCACAGAAACGTTTGCTGTGGCTTTGCCTCTGTTATTGGCTAAAGTAAGTGTGTCTCTTCCCTGCCAGACAGTGTGTAATGCTTCAAACGAATAGCAAACAAATGTAAACGATTGTGACAAAAAGTCACTTTGATTGATCCTGAACACTTTTTATTGATTGGCTTTTTGGGCATAAAACAACAGTCTGCAATATCCAACCAAATGGTTTTGGCCACCTGAATCAGGATGCATAACCGACAGATTTCTGAATAGACTCTTTCTCTCTTTTTCTCTCTTTCAGTATTCAGTGGACCCAGAGAAGGTCACTAATCTGTTGCAGTTTCCTCAGTATTTTGATTTGGAGATCTATACAACCGGTCGACTGGAGAAGGTGATTATGCTCATTCAAATTTATATATATATATATATATATATATATATATTGTGCCACATAGTAATACAAAAATTGTGCTTATTCTGGCTTTGTGCTTTGTTTTTTGTTTTCTATTGGAAGAAAGTTTCCAATAGTACCAATAGTTTTTTTTAAATAATATGAATAGACATGAAGTAAAGAAATTATTGATTGTTTTTGTTTTGTTATAGTAGTATTGTAAGTAATAACTATGATGTTCTGCAGCATCTGGATGCTCTGCTGCGTCAAGTCCGCGATGTGGTGGAGAAGCACACAGACACAGATGTATTAGAGGCATGTTCTGTAACATTCCATGCACTGTGCAATGAGGAATTCACCATCTATAACCGTGTAGATATCGTCCGCAGCCAGATGCTCGATGAACAGATTGACAAGTTCCACCGCTTGCTGGAGGACGTCCTGCAGGAGGTTTGTGTGTGTTTTAGTTTAATTACAGTTCTGTGTAATTTTAGACAGTTTGAGTTTGAATGCTTTTGTTTCTTTAAGGGGGAGGAGCCTGATGAAGATGATGCCTATCAAGTTTTGTCAACACTCAAAAGAATCACAGCCTTCCACAAGTAAGAACTTCCTAAAACACTGCTTTCATTTGATAAGAAAATTATTCTTATTTAATCTTTTGATTTTGGTGCGAAATGAGTTCTGGACATGTTTCAGTGAGACCAGAGGAGTGTCTTCATCATAACTGTGTGTGTCTGTCTTCCTGCAGTGCCCATGACCTTACTAAATGGGACCTTTTCACCAGCAACTACAAACTTTTGAACTCTGGCCTGCAAAACGGGGATATGCCTGAGCAGGTACTGACTACCAACAGAGGGGTTAATTCATTTTAGCAGCTATCCTGCCTCTAAATGTTGTTCTGAGCTGAATCAACTTCATGCTGCTTTAATAACAGAAACATTTAATTCCCCAGATGCATTTAGATTACATTGTGCCTACATAAATTGGTAATTAAGGAATATTAATCAAGCAACGATGTAGAAAACTACTCAATGATCTTGGCTTGAAAGCATCAAATCACTATTAAAGGGGTAGTTCACGCAAGTTCATCCTCAAGTTGTTCCAAACCTGTATGAATTCCTTTAATTTATCATATCTAAAAAGAAGAAATTAATTATTATATAGTTATAAAAATTATTACTCCTGATTTACTCATTGATTTATTTTTACAAATGTAACTGTAGTGCTTAATTTTTCCCATTTTTGCTAAAAAAAAAAAAAATATATATATATATATATATATATATATATATATATATATATATGATAAATATGATAGCCATATTTTGTCTGTGACCTGTGTGTTTGACTCTGCTCTAAACTTTTTGACCTAACTTCAAGCACTTTCATTGTTATTTAATTGTTTTGTTTTTATAGATTGTGGCTCATGCACTCCAGTGCACTCACTATGTCATACTCTGGCACTTGGCTAAAGTCTCAGAGGGCAGTGCCAATAAGGTACAACACACACGTACGTGCCCAGACCTGTGTGAGACTGTCATTTTGAATGTTTAGTCACACTCTTGTCCCATTTCAGGATGAAATGGTGCTGTTGCGGAGGCAGGTGAGAGCCTTCTGTCTGATATGTCAGAGCTACCTGAACAGCATCAGTACCACTGTCAAAGAACAGGTGAGTCTGACCTGCCACAGACCACGCATCCTTTCATGCATATGGTATTGTGGAAAAATTAATGATTTCTTGGGGGCAGTCTTGGCCTATAATTGTTAGAGAGTCATACTGGTAACCCGAAAGTTCCAGGTTTGATTTTTAATACCGGAAACAGGAAATAATTTTTACTTTCATGAACTGTGTGTTGCAGGCCTTCACCATTCTCTGCGATTCACTCCTGATCTTCAGTTATCAGATTGTGGCATCGGGACGGGAAGCTTTAGAACCCCTGGTGTTCAGTCCAGATGCATCCTTACAGAGCGAACTAATCAACTTTATCCTGGATCACGTGTTTGTTGACCAGGATGAGGACAGCAGCGCAGGTGAACAAAAAACAAATACAAAGAGGACAGAAGACTGATCTGATCCACTCTAAAGTGGATTTGAATGTATAACGGCATGTATGCAGTCTTTGCTCCAGAAGCACGATCAGCTACTGATTTACAATGCATAGTTCTAATTTCTGCACAACTAACATCACCAAAAAAAAAAACTGATATGGCAATATATCTTGGGTTGGAGTTTGGGGTCAGACTACTGTTGTTGTCAAACAATGGCATAGCTTGTTGAAAATAAATTAATCTGGATTCATTATGCTTTGAGCTTTATGGATCTTTTAAGTTTTAGTTACCTGAACTTTTTGTGAAGTTACAAAAATCTCCCAGGTTTAATTAAAACTTAATTTGTGTTTTGATGATTAACCATTGACTTGATTAACCATTGACTTATTACATTTTCATTCCATTTAATAATGTTTTTGGTTTGGTGCTGATATTGGAGCTGAAATGAGACACTGCACCTTATTCATTTATTTAGAAGCACTGAAATTTGTAGAAAAACTTTTAACAAACAAGCAGTCAAAAGTTGGTAATGGTATTCAATTTGTATTATTTTGTATTTCCATCCTTACTTAAAAAAAATTTAACAAAAATAATTAAAAAAGAACAAATTAGTTTTATTATTATTATTTTATTCTGCACAATTATTGGCTGCTTTTTTCACTATTCAGTCCAATTCAGCCATTTCTGGGGTGTGTCTTGCAGACGATGAGGCTGGTAAGATTGAGGCGCTCCACAGACGCAGGAATTTATTGGCCGCCTTCTGCAAATTGATCATCTACAATGTTGTGGACATGAAGACAGGAGCTGATGTCTTCAAACAGTACATGAGAGTGAGTCCCTGCAACAATCCTCTGTGTTTTTTTTAGTTAATGTTTTTAGTGTTTTGCCTTTATTGGGATAAGATAAAATATAGTACACAGGATGTGAAGTGGGAGAGAGAGAGTATCGGGAAAGATCCGTGAACCTGGAGAGGAACTCAGGCCACCCGAATTGCAACCTTGCTACAAGTCGGAGCCCTGCCCACGAGGCTATCGGCTCCGACACATTCTGTGTTACTTGAAGCTTACTGTGCATCTCTGTCTGTGTGTAGTACTATAATGATTATGGTGACATCATTAAGGAGACCATGAGTAAGGCACGTCAGATCGACAAGATTCAGTGTGCCAAGACTCTGATCCTCAGCCTGCAGCAGGTGAGATTGCGCTTCTGTCGTTACACAAACCCACTCTGCCAGCAACACTGAATAACAGAAGGGTGATGTGTGTGTTTCAGCTGTTTAATGAGATGCTGAGTGATCTAGGCTGTAACTTTGATCGTTCTGCATCTGCTTTCTGTGGGATTAAAGAACTGGCCCGACGCTTCTCGCTCACGTTTGGACTTGATCAGGTCAAAACAAGAGAGGCGATTGCAATGCTCCACAAGTAAGAAAACTCAAACATGCTTGCTGTTAAGAAAGGTTCACAAATCTTCTGACTGTCATACTGCTCTGTTACCAACATCAGTATCATTTGTAGAAAAGGGGCATCAGCGTCCCCATATGTCTTAGTGACAGAGTCTTAAGTGTGTGTGTATGTGCTTTTCGTGTTTTAGGGATGGAATAGAATTTGCATTTAAAGAACCCAGTCCACAGGGAGAAGGCGGCCCTCCTCTCAACCTTCCGTTCCTTGACATCCTCAGTGAGTTTTCCTCCAAACTACTGAGGCAGGACAAGAAGACTGTGTAAGACACTCACACTGAGAATCCTTTGCTTTCTCAGATCCCTCAGAGACCTAAGCATTGTAATAGCATGATGTAAATATTTTTAGGACATTAGTTATAAAAACTATTTTGTTTAGGCACAATTTACATTGGTGTATAAGTTGGAAAAATGTTTCAAAATCGCTGGCCATTTAGCGATGGGCAACAATTTTTTTTATACAATAGGTGAATATTTTATTGTATTTTATTTTATTGTATTTAAAATAATGCATTTGAGCTAGGAAGATAAACATATATTTTACAATTTAAGTACTAATTTACATCTTAATTTAAAAACACATTATGTCAATGAGACATGTTCAAAATTTTAGATGGCATGTAAGCCTATATATATATATATATATACATATTGTATGTGTGTGTGTGTATATTATTTTATTTATTTTAAACAGATCAATTTGTTCCAATAATGTTAAGAATTGTGCCAGCCATTTATCTAAAGTATTAGGCATCTAATATATAGCCATACATTTTACAGTGGTATGAATAAGTTTTGGCACCCATGCTAAAGTTGCCTAAAAAGAGGAATAAAAAATCATCTTTTGGATATTAATCTTAATGCCTAAATTAGAAAAATGAGGAAAACTCCAACCTTTAAGGACACCAATTTCCTTTGTGAATGAATAATGCATCATAAATAAATAAATGTTTTTCCTTAAAATACAGGGTGCATAAGTCAGGGCACCCCATGTTAAATTCCCATAGAGTCAGGCAGATTTTTATTTTTAAAAGCCAGTTATTTCATGGATCCAGGATAATATGCATCCTGATAAAGTTCCCTTGGCCTTTGGAATTAAAATATCCCCACATCATCACACACCATTCACCACACCTAGAGATTGGCACGGTTTTACTTCAGTTAGCCTAATAGCTGGTTTGATTTGCACTGAAAGATGATCTTATGGAAAGTACCCCATGCCAATCTCTAGGTGTGGTGAATGGTGTGTGATGATGTGGGGATATTTTAATTCCAAAGGCCAAGGGAACTTTATCAGGATGCATATTATCTTGGATCCATGAAATAACTGGCTTTTCATTTTTCTAATTTAGGCATTAAGATCAATATCCAAAAGATGATTTTTTTATTCCTCTTTTTAGGCAACTTTAGCATGGGTGCCAAAACTTATTCATACCACTGTATGTGACTTTAGCAAGGTGTGGCCGATAATGTTTAATTGTTCTCACTAAAACTGCTGTTGTGATACATCTCAATCTTCAGCTACTGGAATGTGTAGTTTTTACTCATATTTAGTGAATATTCAAGTGTTGCATTTCTGCTGCGCTGGGTCTCTGAAGGTTAACTGTGTACTGTCTTTTAAATGAATTTCTCTACTGAAATCTATCTGTGCTTGTTGTTTGACCTCTGACCTTTCCCATCAGGCACCTGTATCTGGAGCGGTTTATGACCTTTCAAATGGCCCTCCAGAGGGACGATTGCTGGTTGCCTCTCATCTCCTACCGGAACTCTCTGCAAGCGGGCGCTGATGATGATACACTGTCTGTCATCAGCGGAATGAGCAGCAGGAGCTCCGCCCGCAGTCGCAGGAGCAAACCACCTGCTGCCAACAAGAGAAAACTGCCTGAGGGTTCGTGTGTTCAATCGTAATTATATCATGAATTATAATCTCTACAGAGTTAAAACTAACTTTCCCTTTTATTGTCTTCTCTTTCTGTCCGTCTCTCAGAGGAGAGTAGCTGCAGCAGCAGTGATGTGAGCGCGTGGGTCAACCGAGAGCAGACTGGCCCACACACTCCTGTAATGATGTCATCACCCCACATTGTCTCCACTGTCCTGCGGGATGCAAAGAAGCTTCGACCAGAGGAGGGGTACATGGGAGTTTACAGCATGAGCAGCGAAACGCAACACACACCCCTGCAGCAGCCGCACCAACACATGGACTACAAGTAAACATACACGTTTACATTCATACCTGGGCTAGGCAAGTTCGGTCCTAGAGAGCCGCTGTCCTGAAGAGTTTAGAACTTGCCCACCCCTGATTTACACATACTCCCTTTATTAGTAAAGAGTTGACTGAGAAATGTTGTTTTCAGTTCTCAGGTCGCGTGGATGATGGCCCAAAAACAGCAGCAGGACAGAGCAAGCCTGCAGTATGGCAAGATGAGAGGCCACATTCAGCACACCATGTGAGTGCACATCTACGTGCGCATACACTACTGTTCTAAAATTAGGGCTCAGAACGTTTTAAATTGAGTGTCTCAATGCCGTAGTCATCGTGCATCTCTTTGACTGGGGTTTTAAATGCAGATCAACTTTCACATTGCACATTAACAAAAAGAAGAAAGTTTGTGTTTGTCAAGGAACAAAGAAAAGACGAAAAAATGTCTGCAAACATGTCACATTCTGATGTCACGTGTCTTTACGGGATCTTTACGAGATGTGTGTGAACGAATACTCAGAATTCAGAAAATAACTGGCAGTGTGAATGAACCAAAATTAAACAATCCCGGGACACGTGATTAGTGTGTTTTTTTAAAAATCAAATTAATGCAGCCTTGTTGAGTATAAAAGACTTACTTACAAAAAAATTACACATCCAAAACTTTTGAACAGTAGTTAGTGCTACTGATATTATTGGTGCTAATTTTTTTTTATTGATGTGCTTGTTTGCCAGTCGCCGTGGCAGCGGACTGATGGAGGATGATGAGGAGCCAATTGTAGAGGATGTGATGATGTCATCAGAAGAACGACTGGACGACCTTAATGAGGGCATGGACTTTGACACCATGGACATTGATTTGGTAGGAATGAGAGTTCAGGAAAGCATAACATTAATCTGCGCGAACCCTTTCTTACTAAAAGATTCACTGTCACCCAATCAGGTGCAGTGTGACCGTGAAAGTTTCTCAGATCTTCACATAGTCCATCTAATCCAATCTTCTTTGGCTGCATGGTCAACAGACATATAGAGAAAACACATTTTGTGTCATGGTCTTTAACTTTACCTTTTTTGTCCCTCTGAAGCCTCCATCCAAAAACCGCAGGGAGAGGTCAGAGCTGAAACCAGACTACTTTGACCCTGCCTCCATAATGGATGACTCGGTGAGCATTTATTCATCCGAATGTTTTATATCATAATTCATTTGTTAATCCACTCAGTCTATTGATTAGTGGTGCTTGGTAGAACTTTATACTTAAATTTAAGGAGGGACCAAGATTTTATTAATCTTGTGCCAGAACACCTTATCAGCTGAACTGTATTGTTGTAGCATTCCCCCCCCCCCCCCCAGCACACAAAATTCAAAAATCTGCTTTGCTCACTTGTTTTCTCTGTTAGTCCATTGTTCTTGTCATTGTGAACTGACAGAGAGAGAGATGCTGTGAAAGAATACAGTACTAATGGCCTGTTCACACCAAGAACGATACCAATAAACTATGAAGTGAACGATAACGATAAACTATTATGTTTAAAACGTCATTGTAAAGGTTTAGTCTCGTAAGCTACTTTTTATGGGCAACAAATCCCATTGTCAATAACAGCAATGCACACAGATCACACAGAAGTCACTCTGAAACCAAAACATTTCTGTTGGAATCGGTGTGATCAACTTCACCCTCATTAGAACCTCTTATAAAGCGACTGTGTTTTGCCTTCCAGGTTCTTAATGTCTCCATGTTCTGAGATGGGTAAATGAGAGCATCGCTGACAAGTTTCTCCTCCTCTGATTTCACTCCATGGACTAAATGCACATGATGGTGCTGTGTATCGTTCCCTCCTGAAAACACACCATAACTTTCCATCTGTACATATAACAGACAAACATTTACAGCATGAGATCAGACTTATCTATTCATGCTTTTTTGTAATGGAGGTTTAAAAATAGCTGTTTTTTGTAACTCCTGGAGGAGTTTTGATTTTTAAGTAATTTTGTAAAGACAATCAGTTGTAAATGACTTTATAAAGGGTGATTGAAATCTAAACTTTATAACTCAACTTTCCTTTAAGGGTTTAGACTTGCAGTGTCTGTCTTTTTTTGCCCCCTCAGTATTTCTGTCTCTTGTTTTTGATTTTTAACCATCTCTCACAATGTTTTCATTGTGATGATATTCCTCACATGTATGGCGGTGGTTGGCTGATTGAGTTCTTTTGGTTTTATTGGTCCTCTAAGAGCTAAAAGCACTTGTGCTGATTGGCTGGCCCTTTGAAACCCTGCCCCTTCCTCAGATTTAAATTCATATATATGAATACACACATACTAGAGCCCGACGATAAAGAATTTTGAAGGCCGATACCGACGATACAAATATTTGTTGGTTTTTAAAATCCGATATATATATATATATATATATATATATTTTTTCCCAGAAACACGCAACAAAACAATAACAGATTTCCCTAACATTCATTATTTGTAGTTATTTATGAGTTATAACTAAAATAATATGAAAATGCATTTTAAAAATAAACTTTTATCTTTTATTGTCACAACAGAACAGAGGAATAATTAGTAACTACATTGCTTTTATAAGCTACCTGCAAACTGGATCAGCAGGTTGCAGGATGTGTGGCGCGTTATACACAAGTGTTGCCAACAAGGACGGTGTAGAGTGCCCTCTGGTGGACAAACTATACAACTCCAACACTCATGACATGGTTGAAGCGTGTTTCGTCCGTTTTTATTTTATTTTTTAAATATTCCTTTATCGGCCATTATAACTGCTGATACCGATAGTTTTGAAAATGCCTAATATCAGCCGATAATATCGGCCTGCCGATAAATCTGTCTGGCTCTAACACATACATTCACATAAATACACACACATACACACATATATATCTGTATATATATATACATATACATACATACACATATTTATATATGTGTGTGTCTACGTGAATATATGTGTATGTGTGTGTGTATATATATAAATATTTAAACGTATTTCTGCATAAAGGGCATTACCCCTTTTTCAGTGAAAAGCTATTTCTGTAGTATATATCTAATTTCTTTTTAAAGATTAGAATGAGGTATTATAATATAATGTTATATATCTTAAAAACATACATACACACACACATATATATATATATAGGTATATGTGTATGTATTGTTTTGTTTTACACAAAATGGGTAATGTAATGTGAATCATTGCTGGTTTATATTTAAGTTGTGTTTTTATGTTTGGTATCCAACCTACTGTTTCATTCACGCTTCATCTTTCCTGAGAGAATCACTGATGTTTTATTCACTTTTATTTTGGAAAAGCTCCACTGTGAAAAATTCTATAATCTTTCCCCTTTGTGTAGTTCATTGAGGTATGGATTTGGGTTGTGTGTTATTTTTGAGGTTTGGTAGTTGAAATCATGAATGGCTTGTTAATCAGAGTGAATCATGATGATTGTTTTTCGTAGTAAGAAATCTTGCTAAATGTAACCATGGTGATTGTAAGCAGGGTAAATGCATTTCTACGAGGAGCTTTTGTTCGGGATTGGAAAGGAAACGTCTTTTTATATACATTTCACACATACTGTAGTTGGTCATTTGTCCCACTTTGATTTTAATTTCCAGTTCTGCAATGTCTCCTTATTTCAATAAGTGTGTGAGTGTATGTATTTTAATGTATTGGACTGTACATAAAAACCAAGATGTTTTATTCTATTTGCGAGATGTCGGTTGTATCATTTCCTATGTTTATGCATTTATATTTAGATACAAAATAAACTGTCCTGGTCTTTAGCACTGCTTTTTAAATCAGCAACTCCCAGAGAGAAGTTACCAAAATTTTTCTTTGCCCAGTTACCAAATTTTACTGAAATGTTTGTTTAAATTGTATTCTGTTAAATGCTTCATTGAAGAATACTGGAACTCAAAATTAATTTTATTTTTTGTCTCTGTTTTTGTGTCAGATAAAATACAAACAATTGTCATACAAATCACTGTTGCTTCATTGAACTCTTTCTATGAACCATGAATACAACAGTGACATTTTCTGGCTCATGAACAAGAAGGTCAGTGTTCATCAGTGGCCTAATCAAAGCCTTCATTCACACAAAGAATCAATGATTGAACAAACACATCCGACCAGAACAAATGACAGAGATCAGTGTGTCAAGCACCACAGCAGTATCAAACCTCTACTGAACATAAAGGGTTAGTTGTTGTTGTTTTTATGCAGTAAGCATGTATGTTTTAAACACTTTCATAGAACCTTAGAAGAATGTTGTGCGTCCTGTATGTTAAAAATAATGTCTAAATATAGAAATAAATGCGCAAATAATAATAATTTGTTCACACTCAGCCCCTCAGTCAGCAGATTGTTTTTTTTTTTGGAAATGTCAAATGCAGAAGATAAGCACAAACAACATTGAAGGTTAATGACAATGATTCAAAGGAGTACCGAGTGTGTCATATATCGATTAAAGTATTTTGAATTTAAGTAAAAGGGTAAAAATGTGAATATATTGCATTCTAGTTATAGTTGATTTAGTTCTTCAAACGACACGGCAGGGGGCGCTGCTGTCGGACCGGAAATCTCTGCCATGACAACTGCACGGGTAGCTTTAAACTCAATGGCGGCAGGACGCGCACTTTCTAAAATTGTGACGTGAAATAGTCATCAAAACATTTCAATTTAAGCATTTTACAACTTTATATGAGACCTCTTTTGTAAGACCGTGCTTTTTAGCGGGTATTATGGATCTGTGGAAAGCAGAAAGGCTAAACGCGCCGGCGGACTTCATGAAAGCTCCTGACGGAGGTAAACAATTTTAAAATGAGTCGAATAATGACCGACATAAATTAACAAACCCAAACATGCTGGTGTTCTTGTATAAATATATATCAAATTATTCATATTTGTGTCTTTATATCAGGGTAACTTAGCTGACATGGCATGTGAAGCAGTGACAGCTGTTTTGCGTGAAATGAGAAATTTAATCTAACTTAGCATTAAACAGCATTGTATATTATCGTGATTGCAATTTATATATCTCAAATGAACTCCATAGTCTACTAGACTTTTATGTTAAAAAGCCTTCATATTTCTATGGTCTCTAAAGGTTCAATAAAGTTTATAAACTTTCATTTTCCATGACTATTGTTTCATTTTGAGGTTTTACAGGGTTAAAGTCAACTGGAAGAAAGCTGAACGGTGGTTAAACATAACAAACTTGGAAGATAATGAGCAGTTTTGTTGTGTTGTATGCGAGGCATCTGTAATATTATTATGTTAAATGTGAATGTGTAGATAAAAAGACACCCAGATGCTCGGGAAACACATACTCAAAAGAGAGATTTAGAGGTCAAGGTTTTCGTTCTTTCTTTCTGTCATTCTGTATTTTGTACATTAATATCAGGCTCTGTGTCTCCCAGCAACTGTCTGTGACTCCTCTCCTCTGATGACACCTGATCAGTTTACTGGGGGTCCTGTGCCCCAGTCCGCAGCTTCGCAGGCCAAACCCAACCAAGATCTGCCACAGTCTACACCTTTCAGAGCTCTGCCCCCTTCTAAATTCAGTGCGGAGGGGCTTGCCTGGACAGAGACTGTTGGAGTGGAAGCATGGCAGTCTGTCCATCACAAATACCAAAGCGAGAAAATGTTACAGCAGCGCTCTGACAACAGGTACACAAAACACAACAAGCTACAAGCCCTGTTGAATCCAGTCTAGTGATTTTAGGGGTCTAACTAAAAATGAGTCTCTCTCTCTGTGTCAGGTTGCCAGAAGATGAGAGGAGAAGTTCAAAACCTCTGCAGGTGGAAAGGTTAAGAGAAGACAAGGAGATGATGATGGTCGAGATGGAGCGTCTGAAAGGAAGAGTAGAGTGCTTGAAAGAGCAGATCAGAGATCAGCAAAGTCAAATAAACAGGTACAAATTCTCAAAATGACTGACTGCATGTCTGATACTTTCACTGACTGTGTATGTAGGCTGAAATATATGTCTGTGTGTGTGTGTCTCTCTGCAGACAGTGTATGGAGTGTGATCAGTTACACAGTGAATTGAAGAGTTGCAAGTCTGAACTCCGTATGAGCCAAGACCTGGTAAATACATGAATATACACTATTTTTTTATTCTCTGATTCATCTGAACATTTTTACGTGCATGTAATCTATATGTAGAATGTGTATTTTAGGGTCAGAAAATCTAGTTTCTGAATACATCTTTATTTTGTGTGTCTAGCTTTTGACCTTAAAAAAGGAGTATAAATTAGAATGTCAACGTTTGGAGAAGGAGTTACAGGTCTCAAAGCAGGAGATGGGTAGACTGCAACAAAAATTAGAGGCACAGGTAAGGCATAATAGACCTTATTCAGAGTAGCGCCATGACAGGTATGAAAGTGAGGCTGTGAGGGATAGACTTACCGTGTTTCCAATGGCATCCGCTGTAGAAAGCTGAATAAAGCAGCTAGATTACTTAATTTTTTTCACAGCTTACATTGTCGGGAGTTTTTTGTCAACTGAAATTACTTGGAAAGATATTTTTCCAGTGTTTCATGAGCAGAACAATCCGAAAACACATTAAATAACAATACAGCCCATTGAAGAGATGCAAGTCTATCCCTCACAGCCTCGCTTTCATTCTCATTAAAAATCAAAGATGGCGCTGCCGTGAATAAGGCGTATTGACACAATATTAGGAATATTTTGTTTCCAGTGCATTGATATTCTGATAATTGAAATGTCTTAAAGGAACACTACACACCTTTTTTTCCATCTAACTTTTCAACTTGAAAAGCTCTCACTTTTTTTTGCAAATATGTGCACCACTACCAGCTGTTGAGTGTTGATTTGTAAAACTATTACCTGCGGAGGAACTCATTCTGGTATTTACGTGAAGTGACTTTAGCTCAGCCCTTCAGTGCAGATGAATATGCTGGTTCAAGGCATACATCAGTACCCGTGTTTACAGATTATCATTTTATAAGAACGAATTTTACTCTTTCGCGAATATAATAAGATGATAAGAGCGACTTAATTTAAAAAATAAAAAGTTTATTTATATCCAGTTTATTGTAATTGTCTATGTGATCTAACTTTCAACCTCTTTGAATATCAGAATGTGATAAATGATGCTGTACAGGAAGCGACCTCACTGAGGACCCAAATACAAGAAGTGATATCAGAGAGAGATGAGCTGAAAAATCAGCTGAGGTGACTATATAAAAAATGTGCTCATATAACTGTTTCTAAATGACAAATTTACAGGTCTGTTTATTTGAAGTCGCATGATTTGTGTTTATGCAGTGTCCTTAACAGCTCATTGCTGGAGCAGTCTGAGTGTGTGCAGAAACTGCGTACATACATTGGCAGCAACATCACTGAAAGAAAAGAAGATGAAGAGCTTAGACGACAGATACAGGTACACACACACATATGCAGTCTACTAAAATGCCATCAGTATATCAGCTTGTGTAAGGGCTGTGATTATGCCGTTGTGATATATCCCGTTGGAAGTATGTCAGAAACATTTTTCCAATCGACAAATGCCTTGATGCGGTTCTCTGTTGCTCTTTTAACATGAATTCACTGTCTACATCTTATATAACAGACGCGATGGCTGAATCTACACATCTAAATTCTCCAGCGGCAGCAATACTTTGTTGTAAACGAATTCAACCCAAGCTCTTTTTGGTGACGTGGATGATTATGTTACTGTTGATCATCTGTCCATTATCGTATAAAGCCTGCCCTGACAATTTGATTGGTCCGAACAGCTTTGGTTCGGGCATACTTGATTCTCGACGGATCAAGTCCAGACTGAACTTCTCATCCTCAAATGTTGTGGGCGGGGCTAAGTTTGGCTGGCATCCAGGCTAAGTGACTACATTCATTTTATCATGATTGTGTGTTTTATAGCGTTTGGAGAAGGAAAAGGAAGCTCTGTCTCTATCTGTCCAGCTACTGAATGTCAGAGTGAATGCATCCAGTGACATTCTATCCATTCAAGAGAAAGAGCTAGGCGAACAGGTGAGATTAAACGTGCATATAGACATGCGTTTAGTGTTTGAATTGAATGACAAATGCAGTCTGATTGTTAAGAATTCCTTAGTACATTTAGTGTTACTTGTTATGTGTGTAGGTGCAGACGGACCCGTTGTACTCGGGCAGTAAGGCTGGGCTGATGTTGAGTGTTTGGAGACAAAAGGTCTTCATGCTGCTTGTTAAACTGCAGACCAGGGACTTGCAGCTCCACACAGAGAAATCACAACTACATAACATGGTAATAAAAACACATTCCCACACACATACATACATAGTGTACTATCATATATATTCATTACATAGATAATCATTTGTTAACAAACAAGTATTCATTACTTCAATGAGCTCATTGTTTCTGCATTAAATTATTACATTGTTTACATTTTTCGCTAACTGTGGTTTTGTGTATATATATATATTTCTGAAATGATAACTTAGACAGTTACCTCTGATAACGCATCACTCTAAATTGTAATGTGGACTCATGCATTTTCTGTAAAGCTGCTTTGAAATGATGTGTATTGTGATAAGTGCTATACAATAAATGTTAATTGAATATTCATTCCTTACCACTAGTGTCAGTAATTTGTATTTTTATTTGCCCCCTGAAATTTATTTTCAGAAATCATTCCTACCTATTAGATTATATTTTTTTCTAACCATAGTGTAAGTCCATATAAAGGTCACAACGTTTAACGTCAGTAAGGATTATATTTTTAAAGAAGTAATACTTGTATTCAGTGAGGATGCATTCATTTAATCAAAAGACAGAAAATAATTTTACATTTTTACAAAAAAACAAACAAGTATTTCAAATAAATGCTGTTGTTTTGAACTTTCTATTCATCAAAGAATCCTGAAAACTTGTCATGGTTTCGGCAAACAGTAAGCAGCAACTTTTTTTTTAACAGTGATGATGATAATAAGAAATGTTTCTTGTGCAGCAAATCAGCATATTACAATGATTTGTGAAGGATCATGTGACACTGAAGACTGGCGTAATGAGTACTGAAAATTCAGCTTTGCCATTACAGGAATAAATTATGTTTTAAAATATATTATAGAAATTCACAATATAACTGTTTCTACTGTATAGATGTATAAATAGGAGTAGGTGTATATATGCAGCCTTGTGAGTATAAGAGAGTCTTTTAAAAAAAAGAAAGAATTGTACCATCCCCGAGCTTTTGAACAGTAGTATGTCAATTAATTGAATCAATCTGCAAATAAATCTAAATATAAATCTAAATCTAAATCTGTTCAATTATAAAAAATAAAATTATGATTAAAAAAATCAAATCAACATCAAAAAGACAAATAGCTAAAGTCATTAACACATTTTAAATAATTGTCTGTTTTATCATGTGTGAATGAGTGAATATATGAATTTGTAAATGTGTGTAGGTGTCCTCTCTACAGCAGGAAGTAGAGTGTTTGCAGTCACAGAACACTGTCCTTCAGCACCACCTAGAGGACAAAACAGCCCAGTTGGAGTTACAGCATGTACACGCGCAGGTAATCTGTCACACTCATATGCTCATATGTGACCCTGGACCACAAAACCAGTCACATAGGTCAATTTCTTGAACTTGAGATTTATAAATCACATGAAAGCAGAATAAATATGCTTATATATTGTTTATTAGGTTCGGACAATATTTGGCCGAGACAACTATTTGAAAATCTAGAATCTGAGGGTGCAAAAAAATCAAAACATTTAGGAAATCGTCTTTAAAGTTGTCCAATTGTTCGCAATTGTGCTGCATCCACTCACAAAAATAAATGTTTGATATATTTACGGTAGTTAGTGAATGGAATTTAATATAATCTTTGCGGAATGGAATGGAATCTTTAATTTATATCCTAATGATTTTTTGCATAAAAAGAAAAGTTGATAATTTTAATCGATAATTCCAATGGAATAATGGATCTGTGCAGCTCTTAACAACAACAAAAGTCAAATCAGAAAAAAAAAAAAAAACAGACACCAGCAGGATTATTAAGCTGCTTTCTCTGTTTTTTTCTGATTTGACATTTTTCATAATTTATTCCTTTAATTGTAAGGAATCAGATTAATCTGTATTTAGATTAATTAGATTATAGACTTTCCCTTATTCAATTTCTTTTGTATTCCAGTATTCGTACGTTTTATTTCATGCTTCAGAAAAGGGAACATAGTGAGCTTTGATGCAGCTTGGTTTTCACAGTGCATTGTGGGACTTTTTTGGCAGCGAGCATTTCAGTGCACTGGAAAGATTTTACAATTGAGACAGCCCTTAAAACTCTCTGATCAGCGCCCCAAGCAGATTGAGACACTCACAATTTTATTAGAATCACTTTCAGAATGAGCTTTTCTACCTGATGAATGATAAAATGTGCCATGTGTTGCTTTCATTCATATTGGGTTTCTGGACTCAATGTATACATTTCTAACCAGGTATGGCATGATGAAGGGTTTACTACATTCCAGGTCTTCCAGGTCATGTGATTGCTTTGTGTGAGAAACAGACTGAAATTTAAGTGGTTATTCACTAAATATCTTAAGCCCACCCTCATTGATATTCACATAATCATTTCAGCATCAGCTTTTGAACTCTCTCTCTAACCCTCATGAGCTCATCTCTTTTTGCCTTTTTATCTTTGCTTTTTAACAGCCTGAGCAGGTTGGATTGAGCTTAGGGAGGTTTAAGCTTGTTCAGCATTGACTCACAGAAGATCTGCTATTTTAGCATCATGTTATTCATCTGTGATTACTCACTGCATGCAGAGCAGTTGTCCAGCTGATCAGCTGTGTTACACTGTGACAGCATCAAAACTTGGTATGTTTCTGAAAGCCTGTGTCCTTGCTTTTTTGTGTGCTCAGGGAATACAGCAGCAGTTGGACAGAGCTCTACAGGAGAATGCTCAGTTGAAAGAGCTCAATAAGAGCACCGAAGGATCATTGAATGATATCAGTGGGACTGCACACAGGTAGCACACACAATCACACCCCTTGAGCTGGCTCTTGATTCTGTTAGTGCTTTACAAGTCTTCTAAACACCAACATGACTGTCGTGATTTGATTAAAGCTGACTGTTCCTCTGACCAAACCCCTGAAGTCAGCTCATCCATAAACATCTGCCTCTCTCTGTGTTATCTTTCTCTCTCTCATCAGGGTGATGTCAGCCGTAGAGATAAAGGCAGGTCAGATGGAAGCAGTTCAGTCCAGTGTAAGTCAGCTGAACCAGAGACTCGCCTTCGCTGCCAAACGTCTGGACACAGTACATGGTGAGATTGTCATCTGTGTGTGAGCGTGTGTACCATACAACTTCCAATTATAAAGGGCTGGGCTTTTATTTTCCCAAATCGTCGAACTGCACCGGCTTGTAAATGAGACAGGTCTATAATTTAGTGTTTAGATGTTGTTCATTGAGTGTTGGCCTAGATATAACGATTCAAATAGCATGATAGATGGAAAGCATGACAGTCAGAGGTTACCACATTATATTACGTTTTATTTATAATTCGAATGTTTAACAAATCAGTTAATATAAGAATTGGCCTACTATATTACCGGATGTCTAAAGGGGATCGCACACCGGACGAGAAGCACAGCGATGGCAATGGCTCAGGATGCGCCTCAGAGCGCCATTTACATAGTTTTATATTAAATTTACATTTATTTGTCTCAAATCGTCGTTATGTAGGCCTATATACTGACTTCACTCTGTACTGCCTGCAATATACATTTAGTTTTACATTCATTTACAGAAATCAGCTGGTTGAATAAAAATTGCTGATCTTATCGGATTTTCAGGCGATGTTCTCAATTCATTCAGTTAGCAAACGCTCTGAGAATTCAGACTGCAGACTAAGCAACGATTGTAATTAAATGTACAGTACAATCATGACATATAATTATTAATATAATAATTCCATTGTGTCCTTAAACATAACAATATTGCTGCCCATAAACTGTCAAAGTGTGCATACGGTGTACGATACCTCAGGTTGTCATAGACGCGGCCCAGCGCTGCACTTCTCGCCCGGTGTGACCCCCCTTTAGATCACTGGCAGCATAAAAAAACGAAACGATGGGCTGAACAATACCATGTTACCAGTAATATCCATCGAGCATTTGAACTTGTTGCCCGAAGCACATCAACAAGAAAGAATGATTGCTACTTTGCAGAACAACTGCAATCATGTGATACAAAATTATCATATTCATCACTGTCATCATCACCGCGATCCTCAACTACAAGTTCAACTACGAATTCCTCCTCATTGCTCTCCTCACTCCACTAACACTGCCTGCCTTTCTTGCGCTAATAGCTCTCGCCCAGATGCACAGGGCTGTCTTGCGTGCACAATCTGCACCATAGAACTGGCTTAAACAGACTATATGACAGGTTTTAAATTTAGAGGATTAAATACAACCCGAAACTAAAAAAACAGACCAGGCCTCTATTTGAGACTGGCCTTTATTTATCCAAACCTGTAGCCATACGTGATGTGTAAAAGAGACAGGCGTCTATTTGGTACAAGGCTATTATTTGAAGTTTTACGGTAAGTGCGTTTCACTTTTAATAACAAATGTTGTTTATCTGCAGGGCTGCTGTTGAGGAAAGAAGCTCTATGGAGAACCAAGAAAGCTACAAGATCTCCAGAGCCGGCAGTGTCAGAGAGGTAGAGAATTATGGGAAAGATTAGAGACATTGTTATTTAATGTCAATTTTGAGTAGTTCTTTTATTTTAAGGTGACTTCTTCCCCAATGATTGTTGGAAAAGCCAGAAAAGATCCTTCAGTTTCAGTACAGTCATAATACAGTATATACAGTGATGTGAATAAGTTTGGACACTCATGCTAAATTTGTGCCTAAAAAGAGGAATAAAAAATCATCTTTTGGGTATTGATCTTAATGCCTTAATTAGAAAAATTAGGAAAACTCCAACCTTTAAAGACACACATTTTCTTTGTGAATGAATAATGTATCATAAATAAATAAATGTTTTTCCTTAAAATACAAGGTGCATAAGTCAGGGCACCCCCATGTTAAATTCCCATAGAGTCAGGCAGATTTTTATTTTTAAAAGCCAGTTATTTCATGGATCCAGGATAATATGCATCCTGATAAAGTTCCCTTGGCCTTTGAAATTAAAATATCCCCACATCATCACACACCATTCACCACACCTAGAGATTGGCATGGTTTTACTTTAGTTAGCCTAATAGCTGGTTTGATTTGCATTGAAAGATGATCTTATGGAAAGTACCCCATGCCAATCTCTAGGCATATATATATATATATATATATATATATATATATATATAGAGAGAGAGAGAGATGTATGTGTGTATTTATATATATGTATAGAGAGAGAGAGAATATAATTTATTCATCATGCTGATTATGCATCATTATGCATCATTTACCAAAACACGCACAAAAAAAACATTTTATGTTGCCTATTCCTTTTGTAGAATTTGAGTGGAATTTTATTTACTGAATGAGATAATCCAGAAATTATATCAGTATTCCTTTTCTTTACAACTTTTTTCCATACTACTGTTTTAAAAAAGTCAATAGGGGATTCACACTGATACGTAGTATTTCCGGATTCAGTGATCTTTGTGCACTGCCACTTCCGTTGAATTACCGATCTCACTGGCGAACTGATGAAGGACTACACTAAGTTTATTTATACGTCATCCCTGGTAAATTAGTCTGATTCACTAAAGTGCCGGCTGCAAATAAACATGCTACCTTGTTTTATTTTAAAGTTTTAATCCACTTTAATCCAAATCCCGCCCATGAAACCCGGAAGCGTGATAATCCCCTATCATTGCATGTGTACAGCTTCACCAATGTGTACAGTTAGTGTTCCGCTGGTGTTTCGTTCTGTCATCTTCTCTCTGTGTTGCAGTTTTGTTAAGAATCTCCAGGCTGAGGTGGAATTGTTGAGTGCAGACAGGGACAAACTCACACAAGAGCTCAAACGCACACCAGACCTCATCCAGGCCTCCCTGTCCGAACTACAGCAGCAGCGTATGTACACAAACCCCAGTCTAACACTGAATGTTTATGGAGTGGAGTAAAGAAAGGAGCCTTGGGTTAATGTGTTGTATGCACATTACAGGAGAGAGAGAACTGAGCCACCTGAGGGAAACTCTGTCACGCAGCAGAGAGGAGCTGGAGGTATCAGAAACGATGCGAATGGAGACTCGGAGACAATGTGAAGAGCATGAGGGGACCATCAGGGAGCTCCGTGCTGAGGCCCAGAGACAACAGCAGCAGTGTGACTCAGGTGTGTGAAAAACAGTGTGTGTGATTGGCGCAATAGTAATTTCCCCTCCCCACACAAAGCATTCTGTGTTCACTCCACAAATTCCATCTTTCTTTAATTCTCATTGCTAATAGTCTATTAACACTGTGCTTAACACACGGAGAATTCTGCTGACATCAATTGCTTGTTGCTCCTGGCAAAATCATGCAGCTCTGCTTCCACGCTGTTCATAAACTCTAATTATGAATCATTTGTGCTTCTTTATATCCATGTAATATTTACAAAGTGTACACCATCTAATAGTATAGTTGCTTATTTTTGATTATGTGCTTGTTTGTGCAGTTTTAAAAAAGGTATCAGAAGTTGAAAGTACATGTGCAGAGAAGCTCAGGGACATAGAGGCTCAACTCAACACAGCAAGAAGAGAGCATACAAAAGCAGGTATACATATATAATTTTTTCTTATACAAATGTTCTACTTCTGACAAATGCTCTCAGTGTCTGCACAGAACTGAACACACGGTCTGTTTTATATGTGTGCAGTTGTAGCTTTGCGACAGGTTCAGAGGCAGGTGGAGAGAGAGAAAGAACAGATTAAAGAAGGAGAGAGAGAGAGAACAGAGCACACACTCAAACAGATCACACATCTGCGGAAACAGCTAAAAAACAAGGACAAAGACTGCAACCTTCTACTAGTGAGTCACACACACATACACTCACATACTCCTCTATTCTCTCTAAGGGGGAATCAGTGGCAGTCCTGGCTCACTTGGTGCTCAACGCAAGTTTTATAATCAAACTTAAAGCTTTAAAGTTATTTTCCAAATATTTACAGCTAATTTCAGAAAAAAAATTGCTGAGAGAAAAAAAATCATATGAGTAACATAAGGTGTGATATTTAGATTTAACTTGTCAAATATGCAAAAGAAAATGTGGAAGTTTTATTTAAAATCCACTTGGTTTAAATATCTAAATGTGGGTTTTAGATCGGTTTCTGTGTTCCTTGCCTTATAGTGTTTTGTGTGTGCAGGCAGTGGTTCAGGAACAGGGTTTGATGAATGAGTATAAAAGGCTGAGAAGATCAGCAATTCAGACAACCGATTCTATGAAACAAAAACATCATCTTCAGTCTGAGTGCAGCAATTCTCAGCAAACAACACCTGAAAGTAAGCATACACTGACACTCACTTATGCTGTTGGTTTTTAATGCTTGTTTGCACATGATATGTATTTATTTTTATAATATTGTAAAATCTTTGATTATTTCTTTTGTTCATTCATACATGAATTCATTTATTTTTCTTTGTCTACTCAATGTTCTGTCGCACTTGACTTGGTTCCTCATCCTGCTTCTCTCTCAGGTCTGCTGGGGGCACTGCAGGCTCTTAGTGCCGCAGTGATGGGCAGCTCAGAGGAAGAGGATGATGAGGAGGGTCAGGTCTTCACTGTGACACAAACACCCTCTTGTGCTGACACACATAAAGAATAGTGCTGAACACACCAATCAATTCTATTTCTCTCTGTCACACACTCACACACACGCTGTCTTTCCAATCCCTCTCATTGGGTTCAATGTCTGTTTTTATAATTTAATAAAAGAGTTATTTGTAAAATTAGACTTGCAGATCTATCAGTTAATCTCAGATGGCTTGCAAAAAAAAAATCACATTTCTGTCGGTGCCTTTATGGCAATTATTATTAGTTATTGGTTTATATTTTAGATTTATTTGCAGTTATCTCATAGATCAGGGGTATGGAAATGAGATTGAGGGAAACGAGAAGCTGCCATTGGTCAAGAAAAATAATACAGTAGATGTCACTAAAACCTCCCGTCACTTCATGGAATAACTTATTTGTTATTTAGCAGGCCCTTTTCTTCCATAGTTCATTTACCAGGCTGTATTGATTTGTTCAAAAATAGTAAGATTGTGAAATATTATTACAATTTATAATAATAGTTTTCTATTTGATTTTTTTTAAATGTAATTTATTCCTGTGGTGGAAAAGCTGAAGTTCTAGCAGCCATTACTCCAGTCTTCAGTGTCAAATGATCCTTCAGAATTATGTGCTGGTTCAGTGCTCAAGTAACGTTTCTTATTATTATCATTGTTAAAACAGTTAGGCAGCTTAATATTTTTGTCAAAATTGTTTTTTTTCAGGTTTCTTTGATGAATAAAAATAGTAATAGTCAAAGTCAACTTTATTGTATTTTTTAGCACATTGGCAATTATTAAAAACGAACGAATGATTCATGAAGACTAAGAAAAGACAACAGTAATGTACGACTATATTTAAAGCTGCAGTCTGTTGCTTTTTTGTGTTGAAAATGATCCAAAATACATATTTGAGATAATACATAACCAGCCAGTGTTCAAAACTATCTGCTTGCCTTAGCTCGATTCAAAGCGGTAAGCTTGTAATAATGTAAAGGAGTCTCAGCTAGTATAAGCTATATTGCGTGTGAGGATGCTGGAGGTGGAGATTTATAGCCTTTTCTCACAGCATTTGATATATTAAACTTATCAATTTGATGGCAGATCCAGAAAGGTTCAAATGACAATCACCAGTGACAACAGATTCTTCCAAAAAGATTAATCTGGGATTTCTAATTGCCAGTATCCACAGCGGCGCGGTGACGGACAGCCTCACAGTCTCCTCAAACATTAGTTTATCCACGCTGTGCCGTGTCGAGGGTGTTGAAGTACAACTCGCGTAAAGTTGATAATTCTGTGAATGGCTGCAATTGCAGATTTCGAACAGAGATGGCGACAAAGAGGAAAAACTGTGGACTGCAGCTTTAAATAAAAAATTCTTATAATGGGGTATGGTCACAACCTTTTGGCAGGTTGGGGGTGTGGTTGGCTGTAGTCTTGCGGTTCAGAAGTCTTGACAGCTTGCTGGAAGTCTGGATGTTCTGGCCTTGATGTAATCTTTTGTAACATAAATGTTGTTACTGTCACTTTTGATCAATTTTGTTCATCCTTGCTAAATATAAATATTAATTTCTTTAAAAAAGAAATGTAGTGGCCCCCCAAACTCCCAAAATGAAGTGGCTTACTGACCCCCCAAACATTTGAGTGTTATTGTAAATATGAAGAAATGTAAGATAGAACAAAGCATATGATTTTTATATTTATTTATTTTGCCCAATGTTTTAATGGGGTTGCCCAGATTTGATATCTTACATTTTACGTTTGAAAAAACAACGGTCATGTGTCTTTGTAATCTTTCATCAAAACATAACTTGCTCCACCTCTGACTGTTCTTTTTGGCTTGTCATTCAACCCTTCTCCTTCAGCCACCTGGCTCCATTTTTCATTGTCCTTTTAATGAAATCCCCATGCCAACACTCTTCTCCCTTGAGTAGTCGTTTCATTATGATAGGAAAATGGGCTGTGAAGATTGTTTCATGTTGACTTTAATAGCTTTTTCAGCAGAACCTGTAAATAAAAGGTGTGTGTGTGTGTGTGTGTGTTAAACCACTTTGTCCTTACTGTCAAATATTTCCTTGATATGTTCTTGAATGGATACACTCCTTCGCTTTTAGAGCGTAGAGTGTATCTATTAAAATTTAAATTCACCTCCAGAGAACTTTTGAGTAACATTGCTGCTTGTATTTCAGCCTCTGCTGGAGAGAGAAAGGCATCACTCACTGTCACTGACCGCTTCATACAAATATGACACGTTTGACCGGTATGTCTGTATTTTTCTGTTTTGAACACACTTCTCTCTCTATGGCAGTCACCATCTACTGGGCATTTTTGGGATGTAGTATCCAATAATGGGCTTTAATTCTTGAGAGGCCTTAAAAATCCCAGTTTGTGACTCCATTTAAGGATAAAGAAAGAGTGGAGTGTTCGAGAGTGATAAGTGAAGTGATGTAGTATTGAAAGAAGTGAGTATGACTTGAATGGGTGATTTGTATGCTTTAAAGGGAAAAGCCTCTTTGATGTTGTTAAACTTTTTTGTTCTGAATCCAGTATTTGTAATTTTTGGAAGGAGTCAGAGTTTGTCATAAGAGATGGCTAATGTGTTAATGATCGTCAAATAGAGTGCTACATAATTTGATGCCAATTGAATGTTAGCATCACACAAAAGTCCAATAGGATTTTTCCATTGGCTTTTGGATTATTGCTGAAAATAAATTCTGACCTACTAATTTTTATACATTTTTACACATTTTGTTCAGCAAGATAATCTTCACACATGAACACAACTTTTTTAAAGAAGTAAAAAGCTTAAGGCTACAAATGAACTAGTAACTACATCATGGCTCATGACCACTAAACATTTGACAATGATTTTGATCTTGAATTAAAATTTACAAATTTTGAGTTCGAATAGTTTGCAAGAGCACGAGCATATACACGAGAACGCTGTATAAGCTAAGTAGTGAGTAGATTATTTTTTTTCTGTTCTGATGATGTGGAATAATGTCCCAACAACCTCTATAATCCCATTTAGAAACTTTACAACTGCCGTTTGAACCCTCTGGTGCTCTTCTGTCAGTGAAAAATTTTCGTATTTCAATGAAATGAATGTACTATATTTTAATTCGATAAGATTTTGTATTTAATATTTTGTACTTGGGGATTTTATGGTGCTACATTATATTTACGCTGCATTTATAATCCATTTATTCACTTTTGGAGCTTTGAACTTTTTTTAACTTAATCTGTCATTAAACTTGACTGCTTTAGAGCACAGTTTTAAATTTGATCTCTTTTCAGCACTTGGCAGATTATGGCTGAAGTGTAATAAAGTGAAGTTACAGAATTTTATGTTTATTGTTATGAAAACTACACAAAATACTATTTTAAATTTTTATTTTAAATATATTTTTTTAAAACACGTTTCATTCTAAAACTGCAAGAAAATAAAATCCATAAATCTAAACGAGTTGTGTTCCAAATTTGAGCTTGATGCCTCAAAAAATATGCTTTCAGAAAGATTTTGTTTGGCCACAGGATCAAAAAATGTAACAATTTTAATCATTTTCAATGCGGCCATTTTTGTGTGTGTGTGTTTTGTGTATACAGTAGCAAGTGCCAAAACCTTTACCATGTTTTGTACCATTCTGAAATCTGAAAAAAAAAAAACAATAAGTAAAAATTTTCAAAAATGACTGAAGAGCACGGTTGACCAATAATAATTATAGAGTGATGTATTGTATTTCTAAGAATAAAACCCAAATCTATCTTGAGCTTGTATTAACCACAGGCCTTATTTCAACCTTTTAACCAAAAAACCCATTAGTTTTAGGACACATTCCTGCAGCACTCTATACACTCTAAAAAATGCAAACCCAAACTTTGGGTTAAAAATGTCATTTAAAATATCAACCCACTTACTGGGTTTTATCAATATTTGATCCACATTTGGGTTGAAATAACCCAGCATTTTTTAGAGTAAAGGGGAACTGAGATACCTATTTCTGTCCAGATGGTTTAGTGATACCATCTATCAGGAGGGACAACCTGGTCATTCTAACCAGTCAAACCCTGACCTCTTGGTTGCATCACTTCTCTTCTGATTCGTGACGTTACGTGACGAGTCTTTGTCTTATGCTCAAACTTTTCATTTTCCCTCAAGACACGTACTTGCATTTCCCTCAATGAAAAGTGACGTTGCTCATGTAACCATTTTGCTGAACTGCAGCTGGCCTGTGTGCTTGTCCTAAAGCACAAACAGCTGCCATACATGATTTGAATGGATATGTACTGAACGCATGGAAGTGTGTGCAGCAGTAATAGGTGGTATGACCCGCTGCAGCAGTATCAGAACCTCAGTGAAAGGAGATTTGTGACCCACACTAAACGGTTCATGGACGTCATGCGTGACTGTAAATAACTGATCGGTAATGTCAAGGTCTTTGTGTGATCGCTATAGATCCCAGCCATGAAAACGGTCCATAACGTTATATCAGAGTCTGACCTCGACTACAGAAACCATGGGGCATAATTCAGCTTGACAAACACATACACCCGCTTTCTTCCACACACACTTTTTGGTTGGCGCGTTGCAGTTGGGGTTCAGGCCTCTAGCAGATGGACAGTGAGAGCTGCTGACAGGGCATATTTGCGTGAGCAACACAAGGACAGGGAGAACGGTTTCCTCGGGGAACTTAGAGGACGGACACACAGATGAAAGTGCAGGAATGATAGAGTCCTAAGGGGGTTAAGAAGGGGAACTTAATGATGGATGAGGCTTTTACTTCCTTTGATATTTTAGAACCCCTAATGTTTCCTGTGAGTGTGTATGCATTGCAGGGAGACTTTGTGCTGTTGGACTTTTGCCGCAAGGCAGAGTTTGATCTCCTGCTCTCTATGATGCCATCAGTGCAATCGTCACGGCAACGGGTGTTTTGCAGCATCATCAAATGCCTTCTAAGCCACGCCCCCAGCTGCTTTACTCATCAGTCGCATTTAAATTCAGAGGTTTGCGGATTTGTACGAAGCTTTAGAGGAAACCGTAGCAGGTAGACGAATAAAGTGTGATGAAGTTTGAATGACCCTTGTGGATACAGGCTCTTGAGAAAACTGATGAAGCCATGCAGTGCATGTGCCTGAGGAAGCAGCTAATTATAAACACCCAGAATTTGATCGGTGGTATTAACTTGAAGCAGCTCCTAGCTAAATGTTTTCATGAACTGAATCATGTAGAATCTTGATTTGAACATCACAGGCACTGTCTGCAGGCTATTCATTAACATATTAGCATGGAATTTACAGCCTGTTTGCATCGGCAGTACAATTTGAACATCATAAATAAACCTCCCCTGTGATAACTCTTTCTCTGCTGCGGTGAGCACTGGTTTTCAAGCAATCATCTAGCCGTGTTTGATTTCAGAGAGTGCTTTAAGTTATTGACTAGAAGCAGTGTAAAAGCACTTATTGCTGAATCTGAATTAGTGATTTAATCTGGATTAATGAGATTCCAAGCATACCCTTGTGAAAAAGTGTGCTTGAAGCTATAGTTCATCCAAAAATGAAATTTCTGTCATTATTTACCTTCATGACGTTCAAAACCCGTAAGACCAATCCAAAAGGTTTCTGAACCAGCTATAGGTTGGAAAGCTATAGACAGCGTCATTGCAACTTTCAAAGCCCAGAAAGGTAGTGAAGACATTAAGATGTGGTTTAACCTTAATGTTATGAAGCGACGAGAATACATTTTGTTTGGAAAAAACAAAACAAAAATAACGACATTATTCAACACTTTCTTCTCTTTCGTGTCATTGTGCTACACAGATGACGTAGTAAACGCAGTACAGCATTTCCAGGTTGTACGTCAGAATTCCGGCTCACCGTTGTTTGATGCTGTTTACTTGAGGACCATTACACACACACACACAACTATTTTAATCGATGTCTTTACTATCTTTCTGGGCCTTGAAAGTTGCAATGGCGTTGCAGTCTATGTCTGGTTCAGAAAGATCTCAGATTTCATCAAAAATATCTTAATTTGTGTTCCGAAGATGAACTCGGGTCTTACGGGTTCGGAACTACATGGGGGTGAGTAATTACTTACAGAAATTTCATTTTTGGGGTGAACTAACCATTTAATTGTACTGAATGTGCGCTTGAAAGCATCTTAAAAGTATATTTTTTAAAACTGTACTTGTAGATAAATGAAGATAATCAAGTACATTTTTAAACAGAGCACTTTGTAATAATGTCAAATGCAATGTTTTATTTTAAAATACATTTTAATTCATTGTTTAATATTTTCTGTGTTTTAGAAGGCGTACCTTTATTTTGATATTGACTAGCATTCTAAAGCACATGTAAAATACTTATAAATTTAAGTAGTGTTATTCGATGTTATATTTTAAATGTACTAAATTGGAACTTTATTAAAATGTGTAATTACAAATACATTTAAATGCAAGACCATTTTAGTAGAAATGGCATTATAGTTTATTTTAGTTTACCGTAAATAATTGTCAGTAAATTAGAACCATATTCCAAAGACAATATGCAAAGTAGATATGCAAATTTAACACATTTAAATTTAATTGCAATAAAAAGTGCCAAGTATGGGCTTATGAATATTCTTTTGAAGTATAATAAAAGTTCTTTTTTTTTTACAAGGTAGTCTAGTAAACTATTTTTGCAATAACTTGGAAAACCGTATTGCATATATGAAATTGAGAAATACTTTGAGTATGAACAGTGATCCGTTAAAAATAATTAATGGAATCTATAAAAAGAAATATAAATCTGTTTCTCTCTCTGTGCTGTGGTTCTGTTTAAGAAGTCAGAGATTAATCTGCCGTAAATCTGATTTGTTCTCTTAGATGGTGTGTGTAAGAGACTGCAGAGACAAGTTAGGTGTGTGTGTGTGTGCGTGTTTGTGCTCAGGGCGAATCTCTATGCTTCAGTGAGTCGGCACTGAAGAATCTCTGCCTGGAAAAAATGCAGAGAATAAATGATGAAGGAGGAGAAATGGGGGGAAAAAGAAAGAGTGATGGCTGCTGAGGCTGTTACTGTGTGTGTGTGCTTAGTCAACCATGAGTTCCTATTACAGAATGTCCCGTGTAAGTGAGCGGTATACGAAGACACGCATATAACCGATATACAGATAAATTACAGCTTGACCCCTGTGGTGTGTAAATTCAATCCAGGTGGCTCATGGTCATTGTGTTGTGTAAAATACTAAATACTCATCACTTCAGCCCGTGTGTCATTAGTTATTCTCTTCCAGTTTCTGACAGGTCAGCATCACCCCAGACCTGTTAAAAAAATCTAAAATAAAAAAAACAATGCACATATATTCTTACAAAAAATAGAAAAATAGTTTATACTATTTAGTTGTGGACACGCAATGCTCTGATTACTGATTGCTTCTCTTGCTAGCTGTTATTGACATTACATTATTTTACAAATCAGCCATCAGAGCTGTGGTTACTAAGACTTTAAGTATAGATTTGGGTGCTTTTGTTTTTAAACCTAATTTTTAAAATCAAGCCATTTTTAACTATTTCATTAAAATATAAGTGTCTTTACACATATTTAAGCAGCATCAGATTCCCAATCATGGATTTTAGCTAATACAACAGCATGATTGATAGTGTGATATTTATACTAAAGTTAAATAAACAAGAAGTTACTATAGAGAAACAATTTGGCCATATTTCTTCCCCCTCTAACGCACAGACTGAAACAGAGTTGTGAAGGGAATGGATGGAGCTAGAGCAAGAGAAAGTTTCTAGACTAAATTGGCTTACAAGACTTTTATAATAAAGTGACGTAAATTAAGGAGTTCTGTGTTTAAATCTTAAATAGCCCACATTGTGCAGTCTATACACTTGGGTTAGCATCATTAAATTTCATTCGGATCAGCTGTCTTTAGACATGGATGGCTGTCTTCGTTGTTTCGCTGTGATTTCGTTGCTAACGTAAAATGTCTCACTCTTAAAAGCATGGTCAAACTCAAGCAAGTGCATTTTTATGCACTGATAAGTGTTTAAAATAATAGTTTTGATGGAAATGAACCATGATTTGGTCAGATATGGTTTTAGAAGGAAAGGACTTTTTTTCACTCTGAAGAGCATTTTATTGGACGAATTTGTGGCTATGCCTCTGAGAGCATATTTTTGTAAAAAAAAAAATTAATATAGAGGAAAAACTGTAACCATTTAAGTTAATTTTGTCAACTTTTAGGAGTAAATAGAACTTACACTAGCATATGGATGGCATAAAAACTTACAGACATGGACTAAAAAGCCACAAAAGTCCAATTGTGACTTCATTGGATCTTTAAGTGACAGTTTGGGGCCAAATGGCTTCTCAGAAAATGAAGTGGATAAAAGCTGTTTACTGCTGAAAACTCCTTCTTAAAAGCTTTTGTAGCCGATTGGTCCAATTAGAATCTGACAAGATGAGCTTCTGTCGTACCAGGCGTAATGGTCACATTCAAATACATGCTGAAATTTGATTATGTAATTTGATGATTTATTTATTTATTTATTTATTATTTTCAGCCTGTCCATCAAAGAACTGTGTGCCTTGTAGCATTGTATTGACTAAACTCATAATCTGCACTGACACTTCTCTAAGACATGTCTCATTCTCACTTGTTTGTCCATTTCTTTCTTCAGTGTGAAAATTAAGTGATTGCTGCAAAACCGCTGTTCTTGTGTCTCTGGATGACTGCCCACCAGCTGATGCCACTGGCCACATTAAATATCGCATCACTTCCTGCACATTTATTATGGTGAGATCATTGTGACCGCTGTGCAGAGCACTAAATGCAACTAGACTCATTTTTTATTTAAGAAACTTAAAACAAATTCATTTATTTAATTTGTTTGCAACTAGCATAGTTGAGCAGAACAAAAATAAAGAAATAAATAAGATACAATATACCAAGAAACATCAGCTTCTGCATGCAATCTTACTATTCATTCTAATTTATATTTTTTGTAACACTTTAAAATAGATATACTTCTAAATACTTTGTTTATAGTTATTTTCTAGTTGTAGTCTTTACATTGTTAGTATTAATAGGCTGTATACAAATAGTTCTTTATTCATTGTCACTGTAAATAACACGTGTGTGTGTGTGTGTGTGTGTGTGTGTGTGATATTTGTAAACATTTTAAGAAACTTTGAATATGAATGCATGTAATGAGAGCTCACAGGTATTTGAATGTCACCTGCAGTGAAATTAATTTTATTCCCAGCTCTCAATCATTATGCAGAATGAATGAACTTTCCACTTGCCTGAATATAGGACAGATAATTCCCCAGGGCTTCTGGTGTGTGTGTGTGTGTGTGTGTGTGTGTGTGTGTGTTGTGCGTGCATTCGTATGTACGTGCGTGTGTCAGTGCTTATGCATATGCATTAATTAGTAAGTTCCTTTAATCAATCTCTTAAGCTTGCAGCAGTATTATAGTAGTGTCATTAAGATACTATAGTAAATTGGATTGGGGGGGGGGGGGCAGTGACATTGTTACTGTTATGCTACATAAAGTGTAGTGCTAATGCATCAGTGATAATTAATATATAGAACAAATTAATCTATAGAATATAGAATTGTTTTTAGTTTTAAGGCCTCATAGATTAGCTTTTGTCGTGCAGTATTTTGCAAAGCTTGTGAGGGAACCCTATTATGTTTATCAAATGTTTTTTTTCCCTCAATATATCTTTTATGCTTTTCTCTGTCGTGGGAGTACGGGGCACTCAAAAGAAATCAGATCAGCTGCGTTCCATCTGTGCTGCTGTTTCAGAGTGAAAAAGCCAGCTGTAGACAACATCACTGTTTCTGTGGCAATCATTTATTGTGGGCGAGTTGCGTGCTAATCTGAATCCAGTTCAGTGCGCAATACATTTCATTAGTGACCTCTGTAAGAAACTGGTGGAAGATTGGTCATTTTGGGCAGTTAATTCTTTTTATAGATATGTGTGACTTAAATAAATATTTGTTTATGTACTATTTGTATATACTTGTCCAGCCATCTGCACATCAAGTTCTAAGTTAAAATTTACCCAAAAGACAAGATGGTCAACTCACATCAGCACACACATGGTTCACTTAGAATGTGAGTGAGATGATTGTGAGAGAATGTGTGTGTCTGCATTCAACAAGAGAGTCAGTCTGATAAATCTGGCACCACATACACAGACATGGCTTGTATGGTCAGTTTAAACACACACACACACACACACACACACACACTCACATAGGAAATAAGGAGCTGATGAAATCTGGGTCGCTGTTAGTCAGCCGTATCCAGCTCAGTGCTGTGAGCTTTCAGTTTTGGGTGATGTCAAGGCTGAAAACGTGGAAGCATGTCATAATTACAGGCACCTGCAGAGAGCTTTTCTCTTAGCAGAGCATATTTAAAGAATAAAAATCCTATAATAGCATAAACACATTGAAACATCAATATTGATGAACATGTTTTGTCAGTCAGTTCTTATAAGCATAAACAAAGGACAGCTTGTGTTATGAAGCACTCCAGAGACAGACTTCACACAGTCAACAGCAGTGATCAAACAGATCAGAGGATTAAAATAGAAAAAATATTCTCCTTACTATATGGACAAGACAAAATAGATAAATAATTATGTGGAAAAAAATAGAATCATAATAGGTGATTAAATCACAAAACTCTTTGAGAACCGCCTGATAAATTCTGAGGGGAAAAAAATATAAATTTGGATTGTTTACACATGCAGTGAGTGCAGTGTGTTTGGTAAAGACCTCAAGTTAACACAGCCTGCAGAGATCTCTATTCGACATAAAATATGAATATTTCTGTTAAAAAATTCATACTGAAGCACCTTACTCTCGTTTATCGACACCTCTTGCTTTTCGACAGATTCGTACTTTAACACTATATGACTAGCATGCCGGTGTGGGATAGTAGCCTAATTGTCCGGACCTGTGGGCTGCTGTACGTGAACTTTACATTTTATCTGCTCGCGCGCGGTAAAACGTTTGGTCCGAGCGCACAAATGGACACGGGATTTGTGGCTGAATATAGAAGGTTTGAACGACGTCTTTGAAGTGGACGGTTCTCAGAGTCGCGTGCCGATTTTTCTGAGCTGTATGCGGACTGCGCACGCGGGTCCGCAGTGGCGGGTTGCGCGCGTGCGTTTGCGCGTACGCGGGTGCTGCTGTTGTAATTTCACGTCACATCAAGTTTGATCAACGGTCCGATTGGATGATCTACAGTGCTGTCCTGAATCGAGAAGCTCTTGCGCTTGTTTGCTCGTATTCGCCTCTCGTCCTGTAGCCCGAATGCACCTATCCGGCATCGCGTGAGGGAGTCGGTGCACATCTGGAGGATTTTGTTGTCGCCCTCGCGCCCGGTCTGGATGTTGCGCGGGAGCTGAAGAATTAGAGGTCGGAGACAAAATGCGGCGGCGAGCGCACGCGACCGTCCTGCTCCTGCCGTGGCTAATGCTGCAAACACAGGCAGGCTTTCCAAATCAGATCAATATCGGTAAGTGATTTGATTATTTGCTTAAAATAATGAAACATCTCCACTTGCACACGTGCTGATCCTCATCTACCTGTAACCTGCTGCATCACCTACATATTCTTAATTCGGGAAGTTTGCACCTCTAGCGCCAAACAGAGTGTGAATTACATGAATGACACTAGTCTACTACTATCTCTCATTCGAACAAGTGTAAATTCAGGTAGATGTTATCCCTAGATCCTAACTCATCTGATCTCACATACAGGTGGTCTCTTCATGCGCTCTACGGTTCAGGAACACAGCGCGTTCCGCTTCGCCGTTCAGCTCTACAACACCAATCAGAATATTACTGAGAAACCCTTTCACCTGAATTATAACGTGGACAATCTGGAGTCGTCCAATAGCTTCTCAGTCACGCACGCATGTGAGTTTCTGCTCTCTTTTTTTCTCTACATACAATCATGCGGGACATCCCGCACCTGTTCTCCTTTAAGTGTTCATAACGATATATATTTATATATATATATATATGAAGAGTTCAGATGCAAAAGCCTCTAAATGCCATTTGAAATTTTCTTCTAAAATGACCATTTTTATCAAGCTTGTATATTTAAGTTCAGTAATTTCACTTAAATAACAATTAGTAATCTTCATTGCCATTTAAGTGAAATTACTGAACTTAAATATACAAGCTTGATAAAAATGATCATTTTAGAAGAAAATTTCAAATGGCACTTAGAGGCTTTTGCATCTGAACTCTTCATATATATATATATATATATATATATACACAGAATAATAGACATAGGAAGACTTAGAAAAGACTTGTTCTTGTGCTCAATTCTCACCAAAGATGTAGGCTTGATTTGCAAGGACATATTGTGAGGAGGCTGGAGACAACCCTCAGATTCTAATTTTTAAAACAATTCAAGCAATGAGTCACAGGACCTTGATCATTTTCACAATGTAGGTGTTGAGAAAATGCAATTGTGTGGAAGTCTCATAGTACATGCATGTACAATATTCCCTCACATCACAAGTCTAAATTTTCATAATTTCTCAGCCCACACCCTATAAATAAGACTGTTGATCAGTTCTGTTTCTGATATCTGAGTGTATGTCACTGAATCCCATACTGTTTTACCTGTTGTTACAAACTTTAAAGTTCATTGTATGCATTAAGGATGAATTCTTTTTTTTTTTTTTATTAAGTATTCTTCTTTCTAGTCTAGTTGGACTAGACGTCAAAAGGCGTCAGCGTTCGTCATGAAGCGCTGCCCCCACAACTACAAAAGACACATGCTCCATTTTTTTTCCTTTAAACATTTTCTCCAGTGAATTCATAAAAAAAACCCAACCAAATATAAACTGTAATATTTAGTCTTTAAACACAGAGAAAATGTTCAAAATGGAGCATGCATGTGTAGTAAAAATGTTTCATTTTGTTGGAGGTGACAAAAAGCTAAGGTTTTAATTTCCAATAATGAAGTCATTTATTTGTAGTTATTATTAATATAAAGAAAGTGAGTTAGTGAAAAAAGAAAAAAGAACAAATAAAGACTGATAGTGTGGGAAGTTGGCAAAGAAAAGGAATGGAGAGAAAGAAATGTGAAAACTCTTCCGTGGCACAAGCCTCAGGTCTTTATAATGGAGAGATGAAGAAAAAGGGAGAAGGACTGCGAGAGAAAGAGCGATGATGATGAGTGCAGGCTGACATTTGCACACATGCCCAAACCAGTGCAAGGGTTAGTGCCCTGCACTCTGTGTGTGTGTGTGTGCGTGTGCGTGTGCGCGAGTGAGAGAGCTTTACCATCATTATAAAATGCCTGTTTACAGCTGCTGTCATTACCATTTTGTGTCTTCGACTGGCCTGGCTGCTCATCTGAGCGTGTCTATGTGAGAGACTGTGTTTGTGAGCTTTTGGTTTCCTCTCTTATCATGGTGTTATTGCTGCAGTCATTGATCTTTCTTCACTGCATTAACACACACACACACACACACACACTGCTCCAGGCATCAGGTTGGCCCATTGGACAAAAAATCGCTGGGCTTTTAAAAACAATATAAAAAAAAGATTTTCCAAGTGGAGACATATGCACATGCCCCTCAAACTCTGAAGGTGATTTTAAAGTTTAATGAATAAACTGTGGAGATGCTCTCAAAGCTCAAAGTACATATCCAGGAATAACATGACAGGAATGACAAAGTGCTTTAACAGTGATGCAAGAATGCTTCATAAATAGAGACAGACACTTATTTTTCTCTCTGTGGTGGTGTTTGAATCAGAGCACACAAACTTTTGCATGCAGGGCCTGTATTATTCAGGTGTGAGCTGGTTATAGCTCAGTCCAGTCGCTCACAGTGTTGTGAGTGCGATTTGTGCGTCAAATGGATCCTGCGAGAAAAGATTTTGACAACACGCGTATGCAGTGACCCTGCTGTTTTAATTGAGGCAATCTGTGTAGTGAAGAGAAAACGGTAGGGGTCAGAGGGTTTGTAAACAGGTTATTTTTCACTCTTTTGCTCTCTCTCCCTTTCTACGATTTTCCGTCTTCTCATCATTTTTTTTACTTATTGCTCCCTGAAGCGTTCAAAACAGATGAAAAAAAGGGCAGAAAGGTAGTAAGCAGATGTAACCTGCTTGCTCAGAAAAACAAATGAAGGAGGGAGAGACATGTAATCATAACCATGTCTCTATAATTTCTGCATAGTGTCACCAAACAGAATTGTAAAAATAAAGATGGCATAAAATAGAAATTCACCTTATCTATTTTCTAAATGCGTCTTCTGAATCTTACTAAACGAAATGCATTTCTTAAAAAAAAAAAAAAATCTATCAAAATGGCTTGATATTCTGTTTACAATCAGTTTTGTTTTTCCTTTCTATAATCCGTTTCACTAACATGTAGTATATCACAATACATACTGTACGAAAATATTTAGGGTGCTCCGATTGATCTGCGACCAATCGCTATCGGTCGATAATCGCAAATCTCTCAATTTGCTCTCATAAACCGATCTCATGCTCTGTCCAGCGTGGGTAAAAAAAAAATATTAGATTAGATTCAACTTTATTGTCATTTCACAGAGTACTAGTACAGTACTAATGAAACACATCTTTGGGCTATGTGTACATTTATTTGTGCTATTTGTGCAACAAAATTGCCCCATTGTAAAAACAAAAATGCGCTGCATGTGAATTTTTTTTTTTGTTGAAAAATGTCTTAAAAAAACTACCCCTCCCCCCTCAAAGGAAAAAAAAATCCTCCCACAAGATTCACAAATGTCTGATTGGAGCATTCCTATAAATAATTCTACAAAAAGGCTTCAAATGGATCATGATTGGTGATCGCCTTCAGCAGATATACTGCCCCCCATGATTAACGATTGGCTCCAAAAATCCTGATCTGAGAGGGGTCATCGCCATCGGAGGCAAAATTCCCTTTTATATGGTGTTTGCATGAAAATGTGTCTTTGCGTTGTGTGGACACAGCCACCATACAAAAAAATGCATTCACTCCTTTTTTTGGCCCTCAAAAAGTCTAAACACTCTCAATAATCAAGCCGTTTGGATTTTCTGAGCTATATGATGTCATATTACTCATGCACCACCCACAGCCACTGATGTACTGTCTCGTATTAGCATATTTTCGCCCTCAACCATTTGTATAGTGTCTGCCAAGGCAGCAATTTATGTGTCTTGTAAGCAGTTGCTCATTTAAAGAGACATGCACCGAAACGGGTCACCAAAGTATGTTACAAACTTTACATGAAAACCCTAAAGAATCATACCAGCTTGTGGAAAATGGGCATCTGATGTCCACTTTAAGGCCAATTCACATTGCACCAACAGATGCCGACCAATGCCGACAGAGCCGTCGCAAGGGCTGTGCGAACTGTGCAACCGGTCAGGGCTTCGTGCCACTAGAGGGCCTCGCAATCCAGTTCCCCCCTCCGAAAAAAAACAATTCTGATTGGTCTATTTTTTGACATGTTAATTTCATCAGGTGGAAAGCACTAATCGCTAATGGGGGTGTTTTCAGAGCACCCCTGTTTCACAGGTAATAGCCTGTCTTCAGAACACCCCCCTTGTTTTTACTTTTTGGGATTAGCCCAGCCCACTGGAGACAGATTGAAAAAAATACTAGGCCTTGGTCTAGAGAGTATTTGATTTTTAACATTATTCTCTTAACATTTACATCAATAGTCTGGCATTCCAATTGATTTGCTTTTGGTGTACTGTGGAGTGGGTAAAACTTGTTTTAATGGCAGGCTAGCAGTTACCGTTGACTCGCGCTAGCCTAGCACCGGCGAACTAAGCAACTGGAACGACTGGATGAAACATTTTTGAAAACTGTCTCCGCTGGTAAATAACGCTAAGGCTAACTTGGAAATGAGGCCCGATGTCCAAAATCCCGAACCACCTAAAAAGAACTGAATGTGTCTTTCTGAACATTTGGTTTGTTCCATCATGCTGACAGAGGCGCAATCAATATAGAAAGAGACATATTAGACAGATACCCCTTGGCCCCGCCCGAGGCATAAGAACTAAGCGGCTGTGCTTGGGGCCCCCAATCGAGTCGAAAACAAGTGGCAACATTCTAATCTGAAAAATGAAACCTACCCGGAAGTGCGAAAAACTGCAATACATCTAAAATCCGCTAGAGGGAGGTCCCAAAAGGGAGCAAATATCCATAGACCCCATGTTATAATGTCCGTATTCACAGCATAAATTCCTGCTTTTACAGGTTGGTCCCATGGACTTTTATTGTATTTTTTGATAGGTTACGAGTGCCTGACAACTGTGAGGGGGGTGAACTTTTTTCTAACTCGTTAGTTTATATCATATTTAGATAAAAAATGTATGACAAATAAGGGCGGTTAACTTTGATTGACAGCTGATAACGGGCTGCGCCGAGTGGAATTTGACGTCTCGGACATGATCTGACACACATGATAACACATGATACCACTTCTGTATCCTTTCTGAACAATGGGCTCTATGCACGGCGGTATTTCCGGTGAAGGTGTAAGGATGCTCGATAACTTCCGCCGATCGTAGAGTCCAATGCAATACCGAGAATTTATATTGAATTTTATACTCCATGGTTGTGACTAAAGAAACGTTAGAAAATGACATAGGTGGAGAAAATGACATAGGTGGAGAAAAAAGAGCAAGATAAAATCATGTTTGCATGATTATTTACGGTATGTTTTGTGCAGCAATTGAACCATTCCTATCGGCAAGCCCAGAGGGGAAAAATACATTGCATATACATATCCAACGAGCGCCAGCACATCATTACCTGTATTATTGTAACATAATTTGTTAGTTTCTGTCATGTACAATAATAATAATAAGACGAAGAAGATTTTGTGGACAGTTACACTGTGTTGAGACTGTATTGAGTTTTCAACAATAATTGTCATTCTTGAACCCTTGCTCTTATAATGTTTTTGATTTCTCAGTTGTCATTATTTTAGCAAATAATTGATTTGATATGTTTTGAGACAGTTTGTTTTAAGAAGTTTCAAATAGTAAAGTAAAAGTTAAAAAATATTTAAGTAGGCTATCTATTTTTTATGAAGTATTTACATAACCTCACTCTATTAGTTTATAATGTATCGTAATTGCGTGATATTTGTGTCAATAACCGGCAAGCACAGGTGACTCCGCGTAGTGGGAGGGGCCCCCAAATGAAATTCTGCTTAGTGCCCCCAAAAGGCTCGGGCCGACTCTGTATACACGCACACCACACACCACAACATAATATGCCTACAGAAAAACAGCTCTCATTTTGTGTAGATATGATGTGTATGGTTATTTTTCTTTGGACTCGTTTAATGACTATCCAGTTGGTGAATGCCGACTGCTATATTATTCTCTCATAGCAAACTTCGGTTGTAGAAAACTATTTCTGTCATATTTATAAAGAATGTCAATCACAAATAATTGCATTAATTTATATTATAATACAGTTGGTTACTGTATATATTATTAACCAAACTAAACTCCAGAAGCTTTGTATAAATTTAGTGTGAAGGTGGAATACATCAATAATATTGCTTTATTCTTCATGTAACACTAACAATATGTAACACTTCCTCAAGATTTAATTTTGTGCCTAATTTTTTCACTGTTTGCGCTTACATTGTGCTTCAGTAGAAGTTGCAGTGACCACTGAGGCTAAATGTGGAAACGTTCATGTATAGATAACTCGCTTGAACAATTACTAAAACGTCCATGTCAGCAAAAAAATATAGGCTGTGTGTCTCACTGATCATTGTCCAAGTTCTCTGATTGTTTTTAATCAGTATTAAAAGTAAAATAATGGCGGGCACGATTGCGCTTCTGTGCACCATACAGCCTCAGCCACCTACTGGACTGGAGTGTGGACTGATGGGTGGTGCCAGGAAAGCAATGCCAGCCACCACAATTTTAGTGGATTAAAATTCTGATCATTAAAAAAACAAACATTTTGACTGACTCCTAATTTAAATATTGAGTATGTTTCCCCTTCAGTGTCTTTGGTGGGTATGACTCTATGTATAGGCCTACGTGTGTGTGTGTTTGCAAAGGTGGTCTTTGTTGTTGTTGTTTTTTGCTGTACCAAAGCTCTAAAATGTGTATGAATATATATTCTCTTTGCTGCATCACCCTTTGAGCATATTTTTTTTCAAGTTAGGCTGCGTATGTGTGTGTTTATCTGCGTGTGATGATTTTTAACCTCTGGGCTCTCTGAGTAATTTGACATTTGCTTGTATTTTCTTCCTTTTCTCCCTCATGCTTACGTGCCACATAATTCTTTTGCTTTTTTGTTTGTATGTCTTCTGGACACATTTGGGAACATTTGTCCTGTTTGGTCCTTTTCCTAGAATCAACTAACCTCTAAGCCTTCCATACTCCCTTATTCTCTCATATTCTCTTCTTTTCAAGAGGCAGGTGTTTGTGTAAAAAAATGCTTTGGGAAACAAATAGTAAAAATGTACTCTTTCTGGATAACATATGGTTGTATATATTCAGTTAATAAGACAGCAAAAGCTGAATTGATGCTTAACACAGAATTTTGTAAGGATTCATTCATGATTAGGGTTGTGGAGACGTCAGTGAACTCAATCTGTCTACTGTCAGCTTAGCTACATGGTTGCTAGATTTAGAAACATTTGCAGTTTATCTTAAATAATTTAGATCACTTCTGCATTTAGGGTATTTTAAAATAAATAAATAACAAGACAGACATAACAAGACATTTGATTTGTATTTTAGAAGAATGTACGCCATATTGCAATACATGCAGTCTGTGAAATCAAATTTGATGTCACAATCTCTCCCTATCTGCTAGCAGGCTATTGTCTCTTCAGGTTTTTTTTAAAGACACACTCAGACATACACAAGTACACTCAGTATAGAGTGTCATAATACAAAATGCTTGTAAGTTTGTGTGTTTAATGTTTGTTTATTTTAAAATGTACTGACTGATGCTTCCATCTCTCTCTTGGTCTGGCAGTCTGTTCTCAGTTCTCCAGGGGTGTGTATGCAATATTTGGATTCTATGACAGGAGGTCAATGAACACATTAACGTCGTTCTGCGGCGCTCTGCACACCTCCTTCATCACTCCATCTTTTCCCACGGACACAGATGTGCAGTTTGTCCTGCAGATGCGGCCGAGCCTCCGGGGGGCGCTGCTCAGCTTGCTAGCCCATTACAAATGGGAGAAATTTGTCTACCTCTATGACACTGATCGAGGTGAGTAAACACACACACACACTAACGCGTATACTTTCAGTGGTCAAGTATTTAAACACTAGTAATAGTTCACCCAAAAATTAAAACGCAATAACAAAAGAAGATATTTTGAGAAATGTGGTGTTTTTTTATTCAACGTAAGTCAGTGCACACTAAAACTGTTTGATTACCAACATTCTTCAACATATCTTCTTTTGTGTTCTGCAGAAGAAAGAAAGTCATACAGATTGGTACGACTTGTTTTGGTGTAACTATACCTTTAAAGTTGTAATGAAATTGAGGTAGCAACAGATCTTTTCTTCCATATTGTGATGCCGAGTTAGCATCTTTAAGCAGCTTATTGAACGTAACAGCATATTATAAAAAAAATATAAATAAAATGCATGCTGGGGATCTCTAGCCTGGTAATTCCAGATTCTGCTACTTCACTTTGCTTCATAAACAGAGTCTGGAATGGCATAATAGAGAAGTGTTTTCTCTCTCGCTAGGGGGCGCTTGTCTGAAGTTTAAAATCATTGGTTACCCGTAAGCCAATCCGATAAGTTTATTTATGATGTATGTTATGCGCCAACACAGCCGCATCGAACCACAGACATCATGCATCGGACTCAAATCTATGATCGAACTTCCACTGCATAACATGGTTTCAGTCAGTAGTATTCATGCACCACAAAAGTGGTGTGCAGTGTGACAAAATAAGAGGTGAGTACGTGTCAAGGACATCCGAACACAAGTGGTCACAGGAGATGCATTTGAAACGCATTTTAATATCAGGTGTAAACAGTAATGGTGTGTGATTGGATGACTGAAAAAGCATCTTAATACCATGCAGGTGGAAACAGGGCCTATAGAATACCAAGTCTGTCAGGGACGTGCACTGACTTTTTGGAGGGCAGGTGCTCAAATGAAAAAAGGTAGCCCCTGTATAATTACTTATAAAATGTAAAGTTTCAAATTTTATGATTACTATTTAGCACTACACACATTATAGGGCTGTTATACCAATTAATTGTAATCAGTATCAACAAAATGCATCTTGCCATTTATCCACCATGTACGTTGCAATTACAATTGCCCAAAAAATGTCATGATATTAATGTTCTAAATAGAACATTCTGAATATAGAACTATGAAATGTTGGAAAAAAAGAAATGGCGGCATAATGAGTGTATCATAGAATGATTCATTCAACCAATTCGTTCAAACCGACTGATTCTTTCATGAAAGAAGCAAGTGTCTACTTTATGAATGGGTCATTGAATATTTGACTCAGCTGATTCATTCAATAATTTTTCAATTTTCAATTTCAAAAAAAACTTTATTTATCCCCATGGGGCAATTGCAAGGCCCGTGGATTAGTACAAGTAAAATTTCATAATAAAGCTAAAAGTAACCTTTTAAATAATAATAATAAAGGTAAAAATAGATAAATAAGTGAGCAGATGGGCAGATATATATCAGCATTAGCAACATAGAGATAGTCCGATCAGTCCATAGACAACATAGTCCAATCTTGCAGGTGTCCATATATCACTTCAAAAGTGTGCAAGAAGTAGAAAGTCATCAGGGTAAGAAAGATTTCAAAGATAGTTGGGAGTTTAGAAGCTGGACAGCCTTAGGTACAAAGGTTGCCCTTCTCCTCTGAGTTCTGCAGTTTGGACAGTTTGGACAATAACGGTGAATCATTCAAGAACGAAACACTGCTGTGTGTTACTGGGAGACGCAACTTTTCTGCTTAGTTTGGAACTTGGCAAAAAACACTCTCTTGTATAAAAAAAAAATCATACTGATATTCAGGAAAATAGGGATAGTGTGATATTCCTTAACAATATTATGTTATAAACACAAAATACAAGAACTCATACAAGGGCAATTCATATCTTGAGTTTTGGATGCATTTTTATTTATTTTAGTGTTATTTCTGACCTTTAATGACGCATGTTTATGACAGCAGACTAGCTTGGTTGTGCTTAAGCTTAAAGGGGCAAAATATATTTGCCCATGTGATGTCACACAGGTCACCCAATATCAAAACAAGCCATTTTTTGATCTTGAATAAATAAATGCTTTCTTTATAAGGAGGACATTTTAGCTATGAAAGTTGCAATGGCAGGTGCTTGAGCACCACTTAGGGTCTATCTCTGCACGTGCCTTAGTTGTATTGGTCTAATGTCTGCTTTTGTTCACACAAATATTAGAAATCAGATTTTTACAGCTAAAGCAGTAGACATCATTCCTTATATCATGTATTGTGACCGCAGAGTCAAACATTGGTATTATGGAAGACAGTTTTCCTTTCTGTTTGTGTTCCAAATCACCTGATGGGCTTACGGCCAACAATCACACATTTTTTTCCTAGCTTGTTTACTCTGAAGAGAGTGCTTACTGGGACAGTTTAAGATAACGAGAGAGACATTGTTTTGTTTTCCTCCCTAATGGATTAAACCCATCATACTAATGCTAGAAGTTAATGGAATTTTTTTTGGACCTCCACTTCAATACTACTACAATAGGTGTAAAAATTCAGAGACCTCATTGAACATTTGTACAAAATGTCAGATTTTCTTCCATTGAAGCACATGATCATACTCTTTAGAATCTTATCATTCTCAAATGATATATTTAGTGATATAGCGAAGACAGTCTCAATCTGTTAACACCCTTGAAATCATCCACCACAGTCAGCTGGGAGTTGTGCTGGTAGTGCCAAACTTTAAATGGCTTTACATCACCACAGGGCTTTTGGATCTGTTAAATGTGCTAAACAGTGACGATTAAAAAAAATCTCTGCGTGAGACTGGATCCTTGGCTTGATGGTTCACATAAACATTCAGAGACATCGCGTTGTGATGTTCAGATGGTTGTCGAAATATTTGGCAGAGATACTCAATAAATAATTCAAAAGGCCAAGTATATCATTTGGAAAATGAATCTGTTAGAGGTTAAGAGATATTTAATGAAGGGCTGTAAAAGATTTTGTCCATACAGTGTTTAGCAAGACCCTCTTAATTGCTAATGAGGAACGGTGTTTAATGAACTCATAAACCTTTGCAGGTCTGAGCGCTGCTATCACATGGCATGTGCCCTTCCTCTTAATAACATGTATGACTTTAAGATTTGAAGTGCCTGTGTGTATGTATGTCATTTGAATTCTCACCTCTCTGCAAGCTGTCAGTCTTGATTAATTGGTCACTGCTAAACAGCCTTGCGGTCTGGCACTCTAGGACGTATGCTAATTAAAATAGTGATTGAGAGTATGTGTGCGCGTGTTGTCCTACAATAAATGTGGTCGTGGGGCTAAAAACGAGATCAAATAGAACTGGGCTGATTTGTGCCCTGTGTGTGTGTGTATGGCCTTGAGCTGAAAGGTGATTAAGGGTGTTATTGCTTTTGTTTGCTTTGAACAGGTTAAGTCTTATCTATCTATCTATCTATCTATCTATCTATCTATCTATCTATCTATCTATCTATCTATCTATCTATCTATCTATCTATCTATCTATCTATCTATCTATCTATCTATCTATCTATCTATCTATCTATCTATCTATCTATCTATCTATCTATCTATCTATCTATCTAAAATATGTTTTATTTTTTGCACCACTTTCCTTAGTGATCTCTTGAATACATATAGGATGGAAAGACATTTTTTCCTCCAAATTTTTACAGTAATCATAGCTTATATCAGAGCAAACAAAACCCTCACTGAGGGTCTAATATGTGCTGCAGTGGATCTGAGGTATTGCAGAAGACCTGATCAGTTGCGTAAAATATATGATTTGCAGTGGATTCGATCTGTAGTGGAACGTATCAGAGAAATACAAGGCCACAAACACACTGAATGCATAAAATATGTGCATTCTGCCATTGCATTGGTATCATTGGTGCAGAGTTGCAGTAATTACATTCCCCATGTCTCTTTCTCAGCTTTCCCTCCTTTCATCCCTTCAGATTTGCACTGCATCAGCAGTTCCTGTGTGTTCTCAAACCAGAGAGAGAAATGAAGCTGTACTTGATCCATCATTCTGGCCCAATTCTGCCCTGTTACTACATCTGCACAGGCCCGGGGTAGCAGTGTTTTTCACTCCATGTTTTATTCTCTCTTTTTCTCTCCTACAGGGTTTTCCATCCTACAGGCCATCATGGAATCTGCAGTGATGAATAATTGGCAAGTGACGGCGCGTTCAGTGGGGAACATAGTGGATCCGCTGGAATACCGACGCATTATTGAAGAAATGGATCGTCGGCAGGAGAAGCGCTTCCTTATCGACTGTGAGGTTAAACGCATCAACAGTATTCTAGAGCAGGTAAATAAAAACACACATAATTTCATCTGTCGGCCTGTGGGTCTGTTTACAGTGACTGTCTGTCTGTCATAGTGGAAAGTTCTCAGTCTTGTGGTATCGATCAATACCTTTCCAAAAATCCAAGTCGTTAGCAAATAAGGTGATAAAAATAGTGTGTGTGAAAGCGTGCGTGTGTTTGTCTAAGTAGGGCACGGCGTCCTATAACAAGGGAACAGTGAGATAACTAAAAATACTCCCTTTCCTCTCATCCAAAAATACAGCTCTCAAAGGTACTGTTACATTCTCCGATTCTGTTTGTCTCTTTCACTTATTCTTTCTCTTTTTTTTACCCTCTGTCTATATTTTCCTGTTGTTTTTTTCATCACACACTCATATGCATTGAGACAGAGTAGAGAAGAATGTGTGTGCGTGTGTGTGTCACTAGGAGGTCACAGAGATAATGAAATCCACAAGTAGATCAATCAGTGCTCAGAGAAAGCTAATAAGAGCTCTGCGCTTTCAGCAGACTGGCTGTCTGTTGCTATTTGTAAATCAATAGCTGTGTGTGGGTGTGGGTGTGGTTAGGTCATACCTTTATGTTGTGCTGGCACAGCACTAAAATGGATGTAGCAATGGGCACTATTGACCTGATTGGTTTAGTGAAAAAACATTTTAAATCTGTCTATCCATCTATCTGTCTATGTAGATTTTCCCTGTCATAAATGTTGTGGTAGTGACACTTGACATTTTTTCGTTTAAAATAACGTTTTTTTTTTAATTTTTTATATTTGGCTTTATTTGTAATCTCAAATATTCAATGACTATTACCCGTAAAAGGACAATAAAAGACCTTGTTACTCATGGCCCGTGACTTTTCCCTAGTATTCAGCTGTGCTAATAATAAAAATAAAGACGCCATTATTTTTCCCCAGTACACCCCCCCCCCAATTATTTACTAATAATAAAAAGAAAAACGCAAGCAAACTTTTCCTTTCCTCCTCTGGGACTGCAAAATGCCCATAGTTACAGAATCCCCCTTCTGCAGTCAAGGCTTTTGCATTTAATTTATTGCCAATTTCGCCTGTCATTCGTTGTTTTTGATAAACTATCCGACAGAATGCTGGATGACACCCTTCCATTTTTTTATTTTCAGGTTGTGATCTCAGGAAAGAACAGCCGTGGATATCATTACATCCTGGCTAATCTTGTGAGAAAATACACACACATGCAAAGAGCTCTTATTTCCTAACCTTCTGTGAGTGAGCTTTCACTTTTGACTGTTGGCCATTGCTCTCTGCAGGGGTTCTCTAACATGAGTTTGGATAAGGTGTGTTCAGGCGGAGCAAATATTACCGGATTCCAAATCATAAATCCTGATAGCCCGATCGTGCAGCAGTTTCTCCAGCGCTGGGAGCGGCTCGATGAGAGAGAGTTCCCTGAGTCTAGAAACACTCCCCTAAAGGTCTCTCTCTTTATTTCCATGCTTAGTTATGTGCATTTGTGATGTGTTTATTTAGGAGTGTGCCACTTGCGAATATGCTTGGATGTGTAATTTATGATAACATATTTTAATGAGGTTAATGTTGCAGTCATGCAGTAGTTTTATTAATCATCTCTTTTTTGTTGTTTCTTGCCGAAATTCTCCCATACTGCACCTTTATTTAATGGAATCTGAGCACTTATTTGGCCAAAATGCAGTGAATTGAAAAAACTGCTAGTCTTGTGGTTTTCTTTCTATACTGATGTCTCCACGGGTGCAAACCGTTTGTCTGTTTGTTGTCATGTTTAGTATACATCTGCACTGACACATGATGCCATCCTGGTGATCGCTGAAGCATTTCGCTATTTGAGACGTCAGCGCGTTGATATTTCCCGTCGAGGGAGTGCAGGCGACTGCCTTGCCAACCCGGCCGTACCATGGAGCCAGGGAATCGACATTGAAAGAGCTCTCAAAATGGTAGGAGGGGTCCACAAAGGACCTCAGACAGAGAGCTGAGAGACTTCTTCTCAGAGTTAGAAAAACAGCAACATTCACTTTTTTTTTTTTACTATAAATGAATGTTCAGTACTGTTTAGATATGTATTTACTTTTGTGTTTATTTTCACCCGTATGGTTAAAGGATACCTATATTATCTTGAATAATGTTGTTTCATGCTTTTCTTTTCTTTTTATCTTGCTTGTTATTTTGTGGGTGTTACTGTTCCTGTGTGCTTTCCTTCTGCAGGTTCAGGTTCAGGGTATGACAGGAAATATTCAGTTCGACTCCTTTGGACGGCGATCAAATTACACCATTGATGTTTATGAAATGAAAACGGGAGGAGCCAGAAAGGTTAGTGGCTCTGGGAGGGCAGTTTCTATAAATTCACACAATATTAATGTCACAGTGAAGCCACTTTAGAACATTTATCAGTGCTGAAAATGAGACTATATTTACACACTTACCGACCACTATAGGTACACCTTGCTAGTACCGATTTGGACCCCTTTTTGCCTTCAGAGCTGCCTTATTTTATCGTGGCATAGATTCAACAAGGTGCTGGAAACATTCTTTAGAGATTTTGGTCCATATTAGCAAGATAGCATCAGGCATTTTCTGGAGATTTGTCGGCTGCACATCCATGATGCAATTCTCTCATTCCACCACATCACATATGTGCTCTAATGGATTGAGATCTGGTGACTGTGGTGGCCATTTGACAATAGGGAACTCATTGTCATCTTCAAGAAACCAGTTTGAGATGAGCTTTGTCGCATGGTGCATTGTCCTGCTGGAAATAGCTATCGGAAGATGGGTACACTGTGGTCATAAGGGGATAGACATGGTCAGCATCAGCTTCAAGGTTCGACGTCCCAGTAGAATCCCAGTAGATCCGCAGTTTCTGAAGTAATCAGACTACCCTGTCTGAAACCAACATTTATGCCACTTTCAAAGTCACGTAAATTGTATTGACCATGTCTGCTTTGCCACTTGCTGACATGTAATTGGCTAATTAGATACATTAACTAGCAGTTGAAAAGGTGGCCGATGAGAATGAATACTGTATAATGTGTTTTTTTTTTTTCTATAAAAACAGAAAAAGAGTCACTATTAACTCTTTCCCCGCCATCTATGGAATTTTACATCATATTTGACACGACGAGATTCCCGCCATTGATGGAATTTCACTGTTTTATAGTAGGGGGCGCTGTTAAATATCTTCTGAAAGAGTACACAATCTCAGGATCAAAACACGTGTGAAAAAGAAGCAGAAACAAGTGATAGAAGCTCTGCTTATGCACATGTAGTCTTTGATTACATGTGATTTTCTCAGCTATTTTTTCCACACACAAAAAAAAATAGAATGCATGAAGCTAAAATAAAAAAGAATTGTTTAAAAGCAGAGGCTTTGTTCTTTCTTTTGATATTTTGATATTGCATGTTCAAATATTCATGCAACAAAATATTCTGGGGGCCATGAATTTTTATGGAAATTATCAAAAATGCTGGCAGGGAAAGAGTTAATCAAGAGACACTCTTTTAGAAACTCATCATTAAATATTTAATTTGTTTCCCATTTCTTTTTTCTTAACTGTTATTTATAGTACAAATAAACATTTTATCTTATAAGATCAAGGAAAATTGTATTTCTCACTTATACCCTTTAACGTGCACTTGGATGCTCCAGCTACCGTCATACTTGCTTTTCTCCTCCATCATTCATGAGATTATGTTTCTACTGAGTCATTCTCTTCCTGTATTACTCATTTCTTTTATTGGTTGACAGTGATTGATTGATTCTATTTACAGTATGCTTTTGCTGTTTCTGTCCCTTGCAGATCGGCTACTGGAACGAATACGAGAAATTTGTTTATATAGTGGAGCAGCAGGTTACCAACGAATCCTCCTCTGTGGAAAACAGAACCATTGTGGTCACTACTATCATGGTACACTATCTAAAGCTGCTTTTAAATATGCCGAACCATGACCCTTCTGCCCTCTCAGGTTTAGTGTCACAGTTGCATTGCATCCAGGGGGGGCAGAACGTTTTTCTGTTTTGCTTTGCTTTGCACTCACTCACTACATGTTGAAACAGTCGATCACAATAGAGTGTTTCAACTGTATCCGTGTGAGTGCCAAAGCATTTTCAGTTCCATTCCAGTGGCCTGTTGTAGCAGTGACATCACAATACTGGCTTTGGTAAGAAATAGGTTAGAACGTTCCTCTATCTGCTTCTTTCACTTCACCAAACGTAAGTACTGAACGACTGAGATGTCGGGCTGGATGCAAATGACAGTGTACAGAGACACATGCACACAATTGGCTGAGGGTTTTCTCACACATGTGAAATATTAAGTGTTTTATTTTACATCCCCTCAGAGTTCAGATGTTCTCCGCATTTTCTAATGTTTTTAATTTCCCGCTGTCAAATCAGAAGTGCCCATTGCGTGCAGACGATTCGTTATTCACTTAGCTTCCTAAAATGACATAATCGCTGCAGCAGAAACGATGAATGTGAGCAGGGACATGACTGTGAGCAGTGTCCACTCAATAGCAAATCAATACAATTAAAGTTTTTGCCTGGATTGGCTTTTACGTATTTCTCTAATTTAATAGTGGCTATTTAAGTGCCACATGAAGATGAGTTGTGTTCGGGAACCAGCTCAGTGCCTTTTCGTTCAAATGCATACAAATGTACAGCAACTGTTTAGATACACCCTGTGAAATACAGCTGCAATTTTTTTTAGAGAAAAAAATCCAAAAAAATCTGCAGCCCTAATTTTGTTACTCCCAACCGAAGCAAAATGATGATATATTTTTAACAGTTAACAAGAAATGCAGAACTTCTTAATCTAGAGCATTTCAAAAAGGACACGTGCCAGGTTATACATGTGGTGATGTTGCCTACTGGACATGTTACGTTGGGCGACTCATTGTGTTTAAAGAAACATTCTTAATTGAACCAAATGCTGGAAGTGAATCGGTTGGGGCTGTAGAGTGATTACAGCTGGGCTTAAACGAGTTTCATAATTACGTCCTTAATGAAGAACTCTGAGAACTTGAGGGCAGGGGGGGTAGAGGCGAGGAGGACTGAGATGAAACTGAAAGAATATTAATTAAAGAGTGAATACGGTAATTAATCTTTTGAATAATGCATAACCTGAAGGTCACAGATTCCAAATCCTAGTGAGGAAAACATCAAATGACTTCAGAACTGTATCAGTGAGTAATAATACAGGTACGTTATGTTCGTTACAAAAGTCAGCATTTATAAGACCGGTCAGAATTACATAAATAAACATAATTATTTTGCTAAATTTAGCTAGTCACAGAAGCAGTCACATTTAAATGTACCACAAGGTTCGCCTTATGCTACATTTAAAAGTGATGATGATGACCTCTTTCTGACTCTGCCTATGATGATCTCATAAGTAGATACAGAAAGTGAAAGATGAACTAAATCTTAGGTTAATTAGATGATTAGGTTAATAAGAGTTTGTGAAAGGAATGTTTTATTATGCATAGATTGGGCAGTGTGTAGAAATATCATATAAACTGACTGAAAATACAGATGAGTTTGATCTGATGCTATTAAAGCAGTATTTTGATTGCTTTTAATGTTAGAGTTTCATCATCATGCATGTTAACGTTTGGCCTGATTAAAATAGTTAAAAGCACCCACACATGTGAGAAAACCTCTGCCACCCTCTAACCCACCCACCTGCATGCACTTTAGACATACGTGTGTGTAAGTTTAAGAGCCCCCTTACACTTGCTTGCTTTAGACTGATGAATGACTCCAGCTCTATCTTTCTCTCTCCATTTTGAGAAATTAGATTCCACTGAATAGCACTGTCCACAAACCCAAAACCCACTTTAAATTCAAACTAGCCTTCCTCACAGCTGCTGGTTTTTTTTGGTAGCTTGGCTGTTGGTCACATTGCCGTTACGAGACTCAAAATGCATGTTTATATTTCAGTATGTGTTTGTGCGAATGAGTAAGAATGAATGTGAATGTGTGTGTTTGAGAGAAGTATTGGCATGATGGCAGACTAATTATTTTTTTTGTGTTTTCTGGGCTGTCAGTCTGAAAGCCAGCTCAACCTCCTCTTATTTGGTTAACAGGAAGCTCCATATGTAATGTACAAGAGGAATTATATGCAGATGGATGGAAATGATCGCTATGAGGGCTACTGTGTAGACTTGGCATCAGAAATCGCGAAGCACGTCGGCATTAGGTACAAACTGTCCATTGTAGCTGATGGGAAATATGGAGCACGCGACCCTGAGACCAAGACCTGGAACGGCATGGTGGGGGAGTTGGTATATGGGGTGAGTGCTGGGAAAACTATCCTGCAATGGGAAGGCTTTGGTGGTGGGGTAGTGGCTGTGTGAAGGCAGCAACACTTAGGAGGCCTCATATATAATCACTGACCGCTCTGTCAAAATAAAAAATAAATTTCTTCTGTACAGGTTTTAAAATCTTTTCATACAGCTGAGCTGTTTGCTTTTGGAGTTGGGTGCTTGTCAGAGTTGTTTTCAACATTTATTTCCTGTGTCACATGATTTATTTTGACATTGTAATGTGATTTTTACATTATTTACAGTCTCCAGGTGTTGCTGACATCACCCAAGTCTTTGGTCATGGTCAGTGTTTTTACACAATAAAGCTCCAAAGTAGTGTCTCTCTGCATGTCATTGAGGCACCATGAGTAAATCCATTTAAAACACATTTATTTAAAAAAAAAAAAAAAACAGTTAAACAACACAATGTAATCTCTAAGAATGAGAAGAGTGTGTGTCTCTATGCTTTTTGTTTGTTTGTTTCTGTGTGATATTCAACATATCCTGACTATGTGAGATGCATATCATTTAATAATCTCAAGTGAAGAGTGTTTAACTGGATTTTCAGTCTTTTTTTTTTTAACTAAAAAGATTCTATAGACATCGTCATCATCATATCGGCCATTTTCATGTATATATTGACAAATATTGGATATTTTTGAGCAGATATATAATATTATATTTAATTTAATACAAATTTATATTGTCAGGCATAATTTTTTGTCCATGTCATGAAAATAATTGGCTTCTCTGTGTTGGCCAGAATTGAGCTCATCTTTAAACATAGTGTTATTATGAATTTCTATTTAGTTCTATTGTTGAATTTTAAATTGGGTTCTGAGTTGCATTCATTAGCAGATGGAGACAAGAAGGCATAATGGGACAGAAGTACATGGTAACATTCTGCTACATACAGTTACAACATATGGTTAAATGTAAAGAGTGAACCAAAGGTTCTCCATTTCTTGCTTTTATGAACCTTGTAAAAATGTTGTTGATAGTGAAACAACTGGTTCACTCCTCCATTCTGCATTTTTATTGTTATTAGACTTTGAAAATGTTAAACTATCTAATCACATTTCCATGATCGCACCATGACATTGTTTTTCTCATACTGTGAACTGAGAGTTACTGTGTTCCATGTTTCCAGAGGGCAGATATAGCTGTGGCTCCTCTCACTATAACCCTTGTCCGGGAGGAGGTGATAGATTTCTCCAAGCCCTTCATGAGTCTGGGCATTTCCATCATGATCAAGAAACCACAGAAGTCCAAACCGGGAGTCTTCTCCTTCCTAGACCCATTGGCTTATGAGATCTGGATGTGTATCGTGTTTGCATATATCGGTGTGAGCGTGGTTCTCTTCCTGGTGAGTCGTTTCAGTCCATACGAATGGCACCTGGACGAGAATGAAGAGGCGAAGGATCCGCAGACGCCACCTGACCCGCCCAACGACTTTGGCATCTTTAACAGTCTCTGGTTCTCTCTTGGAGCTTTCATGCAGCAAGGATGCGATATCTCGCCAAGGTTGGTGTATTATTTAGCCCGTTCTTGTCTCTCCATCCGCATCTTTCTCTCTCCCCTCATCTTTGCATTTTATGGTCGTCTCGTCTATCATGGTGCATATATGTTATTTTACTTGGGGTGTTTCACTTGTCAATAAGCTAAAGCTTATCACTTCTTAACCCTTTATTCATTCTATCATCGTGTCACTTCATTCATTCACTCACTCAAACACTCATCAGTCACAATATTGTCACTACAACTGTTCCTGTCTTTCTCCACTTTTCCTCTTTTGAAATACAGCTTGAGTTAAATCAGTGGTTCTCTCTTTTTTTCACTACTCTTTGGAACTAAAGAAACGTTCGCTCCACATTCAGCCAATAATATGATCATCAATCAGTATTGCTGCCAAGTTTTGGCACTTATAATGGCATGATCATTTAACAGATGCTTTTGTACAAAGCAACTTAAAAATGAGGAAAAACAACAAACAACTTAATGCACATCAACCAATGTCATATTTGCAGTTATATTATAAAGTTTTTATTCAAACGCCTGCTGTTAAATAATAAAATATTAAATTCTTGAAGAAAACACTATAAAAATTGCATGTTTTGGATAATGATCCAGCATGTTTCGCATGACCTACATATGACCATTGTTCCTTCTGAAATTGTGTGTAAATCATATAATGATGACGTGTGAAATAAATCGACAGCAAGGATGTTTGCTGAATTATGAAAAGTTTGTCTTTACTGAAAAAAGTTAATTAAACAGGAAATGTATTTTATGATATTCAAAAATATATTAAAAAATAAACAACTGGTTTAAAATTCAGTTATTTACTCATTTTCCTGTTGTAAGTAAACAAGATTTGAGAACTGCCTTGAGCTTAGAGAACCATTGCTTTAAGTGATGCTTGACACCAACTAAAATAATTTATATTCACCATGTGTTGACTGTAAAATGTACAGATTTTCTCTTTCACTCTCTTTCTCTCTTTCTTGGAGGGCTACCGTGTTTTTGCTGCATGTCTCTATTTTACTGTCAGCAGTTTGGTGTTTATAAACTGTTTCAGTGGAGGATTGTCAGCCCTCTTCACTCATTCCATCGTTCTTCAATTCAGTCATTTGATTTTCCTGTCCATCTTACTCACCAAATTCCTCTTGGATTTGTCTTTCATTCTTGAGGTGATCTTTGTGACCCTGTTCTCATCCTCATCTTTCTTCCGGCCCTTTATTAGAGAGACCTGCCCAAACAGAAGATTCAATTGTACTTTGAGTGATTTTTTTTTTGTCCGTAGTTTGAAGACTTTTGCTTCATTTATCAGCTGTAATAGCTTTAATATGTTTGTAATAATTGTTAACCTTTCACAGGGGATTTGTTTGCTCTCCTATTGTCTCTCTGTCTCTCTCCCTCACTCCCTCTCTCTCTCAGGTCTCTGTCTGGCCGTATTGTTGGAGGTGTGTGGTGGTTCTTCACTCTGATCATCATTTCATCCTACACTGCCAATCTGGCTGCTTTCCTGACTGTGGAAAGGATGGTCTCGCCTATAGAGGGCGCAGAAGACCTGGCCAAGCAGACTGAGATCGCCTACGGAACGCTCGACTCCGGTTCCACTAAAGAGTTCTTTAGGGTAAGACAGCAATAGAAATGTTCAAATGCAATATGGTTATCGGTGATGGTAAAAATAGTGTTCTGTGCCATTGTTTCCCAACCATATCTTGACCTTATTTACATCTACACTACTGTTCAAAAGTTTGGGATTTTTTTAAAGGGGTGGTTGACTGCTTTTTTTCTTTGCATGATTGTGTTTATGGGGTGCAATATAACATGTATTCATGTTTTTTCTTTTTTTTTTAAGTCTTATTTTTCATAAATTTCACTTTTATTGTAAGCCGCTTTCTCCTTTGTCATTTGAACGACCGGTTGACTTCCTGAGTCTATGGAACCACTCCCTCAGAAACAGGCAGTGGGCTTAGATTGGTTAGTTTGGGCCGGTGTGTTGTGATTGGCTAGACTGTAGTGCACGTTGTCTGGAAAATTCACGCCCATTACCTTTACGGGCAAAAGTTGAATGTGTTGTTCATGTCAAATATAAATAATGGTGTCGATACTGCAGTATCAGTATGAACCAGAATCAGACCCAGAAAGTGGCGATGAAGAGAGTCCCCCCCACACACGGCTCTTACAAAACGTTTCTGAATGGTAATTTGCCTATAACTTTATACACGTTTGTCTTACACAAAATAGCATCGAACTAACTGCCTACTATATACACAAACAGCGTTGGCATAATTGGTTTACGCTCTTGATCAAATCAAAAAATTACGTTATAAAGTATATATACATGAAAAATATATTTACAAAATTAGTACATATACAAATTCAGGTCCAAAATGTTTTTACGCGTTTGTTGTAGAGACGAAATAGCATAACTAATTGGCTATAAAGCCAGTGCTGGCATTTTATAAAACTAAAATATTATGTCTGGAATTATACATGCAAATACATTTAAAATGATTAAGTCTTACTTACAGGTTGTGGCCCAACAACTGCTGCCTCTGGTTTTAAAGTTGGAACAGCTTCATGTTTTAATAACAGTTTCTTGTTGAATCCGGCGTTGAATTCGTTGGAGATTCTGGAAGCTGTCTTCCGTAAAATGCGCAGCATAGAGAGCTAAATTACGATTATAATTTTCAGGAACATAATCAAAAATAAATTGTATCTATTGTTGACGAACTACAACGTCAGTGGGAAGCCCTAACACGGAAGACCTGAAACATTTTTGAAAGAAGTCTCTTGTGCTCCCTAAGGCTGCATTTAGTCGATCAAAAATAATTTAGTTTATCAAAAAAAAATTTAGTTGATCAAAAATAATCCCTGGGACTCATGAGTGGATGGTTGCCATGCACAGCGTTGACAAAGGGTTAACCTTCCTGTTACTATTGTAAATTGTTTATAAAAATGATGTGTGTGTGTGTAAATAAATTCTATTCAGTTCAATTCAGTTTATCCAAAAAAAATTTGCGAAGTTGCGAAAGCTAAGACTAACGGTAAATCTAGGCTTGGAGTATAGACCAGGCATAGACAGTAAAAGATTGGAGTCCCTTTTATGACGTCACGCACAGCCTTGTGGAAGGGAGGGGACGTGCTTAAAACCACTAAAACGTACCAACTTTTGATATTATATGCAGCATTTTGGTATAAAACTAACATACAAACCAATTATGGGCGGTTCTTATCTTTATGTTTAGCAAGCACATTGCATTATCTTTGTGAAAAATTTAACCTTCAATTTACTGTACACCCAACAATCAGAAACAGAAACATGTTGGACAGGCCCGAAAGACTGTTCTCAGTTCAGTGTACTGTTGGACTAAGCGGAGCGGTGAATGAGTTGGCAAAAACCGGCATCATATGATCATATACTGACTGTCAGGCAATCAGTAAATGAGTGATTTTGATTGATTTACTTCGCTGACTTGAGTGGCCACAAAGCGTTTCAGACCGTTCAGTCCGATTTGGTTCACAAAAAATAAAAAAATAAAAATAAAAAATCTGGGGAAAAAAAACTATTAGTTAGCGAACTGGACATCACAAAAGAAGCATGTCTACACTGGATTGGTCTACATAATTGTGTGCATTTACCTGCAAGAAATTCTGACAATAAAATATGATGACAGACTACTGGCAATCTGACAAAGACATGTCACCACAGACATGCGACCATCTTTGACTGAAAACATGTTTTACTGAATCTTTACCATATACCGTTTTCAAGTGAGGTTGCCACGGGGGTAGAGTGTGTGTTTGTGTGTGTTTTGAGATGACAGGGAACAGGGCAGTTTTAAGATGACCCAGATACAACACTGCTGATGAGCTCATCCTGTCATTTCACCTTAATGTCATGATTACTCGCTAATGCTTGTGTGTGAAAGCAGATATACATGTGCACACACTCATGCAAGCACTTATTCAGTCACTCACAGTCACTGTCACGTCACACACCCCCTATAGAGTGATTGGAGTCAGAGTTTTAGAGAGAGAACACATGAAATGAGATGCCCTTCTGCTCTTCTCTCTTTCATGAGTTGTCATCTGCAAACACACTGGATCAGAGCAGAGATGACAGGAGAGCAGCTGACACTAAGTTGGACTGAATGTGATGTGGAGACAGTCTCCACCTTGTGTTCATAACTTAGTATTTCAGAAATAAATTAAAAAAAAAAACATTATGGCAATAGAAGTGAATTCTCTTTCCTGTCTGTACTAGCAAGTAATGAAGACAATTCAACTTATTAGATGGCGATGCTGTTTTGAGTTTAGGTTTTCATGTAGAAAAATGTGCGTTGTAGCAGCCAAATGGACCCCACAAGTGATCTTCCTCATGTCATTTCAAAATTGATGACTTTATTTTTTCCATTGATTATAAAATTTGAATTTGTTAAGCAATTTGTTATGCAAAAACACAACAAAATTATCGTAAAGAGGCCCGTATGACTATTTTATTTAGCAAGGATACATTTCTAATTTCCCTTCTTACCTCCTTAACAATCATGGGATAGATTGCTTGACTTTAAGCCACAACAAAGAGGGATTGTCTCAGAAATGTATAACTGTATTCTGTATCTTTGTAACTACTCAAACTCAAAAACAAAAACTGCTTGCGAGGAGGAACTGGGACAACAATTCAGTGAGGAGTGGTGGCAAGAGGTCATTGATAGACTAAGTACTGTGTCATCTTGTGCACGTCTTGTACGGATTCATTTCAAGGTTGTACACCGAGTCCATTTCTCCAAAGCAAGATTATCTGCAATTTTCCCTGGAGTAGAGGATAAGTGTGAAAGATGTCTTAACCCACGTTGTCATTTTCTCATTACTGTTATCTTTATCGGCTCAAAAAGAAAATTTGGCCGATATGTTAAAGCTGATAAATAATGTATTATTTCCTTCAGCTGAGACACTTCTGATGCGCTCTGTTCACCATGATGCTTTTGAATTTGCTGAAATAGGATTGGAATCCCTTCAAAAAGGAAAATACAGTTAAGTGCAACACGCACAGCGGAAAATCTGTCAAAGGCTACATAAAATTATGAGAACATCGTAATTTTGTGCTTGGGACATGGCTTAAAATTGTGAGACTTTTGTTTTTGTAATCAGGCTCTCAAAATATTATACAAATTTGGATTTAGATTTATCGGCCAGTATATCGGCCATCGGCTTTCAAAAGAATTATCGTATCGGCCAAGACTTGACTTGATAAAAAAATCATGTGTCAGTTTCCACACAAAAATATTAAGCATCACAACATTGACAATTGATAAATAAGAACATTGAAATTAATAAGAAATGTTTCTTGATCGTGAAATCAGCATATTGGAATGATATCTGAAGGATCATGTGACACTAAAGAGTAATGTTGCTGAAGATTCACCTTTGCCAACAATTAAATTTCAAAATATATTACAGAAAACAGTTATTTAAATATTATTTAAATATTTTTTACTGTATTTTTTATCAAATAAGGGAAGACTTACATAAAAAATGGTACCGAATTGATTACTTGTAAAGTAATTATAGTAATTGCATGTAGTTAGCTCTCAATACATCATTTAAAGAAGCATTTTTGGGAATAATCACTCATCTAATAGTGTAAATTGGAACTAGACCCAGACCGATATATTGGCAGACCGATATTATCGGCCGATATTAGGCATTTTCCAAACTATCGGTATCGGCAGTTATAATGGCCGGTAAATGAATATTTCTAAAATAAAATAAAACCGACGAAACACGCTTGAACCATGTCATGAGTGTTGGAGTTGTATAATTTGTCCACCAGAGGGCACTCTACACCATTCCTGTTGCCAACACTCGTTGAGTTGGTCACGATACATACATTGCTTGAATAACAATTAAAAGAACATCCCATCAGTTCTCTTAACTCAAATAAGCATGACAAAATGTGTAACTATCATGTCCAGTTTAAAAAAAATAAATAAATAAATAAAATATCGGCCGATTTATCGGAATATCGGATTTTAAAACCCAAAAATATTTGTATAGGTATCAGCCTTCAAAATCCTTTATCGGTCGGGCTCTAATTGGAACTATATGTTTATCATGTCAGAGGTCTGAAAAGAGTAATTATTTTTGCATTTGTTATGTGTCAACAGTGGCACAGAAATAGCACACTTCCCCCTTTAAAATCTACAGTTCGTGCCTGAAAAAGCAAGAAAAACACATGCACTCATACACCAGCTGTGTGTAGGTCAAGTTAACCTACTTGCACGTACGATACTTGTGAGTGTATGTGTGTAAAACTGTGTCCTATAAAAGCAGGAGTGTGTGTATTTGTCCTAATAAATTTATGTGTTTACCCCAGAGATATCCTGTCCGCTACAGGGCCATTTATATCTAGTCTCACAAGAGATGGCCGCTGAATATTTTGGTTTATGAAACTTAAGTTTTGATTTAAATCATATGCAGAAGTACAGATTAATTACAAGTATAAGTACAACCATGATTGATCTGTTCTTTCATTCATTCATTCTTGCATTCTGAGTGTGAGGACGTTGTATTGGAGAATGGTGTGTTGAAAAGCTGAGTTTTTTTTTTTTCTTAATATAGTCATGTACTGTACTTTAACTCCAGATGGGGCTTATTTGTAATGTCACTGAAAGGAAAAGCCTTGGACAGGCAAGCATGGCAGATGTTTCTTCCTCGAGAGATCGTGAGGAAACTTTGCATTGATTAATTTCGGTGATTATAAGAGCTCTTAATTTTCTGTCTTTTCTTGTATGATTTTATATTCTGCTCTTGCTTGTCAGCTTTAGTCTCATTATTGAAGCTCCAAGATCAAAAGTCCCTGAAGGATCTTGTACAAAAGACTCATTGAGAGGAGAGTTTAAGGTCTGGGGTGGGATGTACAGTACATGTTGTAAGACACCTGAAACACATTCACATATGCATTTATACATCAGAAGTTTAAATCAATGTTTCTTGATGTTTTTTGGTTTTAAATCTATTGAACATTTAAATGGCAGACCATAGCATATGGCAGGGTGCTGCATGTGTACTGATGAAAAGCTAGAAATGCCACAAGAATGAGCAATTTTCTAATAATATTGTGGAGATTTATCAGTGGTGGCTTGTGATGGACCCAGTCCCAATCCATCCCTTGCTGAGAAGACATTTTAGCCTGTAAAATGTCATAAAACCCATTTATATATCTCCCTGAACCTTTTATCTTTCCTAACTTTTTCCATTAATTTCCTTTCTTTTTTCTCTTTCAGCGTTCAAAGATCGCCGTCTACGAGAAGATGTGGTCCTACATGAAGTCCGCCGAGCCTTCCGTGTTCGTTAAGACCACCCCCGACGGAGTGGCTCGCGTGCGCAAGTCAAAGGGGAAGTTTGCGTTCCTGCTCGAGTCCACGATGAACGAATACATCGAGCAGAGAAAGCCTTGCGACACTATGAAGGTGGGAGGGAACCTGGACTCCAAGGGCTACGGTGTGGCCACGCCCAAAGGGTCGGCATTAAGGTGGGTGGAATAATATAACAATTCCCTCTGTTGTTATAGTATTCCACCTACCCTGATTCCACCATCTCTCTCTTCTCTCTGTCTTCATGTTTTGTTTTTCATTCTTATTCTCTCATCCTTCTACCTTTTCTCAATCTCTCTCCCTCCAACTCTTTTTCATTCTTTTTTGTTCATCACTCTACTTGTCTCTCTTTTTCTTGCGGTAAATGACAAGGTAACCGTGTCTTGTGTGTCAAAAAAAGTTTTTTTTTTTTTTTTTTTGTGTTAATGTTTTACCGTGTTTCTCTCTACAGAAATGTAATTGAACTTGTTAATTTACAGTCCATTTTTACAGTGTGATGCCTGTTGCTGTTGATTTCCTACACCCTTTTCTCCTGTCCTCCTCCTCCTTTTTAATCTTCTCTGTCCTTCGCTTTGTGCTGTGATTGCATTTCTGTAATATTTGTGTGGTTGGATTGTTTTTTTTTTCTTCTCTGCACTGGCGCTGTTCTGCCTGCTTCCATGCATGTCACGCCATAAACTGTTTCTTGTCCTGGCAACGGACTGTCCTTGCATCCTTCCCATCGCTCACTAGCACTCGCCCTCTTTTTCTTTCTCTCACTTCTTTCTGTTTTTCTCTCTCTCTCCACTCGGCACTACACACACCTCACTTGCATACACGCTTCTGTCTGTACCCAGTAGCCGACGCAATTAACCAATCAAGCGGTCCAACCACTTCACCAGTTAACCGGTCTCTCCTTTGTATTGACCCCTAACAAAAGAGCAACTGCCAGTTGCGGCAGTCTCATTAGATTTCTCACGAACCTGTCCCTTTTCTTACGAGCTATGTGTTTATCGTTTGAAGAAGCGCTGTAAACCTGGCGGTGTTAAAGCTGAATGAGCAGGGCCTGCTGGACAAGCTGAAAAATAAATGGTGGTACGACAAGGGAGAGTGCGGCAGCGGGGGAGGGGACTCGAAGGTCAGCCTCAATCTCACCCAAACAACCCTTTCCTAGCTACGAGTAATCGGCAAGGCTGTGACCTATGACCTCCGGCAACAGTACCGTGACCCTCAGGGGTGGACACTGGCAAACTGAGCCTAATGACCCGAGGACATTAGCACCACTGCGACGGCTGCAGTTACTGTCAACGCTGCTAATGTAGTGTTTTTTGAAGATTACGAAATAAGGCAAACTGTGATCAGATGTGACCCTTTACTTGGCTAATGGAGGAAAGGAAGCAGAGGAGGAGAGGAATAAAGGCTCGGGTGGGTTTTATGTGTAGAGCGAGGTCAGGGTCACCGAGAGCGCAGCAAATTAGGATAGTTAAGTTCTTGCGAACCTGCTTCGCGGGTTTGTTTGTGTGGTAAAACAAGCAGCTTGTTCCAAGTAGAATAGGCTAGGCCCTCTCTGACTCTCCTCTGATCTGTAACATCAGACCATCACAAAATGTAGTGTTGTTTGTGTATACCAAGGCTCCAGGATTTAATGGCTATCCACAGAAAGAAAAAAATAGTGATGAATAGGGATCTAATAGACCAAAACTGCTCTGGAAAATGGGTAGCACATAGAATTGGATGAGCCTATATGATGTTTATTATTATATTTAAGGGATAGTTCACCCTCAAAGTAAAAATCTGTCATCATTTACTGTACTAGTGTGTTCCAAACATGTGACTTACTTTCTTATTTGGAACATAAAAGGTGTTTGTTTTGTGTTCTGCAGAAGAAAGTAAGTCATACAGGTTTGGAATGACATGAAGTGGAGTAAAGTAATGACAGAGTTTTTATTTCTAGGTAAATGATCCCTAGTTTCGGAGCTGTAGTTTAGCTTAGTTATGAATACGTGTTTAGGTTGCAGTTTACCTTTTAAAAATGGGGAAATGCCCTAGGTAAAGTGGCATTTTGGACAATATCAAATTTTTTGGTGTAAATGCATTCAAGTGCCTTGCAGTTATCATTGAAGACCAGCAATAATGCATTTTTTTTCTTAATTAAATATTAATGGCAGTATATATGCATGCCACAGTCAGCTGTGATGCCTAATTACTCGAGCTTCTTTTTTGCAGATTATTGGGTCAGCTTTGCCTTCATAGCTTTACCAATTTATTGAAGTATTTACAGTGATATTTTCCAAATCACTATGCCTATGGTGTTTCCAAACATCTGGAGGGCACTACAGTATATGTCGAGTGTCTGTCTGTTAGTAGCAAATTTCTGGTAGTGGCAAAAGAGAAGTGCAAAGACTATATTGGTATCTTCACATCTCCAATCAAATAGTCAGATGCCTCTTTTTTTTTTTCTTTAAAGATGCCATCTTTGGTCTTTGGCCAACTCCCTGCTACAAGTATGCGAATCCTTTTGGAGCCGCTAGCTCTCTCAGATTTGCGTGTAATCCATGGAAAAGCCGTAGCTCCCTTGTTGGTGGGATTAAAGAAAATATATAAGACCACTGGGACAAAACATCACAGGAAAACGTGAGAATTCTAATTAAACACTCCTAGAAATCAAAGGTGGAGAAAGATCTGGTGCCGTATTATAGACTCACTAAACGCACATTTTCATCTGCATACGAATGCACAGAAAACCACAAACAAGCACATTATACTCACACACGCACACTTCTAAATTAATTTATGGCCACTTTTCTTTAGCCCCTTTGCCTGCAGAATGGTCACCCTGTGTTCAGCCTATCATGAGGGCAAGGCAGCCCCACTCTGTCCTGATTGGTCTTCAAAAGCGGGTTCACTGCAGTAATAGTCTCTCCTCTCTCATGAGTGGAGTCTGTGCTCTAAAAACTGAGAAGATGGCCGCCTAGTCCGTGCATTGATAAGTTGAGCATGCTGGGTGGAGGGTGTCTAGTCTGTTATGACATCACAACTGCATGTTTCTCATTTATTGACCTGAGTCTGATCCAAAATGCATGAATGGAGTAATTCAGCAAATCTAGCAAGTATATTATACTATTATTAGGACACATAGCAAAATTAAAAACAGCTGATTCACTGCAAATATAGAGAAAACATTAAGCTTTATAGAGCAAACACACATTACAGTACAGAAACAGTGGTGAAAATCCACCCCAATACAGTAGAATGTATTCATGAATGGATTTCTGAAAAACCCTTTTTTTTTAAGCAGTTGGCGATTTGACACGCTTCAAATGAAGAACTATAAAAGAGTTCTTTGAAGCTCGTGTGCTCTCAAACCTGTGTATGCTGTAAACAGGATTCAACCGAGGTCACTTCATTCTGACGAGGGCACCCTGTTGAAGTACAGTAGGAAAAATATTTAGTAATTTATTTAAAACTTGGAATACAATTGGAGAAACCATATTTGTACAGTGCTGTTGCATTGAATATAAGGGTGGATTTCCAATTATAATATATGTAAACATATAGTAAGTACGAGTTGAATGTACATTAGGTCCATCTCTCCATAAACAGATCTCATTCTTTCAAGGTTTTATTCGTCGGGTGTCAAACCATTCGAGGTCCGAAGCTGGCTTGTGTGACGGTGGTAAGTATGGTATATTTGCTTTGCTGGATTACAACTCTCATCATTTAGCAGAAGGAAAATAAACTGAGTTTCCCAGCAGTCCTGCTGATGACATACTAACATCTTACAAACGGAAATGTCCAGGAAGAACAGTAACATCTTCGTTTCCATTATTTTGCCATAGGATGCGTTATGCAAATATCTCCGAAGGCCCCGTGAATGTTAATATTCTGTTTATTATTTATGTGCTGACTTTCGTAAAGGCTCGGCGTTTTCGTTTGTAAGATGTTTGGCTTCAGCCCTCACCCACCACAGACCGGTTCCCCTTCTGACTGCTGGGTCCTGTTTATCTGTTAGTCAAGTAAGGGTTTTTTCTCCCGATGGATCCGGCTTGCTGAATACTGGGTTAGAAAAGCTGCATTCACACCACAATTACAATAACCAAACTCATCTGCCCAATGCTCTTTGTAATTATGCTCTGTTTGGCTGTGTTACCATGGTTACTCTCTCTGCCTCTGTTGGAACAGTGAGTGCCGATTACTCAAAGCGATAACAGTAGGTAGCACTGCCAGGTCAAAGGTCGAAGGTAACACTGAGGCTAGCCCTGCCTGCATTCCCTCTCTCTCTCTCCATCTCTCCCTCTCTTATTCTTTCGCTGTCTACGATATCAACAGCACAAGGCCAGGTGTCCTACAATATCGCTTTGGTTAACAGATATTCGGTAGGTTTAAGTTTTAATAACATAAAATAACATAATGGTGCCATGTTATTTATGTTATTTCCCCTCGTGAAGAACTCCTGTAAACCTTGCAGTGTTGAAACTCAGTGAACAAGGCATCTTAGACAAGCTGAAAAACAAGTGGTGGTACGATAAGGGTGAATGTGGGACCAAAGACTCTGGGAGTAAGGTTAGTCTGCTCACTCATTTGCCAACAAACATATTCATATTCTACAGTCATCATAACAAGCCTTACTAGTTTTAATGGATTTAGTGTGGATTTGGCTCCAGCTGGATTCACTTCATTTTGGCCCCTTCTTTTGAAAGCCTCTTTACAAATGTAGCAAATATCAAAACCTTTAGCGTTAATGAGACAACACAACAGTTCCAACACACACACACACACGCACAAAAGGAGAAATGGCATATTAAGGAAGCTGTTTGAGATTCATTATCTTAATGATGTAGTAATTAAGTGTTACATAAAAGTATTTTGTAGTAAGCATTCATAACAGTGATTTAGCAATTAAGTATTTCATTCAATTTTTCCTCTTCTGCTGCTGTGACATGGCCTCATTCGCAATATCAGTGTTTTCTGTTAACTAATTAGTTTATAAATTGTCTCCAGGCAACATTCATATATACTGTATTAATCATCAGAATGAAAACTTAAAAGAAGCACGGTCACTCTGAAAGTATTTCTAATCATATGACTGAATGCCATATGGCCTGTGCCGACCAATACATTCTGTTCAAGTGAACGTACATTTTATTTCCAGCCCTGATTGAGTTTATGGAACTGCACATGGACCCCTGCATTAGCCAGTGGCGTCGGTTTAATAAAGACCACGTGCAGAAAAGCGTGTTTGCCTGGAGACTCTAGTTGCAATTCTTTTATCCCAATTCTCAATGTAATCCAGTCTGATAAGAAAGTTAATTAACTCTGAAAACATGTCCCATGTGCATAAGCACGGCAGATCCGTTACGAGGCTATACCACTGACTATATGGGCCTGTAACCATGGTAACCGTATTGGGGGGAAAACAGGTCTCTGGCTTTGCATTCAAGACCGTAATGCTACACTCCCAGTCCTCGGTTGCTATGGTGCCCTTTCACTGGCTTCTAGTGAAGACAGACCATGTTTGTGTGTGTGTGTCAGAGAGTGTTTCGTAGACAGCCAGGCCGGTGGTCACAGCAGCAGAACCGAGTCCAGTTGAGGCTTGTCTGTGTTTTGAGGTGTGGCGATGGTCGCATGCAGGTGTCTGTTAATGAGTTTTGAAGGCTGTGAAGCTTGCAGAAGTAGTTCAGAGAGGGGAATTGCCATAGTAACATCAATATTCTTCCCCCCTCCTTCTCCTCTTCCTTACTTCCTCTGTTAAGATGGCAGACCGAAGAAGCCAGAGGATCCGACTGTAGCTCTCTGGTGGCAGCTTATTTGTCGTGTTTCTGTACTGACTCAACTTCACCTCTAGAGGGGGCAACAGGCTCAGAGCTGGCTCTTCGTGTGTGTGTGTGTGTGTGTGTGTATATGTGTGTGTGTGCTCGCATTCTGTTTGAGGGCAGTGTTTCACTGTCTCTCTGGCCAGTAGAGTGAAGGTATGAGAGGACAGAGGGAATTACTTCTTCCTCTCTTGAGCTGCCTGAGCTTTTAATCAATTAACCTTTGACCTCTGGGCACACCTCATAATGATTTGATGCCCTTTTGAATACAGCCCTCAAGTACCCTTTTTTATTTAGTTCATCTTCTTTCCCTCCAAGCAAGTTGCGTATGGTATGTGTGTAACAGGGCTTGCACGGCTACTCTTTTTTACTAGGCGAAAAGTAGTCTGCGAATCACTGTTTACCTTGTTTATATAACTCAACATCAGCAGTCTTTGCTGTTTCCGGCAAGTCTAATTCTGCATTGATGGAGGGGTTGCGAGTGCAGAGAAAGGTGAGAAATTGCCATTTACAGATTACATTTTTTTTAAACTTGGAAACGAACCATCTCAGATTGTCACAGCACTTGTGTAACTTTCGCATATTACGTGCTTTGTGAAAGTAAACCGCTTTATGTTGATTTGAATAAATTCCGGATTATTTGAGCATATACTCTTAAGGGAGGGCCCAAAAAAACATCGAATTTTTGCAGCAAGACATAGAAGAACCATTTTCAGAACCATTCAGTGAAAAATTATAAAACATTTTTTTATATATTAGTGTGAATAACATTTTATTTCATTTTTTAAAAAGTTTATCATAAGTCAACAGCTCGTACCTGTATGATTTTAAGGTACCCTGTGTAACCTTTGGCCCTCTAGTGGTTACAAAACAAAACTGCGTGCATTTTGCAAAAGAACATTGTTTTGGTTGTGCTTTAGTTCGTGACTGTGCGGATGAATAATGTTATCTTCCTGCTGATAAAACATTCACTACCATGCTTAAGAGATATAACTAGTTTAGATGGAAAAGATCTTAAGATGACTAGCTGAAGATGGTAAAGTTAACACAGTACTTCCTTGAAAATAAATTCCCACACGGTGCTATAACAACTAAAAAGAAATTACCCTTCATAATAGATAATGCTTTACAATGAACTCTGTTAGAGAGCTACATATGGTAATAAAATACCTTACCTTTACCTGCACCTTACCTACCATCTCCTTGTTGCTTTTACAACATTTCAAATCCCTCAGTTCTCGCCATCTTTGAAAGCCAAGCCAATCTTTCTATTTTGAATTATTTTATTTTCTCTGTCACATTCTCTTTTTGAAAGCAGAAGCTCCTGTTTGGCGTTGTTTTTAAACACGATTCCCTGGAGGTTTGAGATTTAGCTGCTCCATGTCAACCTTTCTCGCTTGTTTTGACAACTAACCACTCTCACATGCGTCAAAGTAGCTAGAGCAACTTTCCTCTATTTATGGATATGACAAAACGCGCACAGAATAGAGTAATGCAAGCACGCAATTTTGCGTGAAAAGCATACCATTAGGTCTGAAATATAAACACTTTTAATAGGCTTGAGTTAGGGTAAGACAAAAACACGTTTTGGAAAAATTGATCGTGTATTTAAATTTTGTTCATTTTGAACAAAAAAAGTTACACAGTGCACCTTTAAAAAATTTCCTGATTATTTGAGCATACACACGAAAATGATCCTCCTGCAGATCCAATGTATGTAGAGTTGGCGCAATCAATGACAATGAGTCGACTAGTCGTGCAACCCCTGAGATCGAAAGTGGGGATACGCTGATGTGTGCGAATAAGTGCATGATGGGTTACGAAAGCTTGCATGCGTATGTTTAAGGTCCTTTATTGGTTATTAGTTTGGTGTGCATCCAAGTATACTACTTTTGTACTAACTGTGTCTCCCCCCCACAGGATAAGACCAGCGCGCTGAGTCTCAGTAACGTGGCCGGCGTGTTCTATATCCTGGTGGGGGGTCTGGGTCTGGCTATGACTGTGGCTCTGGTGGAGTTCTGCTATAAGTCGCACCAGGAGACCAAACGACTCAAACTTGCCAAAAATGCCCAGAACTTCAAACCAGCTCCTCCGTCCACTGCACAGAGTTTCACCACATACAGAGAAGGCTATAACGTCTACGGAACAGAGAGCGTCAAAATATAATGGTTCGTCTAAGGATGTTTTATGTGTATGTTTTGAATGTTTGTTGCTAGTGATACCATTTCTTTAAAAAAAAGTATTAATGATGGGAGGTCTACTTCTGATGAGTGATGATATCAGAGTTGGTGTTCAATTCTGAGGTAAGTAAAGTTTCCCACTGTGTTAAAGCTGCTGTTAGCTTTTCGTTTTTAGAAGAGCAGTTGTTCTGAGAAATCACGCTTGTCTCTTCAACTGCCCTTAGGCGCTGTAAACATATTTTTAAAAATCTGAGCATGGCCCAGTCTGCAGAGTTGGACCGCGTCATTTTGTAATGAATTACACCACCGCTCAAAAGTTTGGGGTCGGTCTTCAAGGAGACGTCTTATACTCTAAAGAAGGCAGCAAGACTTTATCTTTATCTTCTCAAAGATGCTGTAAATAATAATAGATATTATTAGAGTTTACAATAGCCGTTTTCTAATTTAGTGTTTAAAATGTAATGCAAAATTTTTTTTGCAAAAATGTCTTCTCTGTCACATCAATCATTCTTTAGAAACCATTCTAATATGCTGATTTGGAGCCCAAGACATTGGATTATCAATATTAAAAACAGTGATACTTAATCTTTCTTGGAAGCTGGGATTTTTCAGGATTCCTTGATGAATAGAAAATTCAAAATAACAGCATTCATTTAAGAAATGGAAATTTTTCACTTTTTTATTATTTTAATCCATCCATTTATTTACTGACCTTGAACTTTTGAATGACAATGTGTATAAAATAAATAGCTACTTAAATTAAAAAGGAACCATATATAAAATAATAAATAAATAAATTTAGATTTATGCCATTTGAAATAGTGGCATTTTGCCAGTAAGAGAATTTGGCCAATCATTTTGAAGATTTATGCTTAACGTGCAGTCACATTGGGAAAATAAATGGCATTTTGCCAGTAAGAGAATTTGGCCAATCATAATCTGGTGGTACTTACAGCAGCTTTAAGTTGGTGCCATAAATCAGAAATCTCTTCAAACTTCCTGCATTTAGTTCAGTGCCATTGGTGTTGGTGAATTGTGTTATTGTCAAAAGAACGTATCTTTCGACAAGTCTCAAATGAGTTTGGCTGCTGTCTTTTCTTATTCTCAGATTGGAAGCCTGTCCCTTGCTGATCATGTCGTATGCGGCATGGGATAGACTCTCCGTCTCTTTGAGGCGACTGTGATTTCCCTTTAGAAAGTGGACACGCACCCAACCAAAACCCATCTCACCAAAACATTTGTCTTCTCGGCTCTGACACAACCTGAACCAATCACGCGACAGACTATCGGATGGACCAAACACCCGCCCACCCTCTCTCAGTGCCTTACTGAACCAGTGGCAAAACAACAAAACATGCAGGCCATCCCACCAAAGTCCTGGAGATGTCCTGGGTGCTGGGTCTCAAACCATAGTTAAAACGTATGCTTATTATGAGAGGGAAAGACGGTGAAGGAGGGAGGGAGAGATAGAGGTTTGATCTCCTGATCAGCGATGACAAGTGTTTAGCGAGCGACAGTCAGCTTGTCTCCATAAAAACTCACACCAAAAGGGTTTCTGCAAACAAACATATTATGCAAACTGTAGTAAATGTTTTTGAAGGATTCTGCTCATTAATTTGTTTCAAAATTTGTGCTGTGATTCTGTCTCCGTCAACTTAAGTTATGAATAATGTAAATAATAATTTCAGATACATTTTGGCATCAGAGAACTAATGTTGTTTTCCTTTCACAACTTACAATTTATTTTGATTTTTATTTCATAGTGCATTTGCTTTAGTGGGAGAGTGAATTCATGCTCTGTGTGTGTGTGTGAGTGAGTGAGAGATCGAGAGAGAGAAAATTACCGTTTCATGTACTCAAAACCCAACAAGGGTGGAAGATGCTGAATTGTTATTGTCAAATTATTCTTAAACATAGGAGATAAATAATGACAACACATTCATATAGCATCTGCAACAACAAAAAAAATCATATTCGTCATTATCATGGATAAGTTCTTTAAGTCAAGTTTAGGAAACAACAGCAAAATGTTCAATAATTTGTATACTTTTGTTTTAAAAAAATACTTTAATAAACTGTGATTGTCACATAGGTATGATATCTGTTAAACCAATTTTAAAAAAGAAAAGAAAACACTTGGATCTTTGATTTTATAAATCCAGATAAAGCCACTCTGTTGAAATTCTTAACATTTGTTTAGATGGTAAAATGCATATTTATTTTGAAGATTTTATATAACTGACTTCTGTATGATTTCTAAGTGAACTTGCATGTACAGTAAGGATGAAAACTGCTTTCCCCTCAGTAAAGCCTCCCTTGACATGCCCCTCTTCCCATATCCTCCATTCCTGGTTAATAATAATAAAAGAATGAATAGAAAATAATGAAATGATCAGATACATCCTGATGAAAACAATAGTCTGTCCCGCTGCATGACTGCATCCCACTTAAACATTTAAGTATATTTTGTAAATAAAGACAGATTTAAGACAAATTTCTGACTAATGAGTGATTTTTGCTAGAGAACCGATGAGTTTGTACTCGTGTATATCTATTATTATCTCAAGCATTATTTTTTGTCATTGATGCTTACATTCTCGTATAATGTAACTCCTCAAAAAACACCTCATTAATTTGATGTCATCTTTTATCAGGGCCAACAGCTTCCCACTGCTGATTGACATGGTCCACTAAACCACAAGAAGACCATGAGATCATGTCAGAAGCTTTGCATTCTAGATTACTGTAAAATGAAGAGATGATCTTATTGATAATAACTCAATTACAAATAAGCCTCATCACGATGGCAAAAGATGCCACCTGCTGAGCAAATAAGCGCCTGCTGCTGTGCATGCAAATGTAGTACATGTTGCACAGCAGCAGCTGACGGTTATACATGTTTATTTGATAAGAGGTTAATGGAAATGTGCTTTACTGAAACTGTTTTTAGAGTTTCATGATCAGTGTTGTTCTGCTTAATTCTTCTGAAGGTTTGGCTAATAAAGGCTGGTGTGGCGGCGTAGCGGCAAAAGTCCTGGGCTGATCATCAGAGGGTTGTTGGTTCGAACTTCGATCCATTGAAACATCATCATTCAGGAAGACTGTATCTGTAAGTGTGAATTATTAGTGGATACATGGGTCAGCTAAACGGCTTTTTTTCTTTTACCTTAGAGGAAATGTGTTTCTAAAAACACACGGACAAATGTAAACGTTAAAAAGACACTATTTTAATTTTCTTATAGAAGGTCTTTTTTATTCCCAATGCAGCAGCTCTGCAAACTGATCTTACGAGTTTTATTGAGATACACCCGCCACACCCCACCAATGCCATTACGCGCTGTCTCATTTCCCCATGACTCAGTGGTGTTTGTTTTAATTTATAAGCTTCGTGTCTGATTTGGATTAGACGAGCTTTTGCTGCCTACATCCCCCTTATTTACTTACTTACTTATTTATTTATTTAATAATTTTGTTTCGCTGCCGGTATGTAAGATTGCTCGTGTCCCTTCGGTTGCCTGGCAACGCGCGTGGCAGTGGGCGCTCCTGACCTTGCGTCCGCGACCGCGCACAGCGCGCGCGCTTAAAATAGACCCGGGGAGATTGACGTTAATTGAAAATAAGAAAAACGCAAGAAGAGCTGAGCGCCGTTCATACGGCTCGACGGGGAAAAAGGGGGCATGTTGGATGGTGGGAACGATGAGATATGAGAATATTAGTGCACGCTCGGATGCGATACCGGCTGAGCGATTCGGCAGGTGAGCCCCACATTTTCTTATTTATATGGCTGATGCACGCCGTCGATTCTCAATATCAGCTAGCGGTGAGAACGAACGATCTCGAGTAATAAGAGCAATTTTCCGATGCTGGTGAATAAAAAAAATATGAGTAGATGAAAAAGGCGTGAATTGGATTGTGTATGAGTGATTGTGGAACGCGTTTTGATTGAACAATGAACGACGGTCTAATGAATGCGCCGCATTGCTTGTGTTTGGGAAATGGCTACGATAAAATAATGTGGGTTTTGTTAAGTAATTTTTTACATTTTCTTTATTTCAATTGATTTGATATGATTTTAACGGCATTTTCATTCGCATCTGCAGCGTGAAAGCTTGCAAGCAGGAGAGAGAGAGAGAGAGAGAGAGAGAGAGAGAGAGACACGAATTGATAGAGAGAGATGAATTGATAGAGAGAGGTAGAGAATTATCATTCGAATAACCTCAAAGCCGTGGTTTGCAGCATCTGGGCTGTGGGGTCTCGTAGTCATAGATTGTCGTAAACACTCGTTGTCAGACTACATAAACTTATTCGCATCTGTTTGAAAACACATCTGCCTGCCAGCACCGTTATTTAGCTGTTCTACAGGCCTGTCTGCGCGAGGGACACACGGGGGTCGAGTTGTTCTCCGCGTGCATGCTCAATACCCGCTGTTATATTAATCACAGGCGGCGCGTGACGCTGCGCGCGTGTGAATTAAAGCGCAATTCGTCACCTGTTGGAAAGGTAACTGCAGCGCACGCGGGAGTGCCAGTCAGGAACCAGTGTCGCGACCGTCCGTGTGAATGAATCCAGGAAGCGAGACCGGTACCGAGTCCAAGTTGTCATAGTGATTTTCCCATCTGCTGACTTGGTTTGCTTAAAGCTTTGCCAGCGGGCGTACTTGTGTGCGTGTTACAAGGGTGGTTGAACCCAGAGCTAAAAAAATATATTTACAGAAGCGCGAGTAGGCTACGTTTGTTTAGGCGTTATGTTTACGTTACAAAACACTGGCATTAGCCGATTCGAGGGAAGGGTCGTTACACCACTGCTCGTTTCACGAGCTACTTGTTATCAGATGTGCAGTGAATACTGAACCTCGCTAGAGTTTTCATAATGAATGCCCCCGCATAGTTTATTATCCGCGCGCCATCCCGCCACTGCACCGTTCAGTCGAAGCTACGGAGGAGGAGGAGGAGGGGGAGGAGGGGGAGGGACAAGACTATTGGTATTCATCTCTCGTATGGTAGTCTCTTTCACCGTCCCCGCCGTGAGTCCGGGGAACACACACATACTCCCCATTCCTAATGAATGCAGAAAAGAAGCAGTTTACCCTATCATTATAACCTGAATAGGCAATAGCACCAGTTTCATGTAAACAGAGCTGAATTCGTCAGTTCAATGAATGCAGACTTTATCATTTCATTTATCGCACAGTTATGTGGGTTAAATATCAAGGACCCCAATTTTGAAACACTTTTACCCTACAGCTGCCTGATTCAGACGCGCGCTGTCCTCCCCTGTCCGCTCGCTATTGGAAAATGGGCACTGGAATAAACGGACTCCCAATATTCTCTCGATGGGCCCCCACGATTCAGATTAACTGACCCACATTACAGGGGTGGATGAACCCAGAGCTAAAAAAATATATATTTACAGAAACGCGAGTAGGCTACGTTTGTTTATTATACCGGTAGCGAATCTCATCAGCACCATGGACAGCGACACGCGTGAAAAACAGTAAAAGATCTATAAAAGAGCCCGTGGGTACACTTATACTTAAGGGCTGGATAGCATATTAAATTCAACATCTTAAAAGGTGGAAATAATAGTTTAGGCTTGTATTTATAAGTCAGCAGAGGTGAAAAATAAATAAATGAATAAATAAATAAAGTAATTTGAGGTAATCAGTTACATTATTTTAAATTGACATAGCCTACTCGAAGATTAGGCTAAGTAAACAAAACTTCAATTTTGATTTTGTATTACACAAACAAGTTCACTATAATTTAAATTTGACTGAGCCAAACCACTCAGTTTGATTGACTAAACATCAACTGCTAGCTAGCAAGTGGTTTTGAAACAAGCATGGAGACTGTCTACACTTAGCCTACAGTATATAGTTAAACATTATACACCAACACAACACACAAAATGACACATAATTCCAACGTGTATTCTCCTTATACAGTCTGATGCAATAATGGGATTTAAAAATCAGTTCTTCAGTTTAATATAATATAGTTAAGTTCAGCTTAGTATAATCAATTACTGAGTTCACATAACTGTATTACATTAAGTACAACAAACTTAAGTTATTAATATTTGATCTGTAATATTTGAGTGAAATTAACTAATTTCATTAAGTGAATTTCTCTGTTCAGTCAGGCATGATGGGAAATTCTCTTGCCATTGTGTAATTCATCAAGTTATAATTGATGGTTTTGATGCCTGAACTTGACCAGCGTATTTCTGAAGGTCTGGTGTACCTTTAATCGAAATACTTTACAGAGTTCAAGGGGTGCTGCATAATGGGAATGACCCAGTTAATTGCACACTGACTAATTGTAATTATTTGATCCTGTAGGTTGCTATTTTAAGGCATAATAATGCTAGTGATGAGTCTGCATCACAGTATTGGTTAGGTTGAGATCAGTTTGTTTCTGTTTATGGGATTTTTTTTAATTTTGTGTTGTGTGCAGTTCTAAAGTTGAATTTACTGGAAAGGCAGTTATATAAAATAGGTCATATAAGCACCTGCTCAACACACCAGTGTTTTACACCACTGTGAACGGAAGTCGTTTCACGTGCCAGGCATGTAGAAATAAAGTATTTTAGATTCTGTACTGGAAGTTGTTTAGGCTATTATTTTGCATTGCTTTGCTCATATAATAGAAATTGTAGAGGGTTATATATAGCCTACATTTGGAATATCTTGATATTCACTTTTATTTCTGTAATGTCTATGCGATCAAAACTGATATAGAATTATTACTTTTGTTTACATCTCAGGCTGTAAATGGATGCAAATCAGTCTTTTTTTTTTACCCAGAAAATGTGTGTCAGATCCTTAGGAAGGCTTACAGATTTGGTATTTGCATGATCTGCAAACAGTGCTTCTGGGGCAGTGAGTTAGGAAATTAGGATTATTGAGTCTGATGTCACATTTTTTTTTTTGTATTCCAAAATGGAACTGCTTAAAGTGTAACTTTGCTGTTTTTCAACCCACTTTGTATTGTTACAATGTCAGTATTAAAGGTAAATTGGCAGTGTTTAGTCATTCTCTGTGTTACCTGGACCGAGAAATTCATGTATCAGCAAATGATTTTTCACAGTTTCCGGGCTAAAATGAAAACGGCCGTTTCTTTGTTTTTCCCCTCTGTTTGGCCTTAAACACTGTATTTGTAGTCATCTAACCTTTGCACTGGATCCTTTTCTGCAAACTGAAAGTAACTCACTCCTGCTAAACTTTTACTCTTTGAATACTTGCACCCAGGATCAATACAAGTCAACACCATTATAACTAAAAGTTTGCTAAGAAGTATTTCCTACTTAACCAAGGCAGTATTTGACTCAAAGGCAGACTGGTGGGAGTGGCCTGATGGCATTGTGCCCAGTGCATTATGGGTGTTGAAGTTTTCCAACCTTTGGTAAAAAGAAAGACAGCAGCCTTTTTTCTCTTTTCTCAGGTTGCACCCATTTCCTTTCTACTCCATAGACAGCCAAGTTTTACTGAAAGCCCATTTTGCCAGGGGTGGGAATAGTAGGGTACCTCACAATACGGTACTTGCCTCACAATACCGATAATATCAGGAGACAGCAATTCTGAGATAATCAATATATTACTAGAAAATCCTATAATGATACATCACTAGCCTATATCTGTACAAATATGCCAACAGAATGCCTGTGAAAATGTTAATTGTGGGTTTTCCAGACTTTGGACTAAAACGTGGCTGAGGCATCTATTATTTTTACTCACGCTGCTGTCTGACATTCCCCTTTATAAACCTCTTTTTAAGTTCATGTTTCCCTCATCCAACTTCTAAATTAGTAGCCCAAGAAAAAATGCACATAAAACGCTCCATGTATCTTCACACATGATATAACACCATTGTTTAATGCAACAAGTCTTCGGCCAGAAAATAGCAAATTTTCTTCAATATAGACGGCATTTGATTTTTAAAAAAAATTTTTTTGGGTCAGTTGTTGATATGTCTCTGGACAAGAAGTGAACATGACGCTCAACCACACAGGGCAGGATATTAATTTAAATTTTCTTGATCAGACTCAGTTATGCTAAGTTTTTGTTTTGTTTAGCATTGTTGTTACATATTGATTCTATTGTCAGTGAAGATCCTAGAAATTGAGCCATCTTAACGATACACTGGTTCTTTGGTACGTCAGTTTACAGTCGTAGACTGTCAGACCTCCAGGTGGCTAGGTTTTTGAAAGGATGTAGATGTGAACTCTTGTTTTAGTGATTGGTCCTCATCACCGCAGTGCAGGTTAATGAATGCTGTGGGTTTCAGCCCATAGTCTCTACATGTTGCCATCCCACAGCGTCATGCACGCACATTGATTTCAGATAAAGCAGCTGCTCTGTGTGTTTGTGGCTGAAGCGTTGCATATCGATCCACTCGAAGAACGTGTATTCTGAACACAAGCCAAGCCCTGCACTTTGAGACTTTAGCTCCTCCCCTCAGAACATGAGAGATCCAGCTGCTGTCCATGTCTGATCCCTCATGAGACTGAGCAGACAGCGCTGGATCCAGGGTTAAAGAGTTTATAATTGCCCCTTAGTGCATGTGTAAATGTTATATGAACCAGAGATTGTGTGAGTGTTTCTGCTTGATTTCTCTCTCTAAAGTGCACACTTTGTATAACATTCATATACACTTTAAAATATCATTTAAAGGTTTGAGGTCGATTAAGATTTAAAAAAAAAACAATTTTTTTGAAAGAAGTTAAAATTAAATAATAAAATTTTACATTTTTTTCACACATACACTGTACATACATTTACATAAAATGTTTCATGTCAAGTTGTAATAACAAAGACATGTCTTTGTTAATGTCAAGTTTGCATTAAGAAAGACATTTTAAACAATGTCAACTTTGCATTAAAAGTGTCATAATTTACTGAATGACACTTAATGACAAACATTCACAAAGACTCCTTCATGTTCATGACAGGTGTTATGTCATGTTTATGACAGTGTCATCTCAGTCTTATGCACACCTCTTCAAATAAAGTGTTACCAAAGGATATTTCTTTTACCTTTTTTATGAGGAGAAACCTTTGTTGTATGGACCATATTTTTTGCCAATTTAAATGATCAAAAAGTCCATTCCAATATGAGATTGCCGGATCGAGGGGCAGAAATAATGTTCTCAAGGAATAGGACTCTTGCTTTATAATTTCTTCCTTTTTTTCAGTGAAACATATCTCACCAATAGGAGTGTTGATAGGTTCAGGCAAAGATAGTGAACCCAAAGAGAGAGAATTATTTTTGAAAAGCATGAGTATGCCAGATGGAATAGCATCCATAACTGTGGCAAACTCTTTGGGAGTTACTCTGAAAGAAACTCTCCACTTAAAAAGCAGACCTTCGTCATTAGAGTAAAGTTATTAGAGCAAAGAGTTGTCTAACATGAAATATTCCATTACTGAACCAGTGATTATAGAATTCCTATTGTTCCATACACAGATGAGGAAAAACGTTATGCTTGTAGTCCATGCCAAAAGAACTTGTAGGTGAAAGTTAGATTGACAGGGAGTTTTATAAATATCATGATTTCACATTACTTTGCACCACCAATTTTCGAGAAGGCAAGCTGAAGAAAAATATTCCAAATAGAGGTGGGAGGTGGGTTTTTAAGGAATCAATTAAACCCATTTCTTTTAATTGTGTTATTTATTAAACTAAAATCAATTAAATTTAAGCCACCCTTTTGTTGAGAATTTAGTATCAGTATCATTTTTATTTGTTTTTCCATAAAAATTTAACTATTCCATCGATAATTTTACAAGTGTGCTTATCAATGTACAGTGACTGAGCGGCATACGTCGCCGCAGTTTAACAAGCAAACCTCTGCCTTTCAAAGAAAGGTCTCTCTGCAGCCAGCAGTTTAAGTGTTTCGTTGTTTTTGTAATAATTGGGTCCACATTTGCAGAGCAGAGTTATCTTTAGTTATTTGTACACCTAAAATATGTAACAGTTTTTAACTGCCACCAATTGAAGAGAACATACTGTTTTTTATTGGAAGTAATTCACATTCATTAAGATTAAGATGTAGGCTCGAGGCTTTAGAAAAGAGATGAAGAGTACACAAGGCTGCTGGTATTTGCAGAGAGTCTTCCAAGAACAGAGCAGCGTCATCCGCTAACTGAGTAATAATTATCTTTGTTTTCCTATTCTGAGTCCTTTTAGCTGGCTTGCTTTGATGTGCGAACTAAGAAATTGAGTCGCAATTAAAAAAAGATAGGGAGATACTGGACATCCCTGTCTCACTCCACGGTTTAAGAAGAATACCGTTACTCAACTTAATGGAACTACTACTATTCATATACAGCATTTTGACCATATTACAGAAGGAGTCTCCAAAGCCAATTCTAGAAATCCTGGCTATGTTTCTTCAAAAATGGAATTTAGGACACATTTTTAGTCTTTTGGTCATAAAGCTATTATTCTGTAGTCATTATTTTATGATTGGGCGCCAATTATTGGGTTATTATTCTTAGAGGTTTTCCATTTTTTAATGAATTAATTGCTTCTACAATCTCATTCATGGTAATAGGAGCGTCACAAAAATCTGTATCTATTTAATTGCTGTACATTCTGAAGAGACTTGAAGAAATCAGTTGCATCTTGGTGGAAAAATTTAGATGTATATGAGTCTGTGTACAATTTAGAACAGAATTTTCCAATTATTTGATTTTCATTTATATATTCCATCAATCATGAGTTTCCCTATATTACCTGTTTTAGCTTGTTGTCTTTCGAAATGAAAAAATAAGCAGAGCTTTGTTCACCTTCTTAAGCCACTTTCTGCGTGATCAGATCAGTAATATCTTCCACATTTTTAGCTAAAAGACTAGCAATTTTACAAATAACATTATTCTCATTAGACTTAGCCAAATCACTACTGAATCTTTAAAAATATTTACAGACTTCATATTTAGCTAACTCCCGATTACTGCAATAGTTATCTTCTTTCTTTGCTTTGTTCCAGAAATGTGTAATAATGTCATTAATATTATGTTTAACTTCAACATAGGCGAGAATTGAGTTATTAAGCTTGTGAATGTGAATAGAAATACCTAAATAGAAATTTAGGATCAGATAATTGTGAAGGTATAATATCAGTTGAAATATTATAGGAGCAAGCCATCGGTCAATGCGAGACTGGCACAAGAAGGATTAATTATTCCATGTAAATACCTTTAAAGATGGGTGAGATTCCCTCCAGCTATCAACCAAAGAAAACCATTGCATGGACATTTTTAAGTATGAATTAGAACTATTAGATTTTGGGGGCTATCTATCAATATTATTGGGGGTCTGAGAATGTGGGACGGTAGCTGCAGGCTCCGAGTCTGGGAGCCAGCTGCAAATGGGCGGGCTAGCAGCAAGTGGGTGGAGCTTTAACCGCAAATGGGCTGAACTAACTTCCAGAGGATTTTGATTGGTTTATTTAGGATCATCCGTGTTGTAACTATTGGTTCAGTGTCGCCAGATGAATGATAATTATTTGAACGATAATTTTGACCTCTTTATGATGTATGATCAATAGTGAAAAAAATCCCACAATGTACAATAATCTCATAATTTTTTGACACGTCAATTGGAGGTCATTGTAATAGTGCTTCTAGCTATAATGATTGTGAGGATAAAGTGAAGGTGAGAGAGCGAGAGATCTTGCGTGTGTGCCTCATGAAAGTTATACCCCCTGTCAACCGGTAAAAAATGCTGTAAAAATAAGTCGTCTCACTACAACAGCTCTCCTGGAGGATGTACTCAATCTCCACTTGTTTGGATTGTGGGTTAAATGCTGCACACCTGGGACGTTTTGTGTAAATTGGTGATGAATAAACTAGTTGTTAGTCTAAAGGAAAACTAAACTACTAGTGTCATCCCTTGGAGTTTAAAAGTTCTGGACACCATTCACTTGCATGGCATGAACCTACAGAGCTGAGAAATTATTCTAAACATTTGTAAATGTTCAATGTCAACTATAAACCCTGGTTCTTATTGTGCTTAATGTGTATCCACTAGGTTATGCTGGGAAGGGAAAGCGAGGCAAGCTCGAGGGCATTTATTCAGAAACCTTCCACCCTGGATTTTATATAGTGTCCTTACAAATAACAAAAATACTAAAAATAATCAAATAAAATAAACACTTTTGCAATCAATTCTGCGTAACTTGTACACGATTTTATTCATTGAAAAAAATGATTTATCCACCCTGAGATTTAAATGTAATATACTGTATGTGTAACACGTTCAGAAGAACATTAGTCTGTCATTTAAAAAAGTCCAATTGCATCATATTTTAATTTGTTCATTTACTTGATCCCATAGAATATGTAGCCTAATATTCAGAAATATGCTTGAATAAGGCCTACAGCCTGATTAATTCAAAACACCATCACTTTTAGTATGGTAAAAGGTGTAAAGACGTGACTTCATCATTGACAGCGAGTGGTATTGGGCACACACAATAACAACAAAGATGTAAGAAATCAGAAAAATATTTTATTGTTTATTTGCATTACTGTCGCTACTTACTCATTCACCGCCGTCCTTGGCAATGACAGCTAGGGGATTTCCGCATAAGCTCCTCCCACTTGCGGTGTAAGCTCCTCCCACCTGCAGGACTTCGGGCTGCAGCGATACATGCTCAGCTGTAGCAGTTTTCTGAAGCAGCTTGTCTTACTTGCTATGACTTGGCTTGTACTTGCTCAGCAGCAGCAGCAGCATAGCAGATCTATTCCGCCAACACCAAACACATTAACATTGTCCCATTCATTACCATGCCACACACTCTGGCTGTCATGAACTATTTGTTTTTGCATTCCAAACTTTCTTTTTAACTTGTTTTTACGCTTAAAAAGTGTTCTTTCTTTCAAATAAATGCCATGTGGTTTGATATTTAGCTATCTAATGCTATGACATTCATGCATTTTAAGTTTGACATTAAGTGTCCCTTTTCGAGGCCATTGTTAGATGTGACAAACTGTATTTTCTGAGGGATTATTAATATGGTCCATATTCTCAGTGATGTGATGAGAGGTTCTGGCTCTTGTATTTCAGGTTTGTGCTGAAAGGATTTGCGTGCTGCAAAAATGAACAGCTTCACCTGCTGAAATCAACACCCAATATGGAGCATTTGGTGGCACACACCTGGCTGCGGAGATTCCCACTGGATCTTCCTGAGTGTGTGGCATTCGTTTTTGAGTGCTAGAGTGTGATCGTGTCAAAGCGGAGAGTGCCATTAAGCTACAGACAGATTTTTCAGTGTGAACGTGTGTGTGCTGTTAAGAGGGACCATGTGGCACACACAGTCAGCAACTTACCTGCCGCTTCGCCACCTGCTCTGCCGACCTCTGAACTTTGCTCTGCGTTGGCTACTTGTGTGGTTGATGTGGTCAGTCTCCATGGCAACAGCACTGACCTACCAGCCCACAGTAAACACAGCACTTGGCAGACTAAGGGGGATGCGGGTTGCTGTGGCAACGGAAGGTCTGGGCCCTGTGGATCAGTATCTGGGTGTGCCGTACGCTTCCCCACCTGTAGGAGAGAAGCGATTCATGCCGCCCGATGCTCCATCGGCCTGGTCCGGTGTACGAAACGCCACCCGCTTTCCTCCTGTCTGCCCACAGAACATTCGCAATGCAGTGCCCGACATCATGATGCCCGTCTGGGCCACCTACAACCTTGACACGGTCGCTACGTACCTGCAGGAGCAGAGTGAGGACTGTCTGTACCTGAATATATACGTACCCACAAAAAGTGGTGAGTACCTACAAACGCAAAATGCACACACACATTCCTTATTTTATATACAGAACATTACTGGTTTTGGTTTTTGGTTCCTAGTGTCTTCCTCATCTACTTGCTGAGTAGATTTTACTTGCCCCTTAGGGGTGTTGTAAGTTTTTTTTTTATGTTAAGTGCTCACGGAAGAGATGACTTTTCAGTTGTCTTTTGAATGCTGTCAGGGATTCTGCATTCCGGATGATGATGGACAGATCATTCCACCAGCATGGAACCGTGAATGAAAATGTTCTGGAGAGTGATTTTGTGGTTCTTTGCCGTCGCTCATTGATCGATTGTAGGCTTCTGGTAGGAATGTAGGAGCGAGTGAAAGTAGGAGGGAGCTGAGCCGGTGGTCGATCTGTAACATGTAACTTGTTCATTCATTATTATACTTGTGAAACTGTTGATTTCTACATGGCAGTTCAATTAATATTGTATTTTTAGACCATTGGTATTGACTGGTTTAAGTTATTTTTTTGGTATAGGCAAGGGCATGGCCTAATGAACCAGAATGCAGGAGGAAATCACATCTGCGAATTGTGCGAAATTCAACATTTTCTGGGGGAGGAACCCCCGACCCCCTAGCATAGACAGCCCCACCTACAATATTTTTCACCAGCCGCCACTGCCTTCAGCCGTTACTTATTCACAATACAGCACTTGCCTCGAGTACCTTATTGCTTTTATAAAACGGTTACCACAATAAAAATATTAGAATAAAAAAATATGTATTAGTGCAACTTTCATGAAGTAAAATCACTAAAAGCCTTCCTTCCGCAAGAAAAAAATAGTCCCTGACCGTGAACAGCAACAATGTTTCAATGTGTAATATAAAAACAACATAGGAACTGCAGTTGGGTGAAGCGGTCATAGCACTGATCCATATAGAATGACATTATATAAATCAGTGGGTCATAGCCATGTTTTATCATGAATAAAGAATCAGAATCAAGGATTGGCACTAACCGTTTTATATATTTTAATAAAAGATCTAGACCTATAATGTTAGCTTAAAAGCACTACAATTCTCCACAGACCATCTCAGCCTTTCTAAGTTACTTCAGAAGATTGTCTGATATCCAGTTCAGTGCCTATGGCCAGAATCCACTCTGTGCTTTCCTTGTAGTCTTTAAATTGAACTGAATCAGTATTTGTGTCCACTGGTGTGAACGTTTAGAGCACTATTTTGGCCTCATTTGGAACAAATAGCAGATTTTTCCTGGTAAAAATTTTGAAAGCTTTATTATTGCAGGGTTTGGGAAAGTGAACCCCTGTTGGTTTCACACAGTAATTTAGAGAGGAGTCCACTGAGCTTTTATACATTACCCACTTACACAGAACCCACAACACACACAAACACACCCACATGTTTCTCTGCGGTCTAGTTTCTGTCGGCTCTTCTAATTTATCATCTCTCTCTCTCTCTCTCTCTCTTTCTCACTAGGTACAAAGAGAACAGGCGACATGTCAGCTGACACAGAGCGTTCAGAGGATGATGGTATGTCCCGTTTTCATCATTCTTTCAGTTAAATCCATTTTTTATGTTTTTTCCTATTCATTTTTTATTCAATCGTGGTTATTGCAAGAGAGAATAATCTGGATGATATTTACCCAATGTTGCATCATTTTCAGGATGATTTTATAAGGTGGTCCAGTGTGTTTGGCCCGTGTTTTGCTGTGGATTTGGGTGATCATAGATATCATATTTCCGGCCACTTCTACATGTGCAATTATTTTACACTGTTCCTATTTCAAATCTATTGTCTGTACTACATTTTGCTAGCCTAGAAATCTAGATGCACCCTAGCAGCAGCAAAAATTATTTCACAGCCAGTGTGGTCTAGCAACTCTCCATAGACGTTTTTTAGCTGGAAAAACCAAACTCTGGTCAGGCCAATCACATAGTGTATAGAGTCGGCGGGCGGGCTTAAAGGGGAAATGAACCACTCAATCAAGTTTACATGATTTACAAGATGGATTTCCACTATAATCAACAATTATATAAGAAACATGACTAATGTAAACATATAAAAGAAAAAAGAAAAAACGTTATATCTTTCGCCACCAGGGCGCCGCCATTATGCAGTATTCTAACATGTGACGTCACTGTGTTGGTTGGCTCAGGCTCTGGGCATTGAATATCGCGACATCAAACTGTTTACACCAGTGTTTTGACCGCGAACGACTAATCTTAGGTACAGTCATTAGACAAAAAGACGACGTCTAATGTTATATGTTGACAAACTGCACATAGAAACATTGTTCACGAAGTCTGCCATCATATTCCCGTCTCGTCGATAAATTACGTTGCTGTGTAGAACAGCCGGTGGTGGTTTGGGGCGAAGGGCGGCTTTGCAACGCTACCAGGTGTCAGTGTGTGACTGTACCTATAACATTAGTCGTTCGCGGTCAAAACACTGGTGTAAACAGTTTGATGTCGGGATATTCAATGCCCAGAGCCTGAGCCAACCAACCCTGTGACATCACATGTGAGAATACTACACAATGGCGGCGCCAGATATAAAGTTTTTTTTTATATGTTTACATTTGTCATGTTTCTTATATAATTGTTGATTATAATGGAAATCCATCTTGTAAATCATGTAAACTTGACTGACTGTTTTATTTCCCCTTTAACATGATGACGACTGAGTTGCGACGGTTCACTGCTAACGTTACATGAAAACAAAGAATGGCTGCTGCTGATGAACAGCTGTCTTTCGATTCGGCTTTGACCGCTACTCTGGATGATTTGAACTTAAAGGGTTAGTTCACCCAAAAATGAAAATTAAGTCATTAATTACTCACCCCCATGCTGTACCAACCCCGTAAGACCTTCGTTCATCTTCGGAACACAAATAAAGATATTTTTGATTGAATCTGAGAGCTGGATCACTCTTCCATAGGCTTCCTAAGGGACTGGCTCTTGACGGCCCATAAAGTCATTAAAGAAAAGGTTTAAATATTCCATGTGCCTACAGCGGCTCAATTATAAGTTTATCAAGCGACGAGAATACTTTTTGTGCGAAAAAACCATAAATAACGACTTTATTCCACTATTCCATTACTTCCTTATGGGCGCATGCGCGAGAACTGAGACGAGGACGTTCTCATTCGTCTACTTCTTGTTACCGGCTGCTCACCGCTTAGGAGTTTTACCGCCACCTACCGTATAAAATGATGATCCATATATAAGGCGCTCCGGATTATAAGGAACACTGTCGTTTTTTGAGAAGATTAAAGGCTTTTAAGTGCACCTTATAGTGCGGAAAATACGCAAATTGAAAAGCGTATGTACAGCGCGCATCTTCCTCTGCTTGTAAACAGAAAGTTTTGCGCTTCCAGCTATATCAGCACATCATCTTATACGGTAGGTGGCGGTAAAACTCCTAAGCGGTGAGCAGCCGGTAACAAGAAGTAGACGAATGAGAACGTCCTCGTCTCAGTTCTCGCGCATGCGCCCATAAGGAAGTAATGGAATAGTGGAATAAAGTCGTTATTTATGTTTTTTTCGCACAAAAAGTATTCTCGTCGCTTGATAAACTTATAATTGAGCCGCTGTAGGCACATGGAATATTTAAACCTTTTCTTTAATGACTTTATGAGCCGTCAAGAGCCAGTCCCTTATGCAGTCTATGGAAGAGTGATCCAGCCCTCTCAGATTCAATCAAAAATATCTTTATTTGTGTTCCGAAGATGAACGAAGGTCTTACGGGGTTGGTACAGCATGGGGGTGAGTAATTAATGACTTAATTTTCATTTTTGGGTGAACTAACCCTTTAAGCTTTTCTTTGAAACCAGAACAAAGAACGGCACTTGAGTCATTAAAAAAAAGATGTATTCGGAGTTTTGCGGACTGGTGGATACGGTAAGAGTTTAATATATCAACTTGCTCCGGAAAACGCATTGGAATCAGCCGTCACCTTCTTCGTTGCTCTGATTGGTTATAGCGCTATCCAATTGCGTGAATTTGAAAGACAACCATGTATCCCGCCCCTCGGATTGAGCTCTTTCAATGATGAGTTCCCAGACCTAACATCTTGATGTAGGTCTGGCATGCCAGGCTAACATTTTGCCACTTTCCGGTTATAACGTTGCATATTACACTGCATTTGAAGTCAACACTAAAATGACTATAATCATCATAATAAATGAAACTGAAAGAAATTTAGTAATTTAAAGGAAGTCTCTGAGGCAGATCTTGGCTGCTTACATTGTTATTTAGTCACTTGTGCTCTGAATGTTGATAAGTTAAATAGATTATTTAAACCTGTAGTCTGTCAGTGGTGCAGAGCATCTCTGTTAAAATTTTGAGCAGCTGTGAAAAACACTTCAGAACACAGAGAGCCTCATGTTTTTTTGTGGACTTCTTTGTGTATGTATTCAGGTCTGAGAGATTCTCGAGATGACCCCCGGCCTGTGATGTTGTTTATACATGGTGGCTCGTACATGGAGGGCACGGGGAACATTATGGATGGTAGTGTGCTGGCCAGCTACGGCAATGTCATCGTCATAACCCTCAACTACAGGGTGGGAATATTAGGTATGTACCACATGAGAAAAGGATTTTAAGCTTTGAAATTTGGTAAAAATCTGTTTATTGTGGCTTAATAAGTGATTTATGAATATTAATGTCACAAACTGATTTAAGATTAAGATAAGATTTCAATTGTTAGAAATCCAGTCATACTATTGAATGGTCGTGCAACACTCTCTCATTTTCCCCTGAGACGAGAGAAATCCGCTATTTACCTTTTTCACTTCCTCCTACAATGACGCAAGAATCGTCATTTTACTTCAGGAGGAAGTGTAAGAGGGGAGAATTTCTGTAAAGACTACAAGCACTAGTTCCTACCCTTTCAAACCCGCCCATAGGGGGTTGGACCTAATGCGCTAACTGACCTATCACAGATCAGTGCCAGTGCGTTTGATTTCACCGGCAGAAACTTTTAAAAAATCTGGACGAAGGTACTGAATACGCAGACGGATGCATTATGGGTAGGGTTGAGTACCGAAACGAAGTTCTGACGTGAATGGTAATAACAGACCAAAAAAGAACGAAAATGTCGGTTCCTGAGTCTCTGTGTCATGACACACGCAAAGTCTCTCGCTCTCCCTCGTGCGCGCACTATACGGTTTGGAGCACAGTCGGATCTGTCTCGCATGCGCGCGCTCTTGCTCGCTCGCTCGCTCTAGATTTCGGGAGATTTTAAGTAATTTGCGGGCATCAGGGATCCATTGTCAATATGTGGGAGACTCCCGGAACGTCTGATAGCGAGGGGATTAATGAAGATGCTGAAGACAAAACGCTCCTAGGTTGTCGATTGTCTGAAGCCCATATACTGTAGAATCACGTCAATCCACTGACTGATGGTGCGGGGGCCGCCTTAACGCTCTTATGTCGTCATATTATATTAGCGCGTATTATCTGATTTCATCGTGCGAAATGATTTCCAGGCGGTAGCGTAGAGTGGAACTCAACTCTAGTCTACATTGATGGGCGGAGTAGTGGGAGTGGCCTGCGGAGCTGAGCATTGCAATGCACTATGGGGATTGTTGTCTACAATCCACAAGCAATAAAAAGTCATTTTCTGCCTTTTATCAGCCAAAGACCCAAATTAGAAATTATGATACTATTCTACTACATATATGACCCACTTTCAAAATGTATTCATGGCTCCACCGGTAGAATTACCCTTTAATTAAGGGGCAATCCAGACATGTAATCCAATATACAGGCAATAGGTCAATATGTCGACACCTATTTTTACGTTTTTTACCTATTTTTACGACACGTGTCGCAAGCGTGTTGGAGGCGTTTCCAGGCAAAATAGGAATAGGAAAAGATGTTTATATGTTATTTTTTACATGAATACATATTAATAAATTGCATTTGGTAGTTGAACGTCTAGGTTTTTACATAAATTTGGATATAAATATAATTAAAAAATAAACATCAGTATTTCACCTGTCAATACAGAACGAAATATTCTGTAGTCTATTTTGCTGTCAATACTGCTGACAGTGTCTTTATCAGTATAGGCTTTATATTCATGCTTAACATGAAGTATAGGGCTTCCACAGTACGTCCTCCCTACGTCACCTAGCAGCAGCAGCGCCACATCAGACACGTTTCTGGTGTGCAAAGACACAGAAAACGCGACGCAGCCGCCACGCAGCCAGTATGTCACAGGCCTAACAAGGTAAATAGACACAGGTGAATGCAATCAGTGATGATGAGTCTGGGCAGTGAGTTATGGAAATGTAGTTTGTGAGGGAGTGATAATAGTCTGTGTGGAGTGCCCTCTGGTGGCTCTCAAGGGCACTCCAGCTGGTGACCATTACAATGAACAAAAACATGTTTATGTTTTGGAGGCAAGATCAGCATGTACAATATGAAATACAGTCATTCCAAATTAAACATGTCAGCCATTATAAAAGCATCCAAGTCTTTAGAAGACCTCAATAATGTTTTATAAATGCCTCGGGGAGCAGATATGTCCATTACAGCCTCATTCAGAGAGAGTGCTGTTAGTGTGCTTCTTTTCTAAAGAGCTCTGATTCTGTTAAATCTCAGCGAGAAAAACATCAAAACAACGCACATTTCTTACTCCGATGTTATCAGACAGAAAATGCCCTACAACGAAAGAAAGAGAAGAGAGTTCGAGTGAAGAATGCTCCCATCTTTAGGAATGAAGAAGCTCTGAAGAATGCTCTGATAAGACAGCACGGCTAAACCCTATAAAACAGCATCTCTGAAATCTAACAAGCATCATCATTACCTCACATTTATCATCACTGATAACCTGTCGGTTGCAAAAAAAAAAAAAAAAAAAAAACTCTGAATGAAAGAAATGTACTCAAAAGAGTTCTGAATCACTATCTTCAAAGACTGTCTTTAAAAGGCAGAGATCCTGCACCCAAATCCTGACTTTAAAACAGTTACAGTACAAAAGATTAGATAAACTTATCAAAGCTCTTTTGTACATCTTGGACAAAGATTTCCTATATTACTGGCAAGACTGTAAACAGCTCCTAAAGAACACAGCCAATCTCAATGGCTTGCTCTAGTTTTGGCTGTTTAGCAATGGCCCAGTTAGCTTCTGCTAGATGTCATAACTACACAACTTTATTTTTTTTATTTTTTTGTAAAGCAAAGTATAGCTACTGTAAAGCTGAACAACTGCCAATGAATGAATGATAATCTAATAAATGGCTTTCTTTATGTCTGGTACACATTGTACGGATTGTCCCAGACAAAAGATGACCAATCTATGTGATCATGGCTCCTAAACGATGGTCCTACGTTGTATAGTGAGAGAGGTTCAAAGACAGCTGTTGTCACGGTCTTGCATCAACAACCGAAATTTACCATGATCATCTCACAGTGAGTGTGTTTACTAAGACCTATGTTTACTGACTAGCCCCAAAAATGCAACATGAAATGGCGTACTGATTAATGCGACAAACTTAAAACCACTTACCTCAAGCTCCATTTGCTAAATTGGCAAGTTGGCTTATTTTCCCTATCCATGACCGTGTCCATATTATCCTCTTTCGCTTCCTTCTTTTTTTTTTAGCACACATAAAAAACACAATTGCCAAAGTGCGATTATTCTTGCTCTATTTGTTTACCAATAGCTCATGCTGATGACATTTTCTTCTTCAACACTACTTGTGTCATTGCCTATGACTCAATAGGTGTCATCGTACAGTCTACATACATGCCGTACCCATGTTTAATAGATCCATGTCATACAGTGTGATTTGTAATGATCTTATAGGATTGCTGAAATCGCAGCAAAATTCAAAATTCAACAACCTTGAAATTCAAGGTTGTGCGACAATATTCGGGGTTTAAGGATTTTTTTATGCATGATTACAAAACATAATAGCTTACCTATAATCTCAGTGAGACATCTGTTTCTGTTTCTCTAAGCTTCAGTAAATTCATCCTATTTTCAGCTGCCAAAAAACACATAAAAAAAAAAATCACTCTCAGGATCATGGATGAGCAGTCAAAATAAAATATTGTTTTTCAAATCTTCCTGTGCTTACTCTCTTTATTTCTCAACCAGGGTTTTTAAGCACGGGTGACCAGGCCGCTAAAGGGAATTATGGTCTCTTGGATCAGATTCAGGCTCTCCGCTGGATCAATAAGAATATTGGATATTTCGGGGGTGATCCAGGCCGCGTGACCGTGTTTGGCTCAGGAATCGGAGCATCCTGTGTCAGTTTGCTCACTCTTTCGCACCATTCTGAAGGTCAGAGATCAGACACCTCAAATAATATTAATGTTTAATTCAGCATATAAATGGTAACACTTTAGTTTATGGTCTAATTCTCACTATTAACTAGTTGCTGATTGGCACTACGATATTGACTGTTTATTAGTGCACATATTAATTCCTTATTCTGCATGGCCATATTCTACATCCCTTAAACCTATACACAATACCTAAATTTAACAATCTTAACCTTACTATCTTTTAATATGCCGTAATTAGGAGTTTATTGAGGTAAAAGTTGTAGTTAATAGTTAGTTATTTGTGATAATTGGACCCTAAGCTAAAGTGTGACCATATTAACATGTCACAGATGCAATAAAATTCTCCTCGCTACTGTTCCAAATGTTTATATATTCAGATCAACATCATTCATGAACATACGTTGAAACAGAGGGACCTGACAGTGAGTACGCTTTGACAAAAATAATATCAAAATATTATTAAATTATAATAATAATAATACATACATTTAAATATCAATGGATTGTTTGGAAAAAAGAGATGATGGACAAAAATATGTCCTTTGAAAATCTCCTCATTGAAATCCTGGTAATAAAGTCATTTTCAATAATTATGCTTATTTAATTATACACTCTGTAAGGCCTCATGGTCATCAGTTAAAGGTGTGTATAGTGTATTTTTGCAGTCCGTAACTGCTGAGACAGCTGCCTCTGCAGCCATGACCACTGTCACATCTGAGTTTCCGTTACCACGGTAATCTCTGCTGTAACCATGGTAACTTGTCTCCTGCCTCATCAGCCTTATCCCTCTGTTGTGGGCCTCAAGTGTGTGTAGGTGTGTCTGTCACTGCAAGGCGTGTGTGCAAAGAGTGTTTTACAGAGATCAGAGTCGATCGCACATGCCTGCAGGGATATTAATCCTCCATCATCGTTTTGCTTCAGTGTACAGTACTGATAACTCCTCTACCTTTCCATCTCTTTCTCTCACCGTTTTGTATTCCCCCTACCTCTTTATATCCATTTTTGACAATTTGATGCTGATCCCCCTATTTCATATCCAGATTACGCATGCATTTGCTGATACAAACAGTTTAGCAAACTGTGATTTTGTACATACTGTATCATTTTATAGCTCTTTTCTCGCTGAATGCATTTACAGCCAAAACCCAGCTGCACTTCTAGGTGGCTGTGAATTTTATGACACCTCCACCAAGTCATGTCTGTTTTCCAGAAATCCTGCTTTCTTAAGGAAAATCACATCTCTGTTTTTGTCTAAATTAATAATAATAATAACAATAATAATTCATTACATTTATATAGCGCTTTTCTCTGCACTCAAAGCGCTTTACATAGAAGGGGGAATCTCCTCAACCACCACCAATGTGCAGCATCCACCTGGATGATGCGACGGCAGCCATAGTGACAGTATGGTACTATCCAGGTATAACCAGGCTCAGTCCTGCTTAGCTTTAGTGGGCAACCTAGTCTTGGGCTACAGGGTGATATGGCTGCTGGGTATAAATTGACTGTCACTACCAATTTTTGCAGTTATTGCTCCAGAAGAGAGCGACCTTTTTTTGTGGGGACCGCAGAACAGGTCATCCCCATTGAGCAGACATTATTTTTCATTGTGTATATAATGAGGTCAGGGGAGGCAGACTGCACCTCTACTGTTGCTAATATATAATTTATGGAGATGTTCATAATGATTGGACTTAAGTTATTTCTACCCTCCTTACATTTAACTGGTTTCTACAGTTTTGTTGCTTCGCTGAAATACACTGATACTAAGTCATTAAGACTTAAGCTCTCTTTAAATTATTCTGACTGTTCCAGACCGAGTGAAATATGCAGTATGACTTCAAACATCAATCAAAAATCAATTTTACTGTTCACTAGAAAGCCTCTTCTGCAGACAAGGATAAAGGATAAATCTGCATATAGATTCCATTTCATTTTCTATGCCTGAACGTTGGATTGAGTACAATAATATTTTCTACATGACAGCAGTAGAAAAAAAACTCTTTATTTATTTATTTCATTTTTTGTTTATTATCTGATGTGAGCACTGTGTGATACATATTCATTTATCCACTCTATCAAACAAGTTTAATTTATTTGATATTTCTATGCTAACATAAGTTGCAGTACCATCTAAAGCAGGGGTTTTTAAACTAGGATACCAGTTTGTTTGTTTTTTCGACACAGTTTAAGGTTAATACACATTAAATTATTCTAATAGTGAGTAGAAAAAGATATACTGTCTTAATTAAAACTGGTAAATATTTCCACATAATATTTAAATTAGCTGTGATTTTACTGTGACACAATAAAGGCTTTAAAAACAATTAAAAATACTATATAATGAATAAATTATTTATAATAATATAAAATACGCTCACCTAAAGGATTATTAGGAACACCTGTTCACTTTCTCATTAATGCAATTATCTAATCAACCAATGATATGGCAGTTACTTCATGGCATTTAGGGGGGTGTTCCGGGTCAAGACAATCTCCTGAACTCCAACCTGAATATCAGATTGGGAAAGAACCATTTCTAGCGTTTACAAAAGAATGGTGTGAAAAGGGAAAACATCCAGTATGCAGCAGCCCTGTGGGCGAAAATGCCTTGTTGATGCTAAAGATCAGAGGAGAATGGGCCGACTTATTCAAGCTGATAGAAGAGCAACTTTGACTGAAATAACCACTCGTTACAACCAAGCAATGCAGCAAAGTATTTGTGAAGCCACAACACGCACGACCTTGAGGCAAATGGGCCACAACAGCAGAAGACCCCACTGGGTACCACTCATCTCCACTACAAATAGAAAAAAGAGGCTACAATTTGCAGGAGCTCATAAAAATTGGACAGTTGAAGACTGGAAAAATGTTGCCTGGTCTGATGAGTCTCGATTTCTGTTGAGACATTCAGATGTTAGAGTCAGAATTTGGTGTAAACAGAATGAGAACATGGATCCATCATACCTTGTTACCACTGTGCAGGCTGGTGGGAGTGGTGTAATGGTGTGGGAGATGTTTTCTTGGCACACTTTAGGCCCTTTAGTACCAATTGGGCATCATTTAAATTCCACAGCCAACCTGAGCATTGTTTCTGACCATGTCCATCCCTTTATGGCCTCTGGCTACAATCAGCAGGATAATTGGTTCTACAGAGCCAAATTGGTTTCTTGAACATGACAATGAGTTCATTGTACTAAAATGTCACCAGATCTCAACCCAATGGAGCATCTTTGGAATGTGGTGGAACGGGAGCTCCGTGCCCTGGATATGCATCCCACAAATCTAGATCAACTGCAAGATGCTTTTCTATCAATATGGGCCAACATTTCTAAAGAATGCTTTCAGCACCTCGTTGAATCAATGCCAGGTAGAATTAAGGCAGTTCTGAAGGCGAAAGGGGGGCAAACACAGTATTAGTATGGTGTTCCTAATAATCCTTTTTGGTGAGTGTATATTACAATTATTTATTTTTAAGAATCTTTTTTCATGCAGTACAAACGGGTCTTTATACTGTGCATCATATTTATAGTCATTTGCAAAATAAAAATGAAAACCCTTTTTTATTGAAATGTGAAAAGACTTTTTTATTCAGCTTGATGCGTTATAAGTGTACACTGGAAGCTTCAATGCAGGGTTTATTCCTTGTGTGTGCAAGCACACGTGGCAATATAGCTCTTTCAGATTCTGATAATAGCTGACTTGAGCTACAATCTCTGAAATACAAGAAAATTCAGCTCCCATCTGGTGGGTGATTGGCATGTTTTACACCCAGTAGAGCATCCCAGTAGGATGTAGCTGTTGAAGTAGTTTTTCTCACTGTTTCTTTGTAGAGTCATTTGCATGAGTCAGAAATACATGTGCTAATTATGGAAGACTTTTTTGGTCACCTGATCAAGGTTGGTGAAACTTGTTTGCAATACTTTCGTACAGTGTGACCATAAAATAATGGTACAAGCTTATCACAGCAACCGTCCTGCTGGAGGAATAAGGGGTTAAAGGTGTTTTGCTGAAGGCCACAATAGTGATGACTCATGGCTTGTGCTTTGCAAAGAACATCTCATGATATTGGACTGTAATGATATTGTATTCTAGGCCTATCAAGTTTGGGACTAGTGTCTCTATAGACATGTTAGCTGTCCGATATCTGTAATCTCTGTCTCAGAGGAGATAGTTGAATGTGAAATATTAAATGATAAAAAAAAGCCCACCCCCAACCAGATGGGTATTATTATATTATCAAACTGACTACAAAACTGTGAGTGCAGTTGAATATGAAGCGTCAAACCTAAGAAACAGTAAGAATTCATTAAAATGTAACTGTATATTGTCAGGATAAAAAGCCACCATAAAAGCAAAAATGACTCTAAAGATCAATTGCCCCTTAAAAAAGTTCATTTCAAGCAATGGACCAAACTAATTATATTTGTTAAGAAAAAATAACCTGTCCATGTACTGATACTGTATAAAAGCATCTCATTTAATAATTGAGAGTGGATAAGAAAAATATAGTAATGTGGTTGAAGTATGTGAGGGTCACATACACAGACAGAGTAAGCCCAGGATTGTGGATGGACCCGTCTTTCGTGACAGATGAAAGATACTGCAACTCTGGCCTTTGAGCATACTAATATAAATGACTGATCTGGAATATTGGCATGGCATTTACGTTTTTATTTTCTTCTGACATTCTCTGTTCTCTCTCCAGGTTTGTTCCACAGAGCAATCATTCAAAGTGGCTCAGCACTGTCCAGTTGGTCAGTGAACTATCAGCCTGTGAAATACACTCGTCTCCTCGCAGAGCGTGTCGGCTGCAATGTCCTTGACACACAAGTAAGATGATCGTTTTAATTTGCTTGTTTATTATCGAGTGATTAAGGAGGAGGTTACAATGCAGTTGTGAAATTTGATTGGTTACCAGTGTAATCATTTAGTATTTTTAACTTTATTTTAGTGTTTTAATGACTAGCCAATTTTAGCTGTTGTGTAAGTGAGGAGGCAGATATAATGGTTGTGTGTTTTATGCAGGACCTGGTCCTCTGCATGCAGAAGCGCAGCTACAAGGAACTGGTGGAGCAGGAAATTCAGCCAGCGCGCTTCCACGTGGCGTTTGGCCCCGTCATTGATGGTGACCTGATCCCGGATGACCCTGAAGTGCTCATGGAGCAGGGGGAGTTCCTTAACTATGACATCATGTTGGGCGTTAACCAGGGCGAGGGCTTCCGCTTCGTAGAGGGTGTGGTGGAACCAGAAGAGGGCGGAGTTTCAGGCTCGGATTTTGACTTTACAGTATCTGATTTTGTGGACGGTCTCTACGGTTATCCAGAAGGGAAGGACACTCTCAGAGAGACCATAAAGTTTATGTACACCGACTGGGCCGATCGAGACAATCCCGAGACCCGCCGCAAAACCCTCGTGGCCATGTTTACGGATCACCAGTGGGTGGAGCCAGCTGTGGTGACGGCCGACCTGCATGCACGTTACGGTTCCCCGACCTTCTTCTATGCATTCTACCATCACTGCCAGAGCCCTATGAAGCCTCCATGGGCAGACTCGGCACACGGTGATGAGCTCCCCTATGTGTTCGGCATTCCGCTTATTGGTCCCACTGAACTCTTTCCCTGCAACTTCTCCCGAAATGATATCATGCTGAGTGCCGTCGTTATGACCTACTGGACCAATTTTGCAAAGACTGGGTAAAACAGAACACTCTTTAAAATAGCACAAACAACCAATCAAAGAAATATGCACAATTAAGCAACACAAAGTGAAATATTATATTACAACAGTAAAATATCTGGACTCAAAGAGGTTTATTATTTATACATGCCACTCTGTAATCAATTATACAATCATTAAAAAAAAAATCTATTTTGTTCACAGTCCAGTGCATGAAAAAATGCAGTAAAAAAGCATTATATGTTAGCATTTACACCATAGCACGTTGTCACAAAACAACTAGCTCCCATCTTCCACCTTTCCCAGCCACCAGGGAATGGTAAAACAAGTGTGACTGGTAATCTGGTAAACAGTCACTGTGACCTTGAAGTAGGTCACAGCACAGGGAGAATAGCTAGAATCTGTGGGAGGAGCAATGGTTTAAGTAAATTGAAATGTAAAACGGGATCAACATTTTTAATCAATGAAACAGTGCCTTCTGGTGGAAACAAAGTGGCATTAAAACAATGCACCTGTAGATACACACTGTACACATACATCAGCTCACACCAGGGACAGTTTCATATGTCGTCGTTATTCACAATTGGTTTGTTTGATAAATCTTGTATATGTTTGATATGTGTTTCAAATAATAGCCTACATATTTATTTACTAAATACCCTTCAAAAAGATATTTTGAGTCTCTTATGCTCACCAGTGAAAACAGTAATATTGTGAAATATTATTACAGTTTTAAATAACTTCATTTTCAATATATTTTAAAATAATGTATTCCTTGAAGGCAAAGCTGAATTTTCAACATCACTGCAGTCGTGTGTCACATGATCCTTCAAAAATGAATTTGCTAATTTGCAGCTCAAGAAATATTTCTTATTATTAGCAATGTTAAAAAATGACTGTCACTTTTGTAATGAACCATTTGTTCTACAGCTGGATATAATTTTTCAGAAATTCAAATGTTCATTTTGTTGAATAAATTTAAATGCCATTATGCAAAACTAAACTGAATAGGGTATGATAAAATATAAATGAATTTTAAAATGTACTAAAACAATCGTTTATATAGTTCAGATGTAATTAATTAACTGTTTTTTTTTTTGTGTGTGTGTGTATCTGTTTGTTTAGGGATCCGAACAAGCCAGTTCCTCAGGACACGAAGTTCATCCACACGAAGGCAAACCGTTTTGAAGAAGTGACATGGGCCAAGTACGGTCCTCACGACCAGCTGTATCTGCATATTGGACTGAAGCCTCGTGTTCGGGATCATTATCGAGCTACTAAAGTGGCCTTCTGGAAGCACCTGGTACCTCACCTGTACAACCTGCACGACATGTTCCACTACACGTCCACCACCACCCGGGTTCCACCCCTTCTGACCACGCACAGCTCTCACAGTGCTACGCCACGGCCAGGCAGTAAGGCTCGTACCCCTGGTAAACAGCCCCCTCAGTCCACAGCACGCAGCGGACCGCTGGTCATTGCCAATCCGCGCGATTACTCCACGGAGCTGAGTGTCACGATCGCTGTGGGAGCGTCACTCCTCTTCCTCAACGTCCTGGCCTTTGCTGCGCTCTACTACCGCAAGGACAAACGCAGTCGGCAGGACACGCCCCCTCAGTCCGCACCTCAGCGCCAGACCCCGCCCAATGACCTCAGCTACACACCCACCTCCATCTCTGGGGGTAACCCGGAGGAGGGCTCACTGTGCGACCCCCTACGTTTGACCCCGGCGTCATCTCCACGGGATTACGCCCTCACACTCCGCCGCTCACCGGATGACATTCCACTCATGACGCCCAGTTCTGTGGCCATGACTCCGAATAGCGGCACCATGACACCCAACACAGTTAGCTTGACACCCAATAGTGTTACCATGACGCCCAACACCATAACCATGTCACCTAATTCTTTGATGGGCTATCCCAGCATGCACCCTTACAACACCTTCACACATGGATACAACTCCACCAGCCTGCCCCACCCACACTCAACAACACGCGTATAACATGCAACAGCAGAAAGTCCACACGGCAACACACAACACTCACATGCCACAAATCCATACAACACAATCACAGCGACTGATTACTGTAAACCAGATCAATCCGGTGCAAACTGTTTAGCAGTATTCAAAAGTACAATAGCAGGTGAAACTAATAATAACATGAGCACAATCACCTCTGATTTAGGGCACTAATGAAACAGTATGACCCATCAGAAACAATCATATAAACCAGAAGGAAACGGACCATATAAGGCAGAAGGAAGTGTCACTGCAGCACACTAGTACGGCTCAGTATGAACGCACCGCTTCACTTCTGACCTATGTCTATACAGACAGTATTCACGTTATATGAGCAGTTAAGAAACTTATCTGTGGAATAAGAACGAGCAGGTTACCCTTTGGGTGAGCTGTAGTACCGCTGCTGCCTCTAGGTGGTGCTGCAAGACTCTGAAAACCCTGCAAGTGTTTTGATCCGTAAGAACAGTAGGGGGCGCTGGAGTCCCATCAGTGGTTCACCATTATGAACCAAGCAAGCACTTATTCTAAGATATGTAATAATAATAACCTGTAATAACAAACATATTAATGGCTATTGTACAGTATAACATATATTAACGTCAATGTACAGACAGCTTTTTTGAATGTGTCAGAAGAAAAAAAATATTTCTAATCGTTTTTAAGATCAGATTATATCCATATAGCAAAGATGGTCATTTGAAGCCCAGAATGATTTTAATTCCTTAACAGGTTTTTTTTTTCTTTATTTATAGTCGCAAAAATGTTTACCATTTTATACATCCTCTCTCTCTCTATGAACGGGTGGATTGTGATGGCTATTTTACTTTTGGTATAATCGATTCATTTGTAGATTACACGAACAAATCACGTCGAATATTTTAAGGAACACGGCGTGTGTGAAGATTATTCGTGAGTGAGAGAGAGCGAATACATGCGTAGTTAATTTTCAAGTTAAGCATCTTTAGATAATTTGTGTCTTGCTAAATGTTATCATTTTGTGAAAATGCTTTTCAATCATCTTAAATCTGTAGTGTATCTGAGTTTGTTCGATATGTTTTGTGAAAATGTTCGAACTCAATTTGAAAGCATTGAGTTTTTTCAGTATTTATCAGTGATATGACATCACTCATACAGTAATGACATCACTCATGCTGTGATGTGACAGGCTTTTGCTGAGAACTTTCCCGTGAAACATGAATGTGGTGATTTGCACTGAACACATATGGGCTTCTCTGATGAAGGACGTTCTGAAATATCATGTTTACTACGGAGCTGCACAGAGTTTGCACAGGGGTACAACAATCGTGTAGTCATGGTGTCATATCCTGCCAGATGGTTAGATTATCTATGTTACCCATGCTAACCACCCCTGCCATGATTTTTGTGCCAAATTTGCGATAGTTTCCTTGGTAACCAGCAGAACGTTTGTCTGTTAATGTGTTTGTGTGAAAGTTCAACAGCTTTATAAAAGAATTTGCAGTATTTACCACAATTTGAGTTCATCTGGACTTTGAGAAGGAAAGACGATGGCATTTGGATGCATGTGTTGGAAACAGCAGTGTGTCTCTCCTGGATGAGGGTGACCTGATGTGCAGCTGCTCAGGTCTGTCGATTCAACGGCTTGCAGAAGTCTGTTCTTTTATACTCTGTACATTTCTGCCTCAAATTTGCAGTAAACATTGAGTTTGCCTAAAATTCCTGTTTCTTATTTATCAAGATTGACTTGGAGTCTGAAGACTGAAGTTTTTAATCTGTGACGCATAACAAACCTTTTAAGCCCGGAACACACCAAGCCGACGACGCCGACAAACTAGCGCTGATGAAAGCCGACTGTGTTGTCGCCTCTCGTCCCCTCTAGTCGGGATAAAAAGCTGCACATGAACACACAGAGAGAACTACAGGCGACTGTCAGCTATAATGTGCGTTCTGCGCCTGCGTGTAATGCCAACTGTCTATTTCAGCAGGCCTATTCCTAATTCAAAAAGGAAAACTGATGCTGAAATCTGCAGATATAGACCGTAAAGGATTAGTTCACTTTTGAAAAAACTTTTGCTGATAATTTACTCACCCCCATGTCATCCAAGATGTCCATGTCTTTCTTTCCTCAGTCGAAAAGAAATTAAGGTTTTTGATGAAAACATTCCAGGATTTTTCTCCTTATAATGGACTTCCATGGGAACCAGGTCCAACCGAGGTCCAAACGACAGTTATAACAGTTTCAGATGCAGCTTCAAATGTCTTTAAACGACACCAGACGATGAATAAGGGTCTTATCATGCGAAACGATCGGTTATTTCAAAGCTTATTCCAAAAATGTAACTTTCTAAGGACAAATGCTAGCCTTTCTCTGTTCTGTGAGGCGCGTTTGCAACGTCACGTAATACGTAATTACATTCAAAAGGTCACGGGCGACGTAGCCAGAAGTACAAAATCAGTGTTTACAAGTTGAACGCATAGGTTGAACGTGAAAACTAACTCAAACGCCGTTTACAAAAAAGGAATTAAACGGTAAAACAACGATGTCGGACGATTTTGATTCTGTACTTCCGGCTACGTCGCCCGTGACCTTTTGAACGTAATTACGTATTACGTGACGTTGCAAACGCGCCTCACAATATATTGCAAGGCTAGCATTTGTCCTTAGAAAAGTTACATTTTTGGAATAAGCTTTGAAATAACCGATCGTTTCGCATGATAAGACCCTTATTCATCGTTTGGTGTCGTTTAAAGACATTTGAAGCTGCATCTGAAACTGTTATTAACTGTCGTTTGGACCTCGGTTGGACATGGTTCCCATTGAAGTCCATTAAGGATATAAGGAGAAAAATCCTGGAATGTTTTTATCAAAAACCTTAATTTCTTTTCGACTGAGGAAAGAAAGACATGGACATCTTGGATGACATGGGGGTGAATAATTTATCAGCAAAAGTTTTTTCAAAAGTGAACTAATCCTTTAAAGGGTTAGTTGAGGTTCACCCAAAAATGAAAATTAAGTCATTAATTACTCACCCCCATGCTGTACCAACCCCGTAAGACCTTCGTTCGTCTTCGGAACACAAATGAAGATATTTTTGATTAAATTTGAGAGGTGGATCACTGCTACATAGGCTGCCTAAGGGATCGAAACTTTACGGCCCAGAAAGTCATTGAAGAAAATGTTTAAAATTTATTCCATGTGACAACAGTGGCTCAAGTATAAGTTTATCAAGCGATGAGAATACTTTTTGTTCAAAAAAACAAACAAAAATAATTACTTTATTCGACTATTTCTTTTCTTCCTTCTCGGTGTTTGATAAACTTATACTTGAGCTTACACATTCTTTCTTTCAGGCTTTTATGAAAATCTAACTTTAGAAAATCTTAGAGCTACTGGAAAATCTTGGTCTACAAAAAAATATTTGTATTGGAATATTTCACACAAAATTAAAAATCTATTAGCCTATCAACCACTCGGGCAGTGCTTTTTTCATACGACTGTGCAGGCCTACATATGGGCCAGTGGCATAAACAGGCACAACAAGAACGCTGTTTTTTACTGGACACATTTCTCAATACTTGAAATACTCTCAATACTATAAAATATGTCAAAAAACAAAAGAAAAAAAAAACGCACAAATGAGGCAAACTATGTTTTGCTAAATCTTCTGATATGAGCAGGATTTTGTGTGAGCAGTTTAGGTAATATCAACACTTGCCTATAAAACCATCGCCTAATTGAGGTTCCCTCACTAATATGATAACACTTAGTAAATTACATTTGTGTGTTTACATTTTTTGTAAAAAAAAAAAAAAAAAAAGTAAAAATGGGGCTTTTGACGGATACTTTTAATGGAGCGCACAAAATCACAACATTTGCTTACATGTGTGTGTGTGTTACTGAAAGAGAGTATTGTCTGTGTGTTCCTAATTCGGACAACTGTAGTATTGTATTGAATGGTCTTTTGTCCCAAACTGACTGAGTTTAACCGCCCTCAGCTTGCTTAAAAAATGTCTGTGTGTGCAAACTTAACCAAATTTTGGAAACAAATTTGTACCTAGAAGTTAGTTCAATCTGACCATAACCTTTTATTGGAGACATCCTCATTTGTAAAAAACGTAATTAAAATAAAATCAATAACTGCGAAAAGATAGAAAGTTAAGAAAATGTATTTTTGTGTGTGTGTGTGTGTGTGTGTGTGTGTGTGTGTGTGTGTGCGTGTGTGTGTGTGTGTGTACACGGATGTTTATGTATAACTTGTGAAGAGGCCAGACGTAAGAGATACTAGTGTGTGTGTGCATGAGTGTTTTGGCCCAGTTGTTCATCTTTATCATGTATGCGGATGAGAACTAGGATTAATTACACTGACACAAACACAAACACACTTACTCTTTATTTATCATGGCTGTGAAAGAGGGCGCTGCATCTTTAAGATCTGCCCCAGTGTGTGTGTGTGTGTTTGTTTGTTTGTGAGAGAGAGAGAGAGAGAGCAAAGGGGTTTGTTTATTGTTCCAGGGACAAAAGCGTGAGTGAGTATCATAAAAGCATCGAGAGATTTAACTACACGGCACATCAGAGAGACAGAGCGCGATACGCACACACATACTCACATGGGTAAGTCTACCTGAACTCACCTGAACCCATTTTTAACCATGGCTATGATTTTTAGAATTTTTTTCCTTCTGGCAGAATTTGAATTGATTGTTCTGTCTGTGATTTGCATGTGAGTTGTTTAGATAAATGCAGAGAAGTGTTTTAATGATCCTTTTTGATGTAGTTTGTAAGATTAAGATGACTACTGATTGGTCAGAAGAAGCTTAGAAGCATCACTCCTGTACTTATGGAGGGGATAATCAGTATTCAATGGATCCTAATCAATTAAAAAAGGTTGTTTTGATTGATTAACCAGCTGGCTCTGCTTTTGATTGGCTAAGACAGTTACTATGGCGCCTCAGAGTTGTGGATGAGACGACCAGGAGACTCCAGCCAGAGTTCACATCAGGTCTTTAGGTCAAATATTCTCTTCTCTGTGGGCGACTCCTGTCCGGCCCAGTGCCAGTCATGAATTTACATCTATGCATTGTATTATTTTGTAGTGTTTTGTTTTTGCAGGGCTGACAGTAGATTAGATGGACAAAAGCTAATCAGCCTTCTGCAGAATCATATTTTCAGTTTGAACTGCTCAAAACTATGGATAGTTTTTCCAAACTTGTTGTTCTTTCTTCTCCAAAACACAAAGGAACACTGGTGTCCAAACAACATTGGACCCCAATGACTTATCTTTGTATGGACAAAAAGTAAAGCACAGAATTTCAAAGTACATTCTTTTGTGTTCCACAGAAGAAATAAGGTTTACAAGTTTGGAACGACATGAGGGTGAGAAAATTATGACAGAATGTACATTTTTGGGTAAACTATCCCATTTAAGTTCACTTAAGACCAAAATTCTCAAAATATGTGTCTTTCAGTTTCAGGTCTTTCAGAGTGTCAGGCATTTTTGACACTTGTTGAGAAGATAAGCTAGGAAAAGAGTCTAAAAAGGGTGAAGGCTGGTTGACCTGCAATGATCCCAATTGTAACCCCGGTGGTGTCAGTATGTGTCTGTCTGTGCCGCTAAGGGTGGAAATGCAATGACGCACTCCACTGCTGAGGCCTATGAGTGTGTGTGTTTGTTCACAATGATACGTTTTGTTGTTAAAACAAAAGCCATTATGACTGTCACAAGTGCTTCTTTTTCTGACCACAAAACCCCAAACACACACGAAAACGCACCCACCCCTCCAAATCTCACCCTGACACCAGGCTACTCAGGGCAGAGAGAAAGAGGGAGGGAGGGAAAGAAGGACAGAAAGAAGTGAGGGAGGGAGAGGAGCAGCTTAAGCGATGCGTTTTTTTTCTTCCTTGAGGTGGACAGTTGAGTGTATCTGAAGAAAGAAAGCGAAATTAGTGCAACAGAGGACAGAAATCCCTGTGGAGTGGACAAGCGTCTGCACGGCTCTCTCCTGGTGTGGGTTCGGCTCAGCAGTGTCCATGTTTCCAGTGAAACAGCCGTGGTTGTGTAAAGCGCTAGGTGACCCGAGGCACATCATCATCATCTCTCACACACTGGGGACTGCAGAACTTCATAGCTGAGCCTTCTGCCGCTTATTGTTTGGCTTCTTTTGGGTGCACGTAGCGCATATCCATCTTTTTTATTTTCAGGTTTTTGGGTTTCTTTTTGTGGTTGGAGATTTCGAGCAGGGCTTTTTCATCGCCTGCATTCATGATACATTGAGTGTTTAAAAGTGTGTGCATGTGTCAGTCAGATAGAGCGCATCGTGTAGGCTATGTGTGTGCATGTTTTTGTGCGACCTTGACTTACTATAGGTCAACTAACTCTTAAAAGCTCATTAGCGGTGTTTGTTATAAGTGTGTGTGCTCATTCATAGGTCAGCGCTGAGCTTTCTAGATGATCATGAGTGCGCTTGTGTGGTGTTAGAATAGAGTGTGTGTATAAATGTGTGTGTGTATTGTGTGTGCTGCATGTGCAGTGTGTGTGTTGATATATCACTCACCTACAGGTTGCTATGACTGCTGCATCCGCTGCCTGGGCGCCGTGCCCTACACCAGCCTGCTGGCCACCCTGCTCTGCTACGCCGGTGTGGCACTCTTCTGTGGGGGAGGGCATGAGGCGCTCACTCACACACACACATTCATAGAGCTCTACTTCGCAAGGGACGTGCAGGATTTCATTGTGCTGGCAGACTTGTGAGTGATTGTCTTTCTCTTTCTTTTTGTGATTGTGGGCCTGTTTTTGATTATTCGCGTCATTGTTCCATATTTTGTGTTTCAGTATAAAATATTTCCAGTATGTGATCTACGGTCTGGCCTCCTTCTTTTTCCTGTATGGATTGTTGCTGTTGGCTGAAGGTTTTTACACCACCAGTGCAGTAAAACAGACGTTCGGAGAATTCAGGAGCACCCAGTTCGGGCGCGGCCTCAGCCTGACTGTGAGTGTGTGTATGTGTGTGTGTGTGTGTGTGAGAGAGAGAGAGAGAGAGAGAGAGAGAGAGAGAGATGGTTTTTGAATTTTGTGATCACACAGAATATTCCCCTAACGTTCCCGAATGGTCCAATGAAATTTTTTTTTTTTTTTTGGGAACCAAACAAGAACGTTATAGGAACGTTCCATGTAGGTTATTTTTTTAGGTTCCATTTTTATAACGTAAGGAGAATGTTCCCGGGAATGTTCCCTTAACCTTAAGGGAAAGTTCTAGGAATGTTCTGGGAACCAAAAACTAACGTTCCCAGAACCTAAATTTGTTTGCTGGGTGGTCCCTTTGCTTCTTTCTTGATAATGAAATTTTATGAAAAATAAATGCACATATATATATATGAAGAGTTCAGATGCAAAAGCCTCTAAATGCCATTTGAAATTTTCATCTTTAATGATGATTTTTATCAAACTTGTATATTTAAGTTCAGTAATTTCACTTAAATAACAATTAATAGGTAATTATCATTGCCATTTAAGTGAAATTACTGAACTTAAATATACAAGTTTGATAAAAATCATCATTAAAGAAGAAAATTTCAAATGGCATGTAGAGGCTTTTGCATCTGAACTCTTCATATATATATATATATATATATATATATATATAACAAATTATGAATAATATTTTATGCATATTAATAATAATTATTTAACCCAAATTGTGCTGTGTGCTTTGTTCAGTTATACTCAGTCCTTCAGTATGTATTTCTTTCAGCTTAAAATTAGATTTTGAAAATGTGATATCTATATCAAAAATGAATGTCATGAAAAAATCATGGAGAATCTTATGTCAGAAAGTGTGGGAACTCTAAAATACACACCAGCTAGATCACTATCTCATCCAACTGCAACTTGATTGTTGTATCTAAACTCCCTGATAAATTATGAACAGTTGATTTAGTCTTTATTTTGTTTCTATCTTGACTTTAGGTGCTATATAAATCAAAATTCACTTGCTTTTGTTCATGCTTGATCTGAATATCTGTCTCTCTCGACCAGCTGATAATCCTGACATACATTCTCTCGGTGATCTGGCTGGTTGTCTTTGGCTTCACTGCCATTCCCGTGCTCTTCTTCATTAATATGAAAAGCTCCTGTCACAGGGTCAACATTCTGTCGGAAACCACCTTGTTCAACCAGCAATCAAGAGTCTGCATGGACGCACGGATGTTTGGTACGTCTGCGCCCATGTGTGTGTGTGAATGTGTGTGAGTTCATGATCATGATGTCTGTTTGTTCTATATAGGGTTTCTTCCCTGGAATGCTGTGCCCGGGATTGTTTGTGGAAATACGCTGGCCAACATCTGCAAAACACCAGAGGTTAGATGGTTATAGTCCTGGACACACATACATACTCAGGGTTTCAAGAGATCACATTACTTATATCTCTTTTCATGTTTCCAGTTCCACATGACCTATGACCTTTACATCTGTGCATTTGCTGGAGCAGTAATCACCCTTCTTGCCCTGGTTAGTGATCTCATATTCTGAACTTTAAAGTCGTTTATATTTACCGTAGAAGATGTTTTGTGCAAAGTCATAGTGGTTAACTGGTTCCTACTTCAAGGGCCTCCTTGCTTTGCATTCTGGAAAGCATCCATTATTAATTGGTAAATACACCTCTGAAATCTTTATGAAATGATTTTAAGAGTAAGAATTTCAAACGATTGGTCAATCTTGACAATTTCTGAGAACAGACTCAGGTAAATTACACATTTTTACAAACTTGACAAACTTCCATTGGCACTGAATTTGGACTGGATTCTTTGAGGTCAGAGTGCAGAGCTGTCAAACAGCATGAAGTTCATAACGGAAGTACAGCAAGGGAATGTTTAGTTAACAATCAGTAACTGTCCTCTCTGCCACTGACAGATCCCCAGTGTCTCTACTACTCCCTTTCCTGTGTATTTGGCAGCAGTTATTTCTCAGGCTTTATCTAATGAGAATCATAGAGCGCTAACTATCAGGACAACCCTCTGTCATGCTGAGGATCACAGTGAGATTGATGCAATCATGTAATAATAATGTAATAAGTTGAAAATCGCTGTCTCAATGGCCTCCAAAAGACAATTAAGCTACACTTAATTCTCCGTTAGATATGTGCCATCTGCAAACAAATGAACAAACCCCAGTTGCTCCAAAGGGATTGTTCCTCTAAAATATTAGTATACACGCTGCTACAGTCAAGATTGTAAATAAATGATGTGGTATAATTAGAATCACATGCCTTGTGAGTGCCAAAGGGATATGAACTTCATGCCAGTGACACCTTCTGATCAGACAAATGGTTTGTTCTTTCCTTTTTCTAGTTCCTTTACGTGGTTGCCACCACCTACAACTACGCTATTCTAAGGTTTCTCGGAAGGAAGGGAATCCGTTGCTAGGTTCGGTGTTGCTAGGCCTGCTTTCCTGTTGCCTGTTGCAGCAGTATCAGTGGTGTCATCACTGTGGCCCGTGAGGAAAAGCAAGAGAGTGCCATGAAGCCCCTGCAGAGGTCTATCATACAGAGCACAACACACACACACTAGTGAGACAAATAAGCACAAACCTCACTAAAGAACACTGATTAATGGGGAAAAAAAATGATTGAAGCCCTACACATAAAACCACAAACTACTGTACTGTAGATCTCTGGAGGAGTGGAATCTAGCTTCTCTATTTCTTCATTTGTCTTTGTCACACACACATTATCATACCGCTCTCTCCTTTTTCTCACGGCCATTTATTCATTTTAATGATTGTATTCATTGTGCTTCATGGTCATATTAATGCCTTGCAGTTTGCTAGGATTTTAGCTTCTCTTTTCATCTTTTTGAGAGTTTGACTTGTTTCCTCAGTCAGTTGTTGGTTTATATTCTGAGACACACAGAGAAACGGCACTGAAGTGAGCGGATTTCTTTCTGTCAATTTGAATTCAGTATTTAAAGACACTCTTAGTGTCAGTGTGTATTTGTTGTATATTTTGACTAACTGTGGCAATATGCTGAACCTATTCAATGATGGTGCTCGATCAAAGGAACTAATGTTTTTTTAATTATTCTAGCTCATTTTAGAAAACTACAAACATTTCTAGATTGATAACTGTAAATGATTAATACAAATAATGCAAACTAAAATGAATTTACATAAAATTGTGTGTTGACTTCATAGAAACTCATGCAATAAACTTTAATGAAAGATGACGATCAGTGTTGTCAATTCTTACAGCTACAGATCACATCTAAAGAGGATATTAAAATTCACTTGAAACTGAATTGTTAGAAGAAGATGAGGAATATGTTGATCAGACACAGAGAGAGATACTTAATTAACCCCCAAGGGGAAATTGTGTGTATGTATATATATATATATATATATATATATACATATGAAGACTTGCTCACACAGCAATTATCATTTACAGCTGAATTAAAGTGAACTTAGTGGTAGACTCTGCGATGAGCTTAGTTGTAAGTTGTAGTCCAGTAGGTGGCTGTGGGGATGAATCATCAGAGCTGGAAGATTTGTTCAAAGCATCTCTCGCAGAGGACTTTCCCAGCATAGTGGTATATAGATGAGGAGAGATCACCCAGAGGACTGTTGCAGCCATTACACTTAAACACACACAGAGAGACAAAGCATTACTGATCACACTGCAGCACATCTTATTGCTTCTCTGCGTCCATATAAAGCAAGACCTATAAAGCTGACTCTTTAAAGGAGTAGTTCACTTTTTAAAAAACTTTTGCTGATAAATTATCGTAAATTATCGGGTGAGTGAATTATCGGCAAGTTTTTTTATATTTTTTTAAGTGAACTACTCCTTTAAAAACCTTGATGGTAGGCGGCCTAATCTACACAACCACAGTTGATAAATTGTGTCAACGGCCGTTTATGTAAAGTGTGAACTCGAACCAGAATATGACACTTGGCTGGCAAGAGTTTATAGTTCAACAAATATCGTTCTGCTTCGGAATACATTATTAATCCACTGTGGTTGTGTAGATTACCATCACGTTCACTTTGTGTGGTTTTTGAAGCGTCGACTTTGGAGGTCCCATACACTTTCTTTAAATGGATTCATAGAGATTGATTATTTTTCTAAAAATATTTGTTTGTTCATGTGAAGAAAGTCTGGGACAGCATGAGTAAAAGATCATTTCTGTCATCTTTTAAATATGTCATCACTACCTTTCTGGGCCTTGAAGTTGTTATAAAGTTGCAGTCTATGAAGGATCAGAAAGCTCTCGAATAAACTAAGGTCTTATTTTTGGGTGAACTAACCCTTTATGTCTCCTATATGACCACTTGTGTTCGGATTTTGCAGAGATTCCTCTTTTATTTCATGGTGCAGAAACAACTCAACCTCAGCGTCCATTTTCTGGCCTTCTCTCTTAGGTCTCTAGTGCTTAGGAACGTGGGCTCTAAAGCTCTTGCCTGATCATAACCCTTCTTATTTTCAGTGACTTTTCTTTTGCAATGTTCCTCAGCTATCTCTTTTTCTCCAGTCTTTCTTCAAATCTCCCTCTTGCTCACTCTCTCGCCTCCCCCATCATGAGTGTCCTATACTGCTGATTGGCTACAAGTGTGTTTTGGAGCATGTTACGATCCACTTCAACTCAGAAATCACTTACTGCACCTTTAAGACTAGGTGGAAATATATAGACAAGGCTCAGATGAAAACAACTTTGATGAACGTTGAGACACTGACTTCTGAGCATGGTTCAGTACAGAGGAAGAAGAGATTTAAAAAGCCAACCTTGAAACAATCCGGATGGCAGCAAATGTTAGGAATGTTGATGATAATTTTCACACTTCCATTTAAGGGCAACTTGCAGATGGAACACATGGTTTTATCTTTCACACTGCTAAGGGAGACATACACAGATACACAGATGTCTTATTAAAAATAAAACTGTGTTGAATACTATTACTAATACATAAAACTTTATTGTCAAAATAAATGCAATTATTTAGTGAGACAGGTCAAACTTAATTTGACAGTGTTGATGTGTTTACATAAGTACTGATTTATACTGATAAACTATATACTTAGTGTCATAGTTTGTGTGACTAAATTACTGCTTTTCTAGAAGATTTCATTTTTGATTCCTCTTTCTGATTCTCTAGAGCCATATATTTAATTTAATGGACACTGATTTAATTGACTTACTTAAGCATACATTCAACAAAAAACAAATTATCTTACAATTTTCTAGGCACTGCCTATGAGTCAATATAGGTCAACAAATGTCATATAAAAGGTGTTGCATAAACGACTGACTTACCTCAATCCAGCTTCACTGTTCACCCTGTGGTGCTCTGCTGTGGCTTCCACAAGAGGCTCTTCTGTTGGTTCTGTAGTTGGAGTTTTCAGAGCAGATACTAGTGAAAGTTCCCCATTACTTGGAGGCTGGTTTTCTGCTTGTCTGGGTTTGAGTGGATTCTCTCCAACAGGTGCATGTGCTGTTATGAGTTGTTCCACTGGACTGTCTTCTTTTTTCTCTGTGGTCAGCACACCTGAGGGTTTTGATGGCTTCTCATGTAGAGTTTTGTTTTGTTCTGTTTTCTCATCCAGTGCTCCACTGGATTGCCTTTGATCTGTTAAAACGTCTTCTACTGTTTTCTTCCCTGTTACCTCTTCACTAGTGTCTGCAGGTGTCTTCAACGGTTCCTCTACAGGTTTGACTATAGTTTTCTCCACTACATCCTTTTGAAGAGCATCTGCAGGTGTCTTCAACGGTTCCTCTACAGGTTTGACTATAGGTTTCTCCACTACATCCTTTTTAAGAGCATCTGCAGGTGTCTTCAACGGTTCCTCTACAGGTTTGACTATAGTTTTCTCCACTACATCCTTTTGAAGAGCATCTGCAGGTGTCTTCAACGGTTCCTCTACAGGTTTGACTATAGGTTTCTCCACTACATCCTTTTTGAGAGCATCTGCAGGTGTCTTCAACGGTTCCTCTACAGGTTTGACTATAGTTTTCTCCACTACATCCTTTTGAAGAGCATCTGCAGGTGTCTTCAATGGTTCCTCTACAGGTTTGACTATAGGTTTCTCCACTACATCCTTTTTAAGAGCATCTGCAGGTGTCTTCAACGGTTCCTCTACAGGTTTGACTATAGTTTTCTCCACTACATCCTTTTTAAGAGCATCTGCAGGTGTCTTCAATGGTTCCTCTACAGGTTTGACTATAAGTTTCTCCACTACATCCTTTTTAAGAGCATCTGCAGGTGTTTTCAATGGTTCCTCTGCAGGTTTGACTATAAGTTTCTCCACTACATCCTTTTTAAGAGGATCTGCAGGTGTTTTCAATGGTTCCTCTGCAGGTTTGACTATAAGTTTCTCCACTACATCCTTTTTAAGAGGATCTGCAGGTGTTTTCAATGGTTCCTCTGCAGGTTTGACTATAGGTTTTTCCACTACATCCTTTTTATAAGCATCTGCAGGTTTCTTCAATGGTTCCGCTAGAAGTTTGACTATAGGTTTATCCACTACAGGAGCATCTGCTGGTGTCTTTGGTGGTTCTTCTACAGGTTTGACTGTTACATCCTCTGTATGTGCTCTCTTGGACTCCTCAAGGACAGGATATGGACTGGAACACATTCAGAATAATTATGAAGCATCTGATTGTTATTCGACACCTCATGAACTATTAAATATAGTATGTCATGAATTAATAAGTGAGAACATCTAAGACATTCTAACTTGCAAATGAAGAAATTAAAGGATAAAAGGCTCTATCCAGGAAAAAGAGCGCCACCAGACCTTTTGGCCAGATGGGACCCTCTCTTGACTGGTGTGTTTTCTGTTGAGCTCACAGGCCTAAGGGAGTGCAGATAGCTGGAGTTATTTGGATGGAAACATGCATGGAATGAAGAAACATTGAATACATAAATAACACACAAGGAAAATAAGAACAGCTCTCACTCAAACTTCCTTAAGGCTGACATGACATAAGAGCTTTGAGGGGTTGTGGACGTGTCCAGGCTAGAGGAGGCGGTGCCGCCACTCTTTGAACATGGTATGATGGAGGAAGTGACCCGACTGCTCTCAGGTGATGATTCATTCTTAGGCTTTACAAGCTTTGCTGGTTTACTGTTAGAGAGTGAACAGAAAAAAAAGTGAGATGGACTGAGAGACAATGATGTTAACATTGATCCATTTTTTTACGCCCCTTTCACACATACTCCGTTTGCAGTGTATGCGGTGCATTTTTTTTCCCGTACCCATGTTAACAGGTTAGAGCATTCATGGAATCACAGGAAAGACTTTAGACTGGTTGATACTACCACTCTCAGCCAGCAGGTGACAGCATAAGTGTGCATTTACCATTTTACATCTGACTGAGTGTCCAGAACCTCTTGAGATCTTTGAATCCAACTTCCATCTTTTTTCAAATGGGTTCGAACTTTTGTCGTCTGGAACACAGCCTGCCTGTTAACATCTACAATCACAGAAAACCACTGTCAGAGTCTGTTTTGTTCACAAGTGTATGTTTTATTTTTTGTGTTTGTGCATGTTTTTACCACTGGACATGATGAGATCCTCTTCCTCAGTCAGGCCTATATTAGAAAAAAATGAAGTAAAAGATCTGATATTTTTATTATTCCCCAGTTTCTCTATAGCCCATTTTAGTATATAATCCATTGTTTGATGCGCTCTTTTTATTTTTGGTTCCAATTTCTGTACTACACAGAAACACATGCACAAAACAACACAAATGCTGCACAACCACATTTTTTTGTCTTCAGTGTGTGCATTATCTCGCATACCATCTACAACAGAAACTCTGGAGCTGTCACAGTAAAATGTGTTGTGAATATCTTTGTCTTCTTCATGCAAGGTGCATGGAGGTTTCAGAGTTTCAAGAAGATCAGAGCAACTCAAAATTTAGACCCAAAAAAAAAAACGACAGTGTTACCCCTGTTTTTTTGTTTTTTTTTTGTTTTTTTTTTGGTGCGAAAAAATAAGCTTCTCCAATCTTCTTGAAACTCTGGATTCTGATAGAGGGCCTTGGGACTTAGACCTGTGTGCAAAAATGGAGGCTCTAGACCCTTCCAGAGCTGAGATGTTGAGATATTTATAATGGCTAAATGCTATGTGGTATCTCAATATCTCAGCTCTGGAAGGGTCTAGAGCCTCCATTTTTGCACTCAGGTGTAAGTCCCATGGCCCTCTATCAGAATCCAGAGTTTCAAGAAGATTGGAGAAACTTATTTTTCGCTCAAAAAAAAAAAAACCTTAAGGGGTAACACTGTCGTTTTGTTTTTTCTGGTCGAAATTTAGATTTTCGATATCTCAGCTCTGGAGGGGGTCTAAAGCCTCCATTTTTGTACTCAGGTCTAAGTCTCATGGCCCTCTATGAGAATCCAGAGTTTTGAGAAGATTGGGGATACTTAATTTTTCACCCAAAAAAAAAAAACGTAAGGGGTAACACTGTCGTTTTTTTTTTCTGGTCGAAATTTTAAGTTTCGATATCTCCGCTCTGGAAAGGTCTAGAGCGTCAATTTTTGCACTCAGGTGTAAGTCTCATGGCCCTCTATCAGAATCCAGACTTTCAAGAAGATTGGGGATACTTAATTTTTCACCCAAAAAAAAAACCGTAAGGGGTAACACTGTCGTTTTTTTTTCTGGTCGAAATTTTGATTTTCGATATCTCAGCTCTGGAGGGGTCTAAAGCCTCCATTTTTGCACTCAGGTCTAAGTCTCATGGCCCTCTATCAGAATCCAGAGTTTTGAGAAGATTGGGGATACTTAATTTTTCGCCCCAAAAAAAAAAAAAATGTAAGGGGTAACACTGTCGTTTTTTTTTTGGTCGAAATTTTGATTTTCGATATCTCAGCTCTGGAGGGGTCTAAAGCCTCCATTTTTGTACTCAGGTCTAAGTCTCATGGCCCTCTATCGGAATCCAGAGTTTCAAGAAGATTGGGGATACTTAATTTTTCGCCAAAAAAAAAAAAACGTAAGGGGTAACACTGTCGTTTTTTTTCTGGTCGAAATTTTGATTTTCGATATCTCAGCTCTGGAGGGGTCTAAAGCCTCAATTTTTGCACTCAGGTCTAAGTCTCATGGCCCTCTATCAGAATCCAGAGTTTTGAGAAGATTGGGGATACTTAATTTTTCGGCCAAAAAAAAAAAACGTAAGGGGTAACACTGTCGTTTTTTTTTCTGGTCGAAATTTTGATTTTCGATATCTCAGCTCTGGAGGGGTCTAAAGCCTCCATTTTTGTACTCAGGTCTAAGTATCATGGCCCTCTATCAGAATCCAGAGTTTTGAGAAGATTGGGGATACTTAATTTTTCGCCCCAAAAAAAACGTAAGGGGTAACACTGTCGTTTTTTTTTTCTGGTCTAAATTTTGAGTTTCGATATCTCAGCTCTGGAAGGGTCTAGAGCCTCCATTTTTGCACTCAGGTGTAAGTCCCATGGCCCACTATCAGAATCCAGAGTTTCAAGAAGATTGGGGATACTTAATTTTTCGCCCAAAAAAAAAAAACGTAAGGGGTAACACTGTCGTTTTTTTTTCTGGTCGAAATTTTGAGTTTCGATATCTCAGCTCTGGAAGGGTCTAGAGCCTCCATTTTTGCACTCAGGTGTAAGTCCCATGGCCCTCTATCAGAATCCAGAGTTTCAAGAAGATTGGGGATACTTAATTTTTCGCCCAAAAAAAAAAAAAACGTAAGGGGTAACACTGTCGTTTTTTTTTCTGGTCGAAATTTTGATTTTCGATATCTCAGCTCTGGAGGGGTCTAAAGCCTCAATTTTTGCACTCAGGTCTAAGTCTCATGGCCCTCTATCAGAATCCAGAGTTTCAAGAAGATTGGGGATACTTAATTTTTCGCCCAAAAAAAAAAAACGACAGGGTCGTTTTTTTTTTTTTTTTCGGGTCGAAATTTTGAGTTGCTCTGATCTTCTTGAAACTCTAGATTCTGATAGAGGGCCTTGGGACTTAGACCTGAGTGCAAAAATGGAGTCTCTAGACCCTTCCAGAGCTGAGATATGGACATCCCACATAGCATTTATGCCATTATAAAAATAGTGGGTTCGTGGACGGTGGAATTATGGGATGGCGCTTGGTGCTATGGACTCAGGGGAGCCTCCTGAGTGCAGTAAAGTAGTTTTTATCATGAAAGAAACTTTAATTAAAATGTTCAAAAAATACACTACCCAAATTCCATTGTCCACGAACCCACTATTTTTAAAATGGCATAAATGCAATATGTGGGATGTCCATATCTCAGCTCTGGAAGGGTCTAGAGACTCCATTTTGCACTCAGGTCTAAGTCCCAAGGCCCTCTATCAGAATCCAGAGTTTCAAGAAGATCGGAGCAACTCAAAATTTCGTCCCGAAAAAAAAAAACGACAGTGGTACCCCTGTCGTTTTTTGTTTTTTTTGTGCGAAAAAATAAGTTTCTCCAATCTTCTTGAAACTCTGGATTCTGAAAAAAAGGGCCTTGGGACTTAGACCTGAGTGCAAAAATGGAGTCTCAAGACCCTTCCAGAGCTGAGATATGGACATCCCACATAGCATTATGCCATTATAAAAATAGTGGGTTCGTGGACGGTGGAATTACGGGATGGCGCTACGGACAACAAAACAACAACATTTTTTATGTATTATGAAGAACTATTTAAAGATATTTAGCCTTGTTATTGTTCCTTTTTCCTGTGTATAAATATTATGATGTCATTTTATGATGTACACAAACCAATGATCTTTATGTTTTCTGTTTTGTCATTATGACTGTTATGGTATCTTTCCATGATTTTGTATGTAATAAGTTTATAAGTTTAAATTATATGAGCGACAGGTGCACTAACACTTCATAACATCAGTGACTCGACAGCACAACCTAGAACAGTTTTCCTCTGCGTTTGTAATGTCTGCACAAAGGAGACGGGCAGCTGCTCGAAGATCTCTTTTGGAGAAAACTGTTGATTTTATACTCGAAAAATGTAAGTATCACTCCTTAAAAATAATATTACCTCAGAATGAACTGCATTGTTAGCCCACCCCAACACTTAAACAAAATAATAATATTAAATGCTGACCAATACTTAATTATAACTTTTTATATACTAAAAATATAATTTAATATAACAAGCAAAATGTAATTTGTTTTGTCATATGACAGCATGAATACATTTATATTGATAAATTCAGTGAAACATCTCAATTGTCAGTCAATCGATGAATTAATGCATACATTAATTAAATAATTATATTTTTATATACTGACAACAATAAGAAAAATGAATAAATGAGTAAAAGAACAACTAAAAGTAACCATCACAATAAACAAATGCACATACAAGTCAACAACACATGAAACAAAGCTTTATTCAAACTACAATTTAGAGGTGCTGAACACCACATCCTACTGCCGACTCAACACAGCGGTTCCCATTCTGATGAATTCACCAGAGGTGACTGTGCCTTCGTCACAGAGCTTGTTGCTGCGCTGTGCTTCACAATCTGAGGCAATAAGGGCAGGTGGAGAGATAGAGGGTCTCGTAAAGTCAGGTGGAGAGATGGAGGGTCTCATCCATGGCACCACTTTCAGGTTGCAGCTCTGGGCTCCTCAGGTCTAAGTCTCATGGCCCTCTATCAGAATCCAGAGTTTTGAGAAGATTGGGGATACTTAATTTTTCGCCCAAAAAAAAAAAACGTAAGGGGTAACACTGTCGTTTTTTTTTCTGGTCCAAATTTTGATTTTCGATATCTCAGCACTGGAGGGGTCTAAAGCCTCCATTTTTGTACTCAGGTCTAAGTCTCATGGCCCTCTATGAGAATCCAGAGTTTTGAGAAGATTGGGGATACTTAATTTTTCACCCAAAAAAAAAAAAAACGTAAGGGGTAACACTGTCGTTTTTTTTTCTGGTCGAAATTTAGATTTTCGATATCTCAGCTCTGGAGGGGTCTAAAGCCTCCATTTTTGCACTCAGGTCTAAGTCTCATGGCCCTCTATCAGAATCCAGAGTTTTGAGAAGATTGGGGATACTTAATTTTTCGCCCAAAAAAAAAAAAACGTAAGGGGTAACACTGTCGTTTTTTTTTCTGGTCGAAATTTTGATTTTCGATATCTCAGCTCTGGAAGGGTCTAGAGCCTCCATTTTTGCACTCAGGTCTAAGTCTCATGGCCCTCTATCAGAATCCAGAGTTTCAAGAAGATTGGGGATACTTAATTTTTCGCCAAAAAAAAAAACGTAAGGGGTAACACTGTCGTTTTTTTTTTCTGGTCGAAATTTTGAGTTTCGATATCTCAGCTCTGGAAGGGTCTAGAGCCTCCATTTTTGCACTCAGGTGTAAATCCCATGGCCCTCTATCAGAATCCAGAGTTTCAAGAAGATTGGGGATACTTAATTTTTCGCCCAAAAAAAAAACGTAAGGGGTAACACTGTCGTTTTTTTTTCTGGTCTAAATTTTGAATTTCGATATCTCAGCTCTGGAAGGGTCTAGAGCCTCCATTTTTGCACTCAGGTGTAAGTCCCATGGCCCTCTATCAGAATCCAGAGTTTCAAGAAGATTGGGGATACTTAATTTTTTGGCCCAAAAAAAAAAAAACGTAAGGGGTAACACTGTCGTTTTTTTTTCTGGTCGAAATTTTGAGTTTCGATATCTCAGCTCTGGAAGGGTCTAGAGCCTCCATTTTTGCACTCAGGTGTAAGTCTCATGGCCCTCTATCAGAATCCAGAGTTTTGAGAAGATTGGGGATACTTAATTTTTCGCCCAAAAAAAAAAACGTAAGGGGTAACACTGTCGTTTTTTTTTCTGGTCGAAATTTTGATTTTCGATATCTCAGCTCTGGAAGGGTCTAGAGCCTCCATTTTTGCACTCAGGTCTAAGTCTCATGGCCCTCTATCAGAATCCAGAGTTTTGAGAAGATTGGGGATACTTAATTTTTCGCCCCCCAAAAAAAACGTAAGGGGTAACACTGTCGTTTTTTTCTGGGCGAAATTTTGATTTTCGATATCTCAGCTCTGGAGGGGTCTAAAGCCTCCATTTTTGTACTCAGGTCTAAGTCTCATGGCCCTCTATCAGAATCCAGAGTTTCAAGAAGATTGGGGATACTTAATTTTTCGCCAAAAAAAAAAACGTAAGGGGTAACACTGTCGTTTTTTTTTTCTGGTCGAAATTTTGATTTTCGATATCTCAGCTCTGGAGGGGTCTAAAGCCTCCATTTTTGCACTCAGGTCTAAGTCTCATGGCCCTCTATCAGAATCCAGAGTTTTGAGAAGATTGGGGATACTTAATTTTTCGGCCAAAAAAAAAACGTAAGGGGTAACACTGTCGTTTTTTTTTCTGGTCGAAATTTTGATTTTCGATATCTCAGCTCTGGAGGGTCTAGAGCCTCCATTTTTGCACTCAGGTCTAAGTCTCATGGCCCTCTATCAGAATCCAGAGTTTTGAGAAGATTGGGATACTTAATTTTTCGCCCCAAAAAAAAACCGTAAGGGGTAACACTGTCGTTTTTTTTTCTGGTCGAAATTTTGAGTTTCGATATCTCAGCTCTGGAAGGGTCTAGAGCCTCCATTTTTGCACTCAGGTCTAAGTCTCATGGCCCTCTATCAGAATCCAGAGTTTTGAGAAGATTGGGGATACTTAATTTTTCGCCCAAAAAAAAAAAACGTAAGGGGTAACACTGTCGTTTTTTTTTCTGGTCGAAATTTTGAGTTTCGATATCTCAGCTCTGGAAGGGTCTAGAGCCTCCATTTTTGCACTCAGGTCTAAGTCTCATGGCCCTCTATCAGAATCCAGAGTTTTGAGAAGATTGGGGATACTTAATTTTTCGCCCCCCAAAAAAAAAACGTAAGGGGTAACACTGTCGTTTTTTTTTCTGGTCGAAATTTTGAGTTTCGATATCTCAGCTCTGGAAGGGTCTAGAGCCTCCATTTTTGCACTCAGGTCTAAGTCTCATGGCCCTCTATCAGAATCCAGAGTTTTGAGAAGATTGGGGATACTTAATTTTTCGCCCCAAAAAAAAAACGTAAGGGGTAACACTGTCGTTTTTTTTTCTGGTCGAAATTTTGAGTTTCGATATCTCAGCTCTGGAAGGGTCTAGAGCCTCCATTTTTGCACTCAGGTCTAAGTCTCATGGCCCTCTATCAGAATCCAGAGTTTCAAGAAGATTGGGGATACTTAATTTTTCGCCCCAAAAAAAAAAACGTAAGGGGTAACACTGTCGTTTTTTTTTCTGGTCGAAATTTTGAGTTTCGATATCTCAGCTCTGGAAGGGTCTAGAGCCTCCATTTTTGCACTCAGGTCTAAGTCTCATGGCCCTCTATCAGAATCCAGAGTTTTGAGAAGATTGGGGATACTTAATTTTTCGCCCAAAAAAAAAAAACGTAAGGGGTAACACTGTCGTTTTTTTTTCTGGTCGAAATTTTGAGTTTCGATATCTCAGCTCTGGAAGGGTCTAGAGCCTCCATTTTTGCACTCAGGTCTAAGTCTCATGGCCCTCTATCAGAATCCAGAGTTTTGAGAAGATTGGGGATACTTAATTTTTCGCCCAAAAAAAAAAACGTAAGGGGTAACACTGTCGTTTTTTTTTCTGGTCGAAATTTTGAGTTTCGATATCTCAGCTCTGGAAGGGTCTAGAGCCTCCATTTTTGCACTCAGGTCTAAGTCTCATGGCCCTCTATCAGAATCCAGAGTTTTGAGAAGATTGGGGATACTTAATTTTTCGCCCAAAAAAAAAACGTAAGGGGTAACACTGTCGTTTTTTTTTCTGGTCGAAATTTTGAGTTTCGATATCTCAGCTCTGGAAGGGTCTAGAGCCTCCATTTTTGCACTCAGGTCTAAGTCTCATGGCCCTCTATCAGAATCCAGAGTTTTGAGAAGATTGGGGATACTTAATTTTTCGCCCAAAAAAAAAACGTAAGGGGTAACACTGTCGTTTTTTTTTCTGGTCGAAATTTTGAGTTTCGATATCTCAGCTCTGGAAGGGTCTAGAGCCTCCATTTTTGCACTCAGGTCTAAGTCTCATGGCCCTCTATCAGAATCCAGAGTTTTGAGAAGATTGGGGATACTTAATTTTTCGCCCAAAAAAAAAACGTAAGGGGTAACACTGTCGTTTTTTTTTCTGGTCGAAATTTTGAGTTTCGATATCTCAGCTCTGGAAGGGTCTAGAGCCTCCATTTTTGCACTCAGGTCTAAGTCTCATGGCCCTCTATCAGAATCCAGAGTTTTGAGAAGATTGGGGATACTTAATTTTTCGCCCCAAAAAAAAAACGTAAGGGGTAACACTGTCGTTTTTTTTTCTGGTCGAAATTTTGAGTTTCGATATCTCAGCTCTGGAAGGGTCTAGAGCCTCCATTTTTGCACTCAGGTCTAAGTCTCATGGCCCTCTATCAGAATCCAGAGTTTTGAGAAGATTGGGGATACTTAATTTTTCGCCCAAAAAAAAAAAACGTAAGGGGTAACACTGTCGTTTTTTTTTTCTGGTCGAAATTTTGAGTTTCGATATCTCAGCTCTGGAAGGGTCTAGAGCCTCCATTTTTGCACTCAGGTCTAAGTCTCATGGCCCTCTATCAGAATCCAGAGTTTTGAGAAGATTGGGGATACTTAATTTTTCGCCCAAAAAAAAAACGTAAGGGGTAACACTGTCGTTTTTTTTTCTGGTCGAAATTTTGAGTTTCGATATCTCAGCTCTGGAAGGGTCTAGAGCCTCCATTTTTGCACTCAGGTCTAAGTCTCATGGCCCTCTATCAGAATCCAGAGTTTTGAGAAGATTGGGGATACTTAATTTTTCGCCCAAAAAAAAAAACGTAAGGGGTAACACTGTCGTTTTTTTTTCTGGTCGAAATTTTGAGTTTCGATATCTCAGCTCTGGAAGGGTCTAGAGCCTCCATTTTTGCACTCAGGTCTAAGTCTCATGGCCCTCTATCAGAATCCAGAGTTTTGAGAAGATTGGGGATACTTAATTTTTCGCCCAAAAAAAAAAACGTAAGGGGTAACACTGTCGTTTTTTTTTCTGGTCGAAATTTTGAGTTTCGATATCTCAGCTCTGGAAGGGTCTAGAGCCTCCATTTTTGCACTCAGGTCTAAGTCTCATGGCCCTCTATCAGAATCCAGAGTTTTGAGAAGATTGGGGATACTTAATTTTTCGCCCAAAAAAAAAACGTAAGGGGTAACACTGTCGTTTTTTTTTCTGGTCGAAATTTTGAGTTTCGATATCTCAGCTCTGGAAGGGTCTAGAGCCTCCATTTTTGCACTCAGGTCTAAGTCTCATGGCCCTCTATCAGAATCCAGAGTTTTGAGAAGATTGGGGATACTTAATTTTTCGCCCAAAAAAAAAAACGTAAGGGGTAACACTGTCGTTTTTTTTTCTGGTCGAAATTTTGAGTTTCGATATCTCAGCTCTGGAAGGGTCTAGAGCCTCCATTTTTGCACTCAGGTCTAAGTCTCATGGCCCTCTATCAGAATCCAGAGTTTTGAGAAGATTGGGGATACTTAATTTTTCGCCCAAAAAAAAAAACGTAAGGGGTAACACTGTCGTTTTTTTTTCTGGTCGAAATTTTGAGTTTCGATATCTCAGCTCTGGAAGGGTCTAGAGCCTCCATTTTTGCACTCAGGTCTAAGTCTCATGGCCCTCTATCAGAATCCAGAGTTTTGAGAAGATTGGGGATACTTAATTTTTCGCCCCAAAAAAAAAACGTAAGGGGTAACACTGTCGTTTTTTTTTCTGGTCGAAATTTTGAGTTTCGATATCTCAGCTCTGGAAGGGTCTAGAGCCTCCATTTTTGCACTCAGGTCTAAGTCTCATGGCCCTCTATCAGAATCCAGAGTTTTGAGAAGATTGGGGATACTTAATTTTTCGCCCAAAAAAAAAACGTAAGGGGTAACACTGTCGTTTTTTTTTCTGGTCGAAATTTTGAGTTTCGATATCTCAGCTCTGGAAGGGTCTAGAGCCTCCATTTTTGCACTCAGGTCTAAGTCTCATGGCCCTCTATCAGAATCCAGAGTTTTGAGAAGATTGGGGATACTTAATTTTTCGCCCAAAAAAAAAAACGTAAGGGGTAACACTGTCGTTTTTTTTTTCTGGTCGAAATTTTGAGTTTCGATATCTCAGCTCTGGAAGGGTCTAGAGCCTCCATTTTTGCACTCAGGTCTAAGTCTCATGGCCCTCTATCAGAATCCAGAGTTTTGAGAAGATTGGGGATACTTAATTTTTCGCCCAAAAAAAAAAACGTAAGGGGTAACACTGTCGTTTTTTTTTCTGGTCGAAATTTTGAGTTTCGATATCTCAGCTCTGGAAGGGTCTAGAGCCTCCATTTTTGCACTCAGGTCTAAGTCTCATGGCCCTCTATCAGAATCCAGAGTTTTGAGAAGATTGGGGATACTTAATTTTTCGCCCAAAAAAAAAAACGTAAGGGGTAACACTGTCGTTTTTTTTTCTGGTCGAAATTTTGATTTTCGATATCTCAGCTCTGGAGGGGTCTAAAGCCTCAATTTTTGCACTCAGGTCTAAGTCTCATGGCCCTCTATCAGAATCCAGAGTTTTGAGAAGATTGGGGATACTTAATTTTTCGCCCCAAAAAAAAAACGTAAGGGGTAACACTGTCGTTTTTTTTTCTGGTCGAAATTTTGAGTTTCGATATCTCAGCTCTGGAAGGGTCTAGAGCCTCCATTTTTGCACTCAGGTCTAAGTCTCATGGCCCTCTATCAGAATCCAGAGTTTTGAGAAGATTGGGGATACTTAATTTTTCGCCCAAAAAAAAAAACGTAAGGGGTAACACTGTCGTTTTTTTTTCTGGTCGAAATTTTGAGTTTCGATATCTCAGCTCTGGAAGGGTCTAGAGCCTCCATTTTTGCACTCAGGTCTAAGTCTCATGGCCCTCTATCAGAATCCAGAGTTTTGAGAAGATTGGGGATACTTAATTTTTCGCCCAAAAAAAAAAACGTAAGGGGTAACACTGTCGTTTTTTTTTCTGGTCGAAATTTTGAGTTTCGATATCTCAGCTCTGGAAGGGTCTAGAGCCTCCATTTTTGCACTCAGGTCTAAGTCTCATGGCCCTCTATCAGAATCCAGAGTTTTGAGAAGATTGGGGATACTTAATTTTTCGCCCAAAAAAAAAACGTAAGGGGTAACACTGTCGTTTTTTTTTTCTGGTCGAAATTTTGAGTTTCGATATCTCAGCTCTGGAAGGGTCTAGAGCCTCCATTTTTGCACTCAGGTCTAAGTCTCATGGCCCTCTATCAGAATCCAGAGTTTTGAGAAGATTGGGGATACTTAATTTTTCGCCCAAAAAAAAAACGTAAGGGGTAACACTGTCGTTTTTTTTTCTGGTCGAAATTTTGAGTTTCGATATCTCAGCTCTGGAAGGGTCTAGAGCCTCCATTTTTGCACTCAGGTCTAAGTCTCATGGCCCTCTATCAGAATCCAGAGTTTTGAGAAGATTGGGGATACTTAATTTTTCGCCCAAAAAAAAAACGTAAGGGGTAACACTGTCGTTTTTTTTTCGAAATTTTGAGTTTCGATATCTCAGCTCTGGAAGGGTCTAGAGCCTCCATTTTTGCACTCAGGTCTAAGTCTCATGGCCCTCTATCAGAATCCAGAGTTTTGAGAAGATTGGGGATACTTAATTTTTCGCCCCAAAAAAAACGTAAGGGGTAACACTGTCGTTTTTTTTTCTGGTCGAAATTTTGAGTTTCGATATCTCAGCTCTGGAAGGGTCTAGAGCCTCCATTTTTGCACTCAGGTCTAAGTCTCATGGCCCTCTATCAGAATCCAGAGTTTTGAGAAGATTGGGGATACTTAATTTTTCGCCCAAAAAAAAAACGTAAGGGGTAACACTGTCGTTTTTTTTTCTGGTCGAAATTTTGAGTTTCGATATCTCAGCTCTGGAAGGGTCTAGAGCCTCCATTTTTGCACTCAGGTCTAAGTCTCATGGCCCTCTATCAGAATCCAGAGTTTTGAGAAGATTGGGGATACTTAATTTTTCGCCCAAAAAAAAAAACGTAAGGGGTAACACTGTCGTTTTTTTTTCTGGTCGAAATTTTGAGTTTCGATATCTCAGCTCTGGAAGGGTCTAGAGCCTCCATTTTTGCACTCAGGTCTAAGTCTCATGGCCCTCTATCAGAATCCAGAGTTTTGAGAAGATTGGGGATACTTAATTTTTCGCCCCAAAAAAAAACGTAAGGGGTAACACTGTCGTTTTTTTTTTCTGGTCGAAATTTTGAGTTTCGATATCTCAGCTCTGGAAGGGTCTAGAGCCTCCATTTTTGCACTCAGGTCTAAGTCTCATGGCCCTCTATCAGAATCCAGAGTTTTGAGAAGATTGGGGATACTTAATTTTTCGCCCAAAAAAAAAAAACGTAAGGGGTAACACTGTCGTTTTTTTTTCTGGTCGAAATTTTGAGTTTCGATATCTCAGCTCTGGAAGGGTCTAGAGCCTCCATTTTTGCACTCAGGTCTAAGTCTCATGGCCCTCTATCAGAATCCAGAGTTTTGAGAAGATTGGGGATACTTAATTTTTCGCCCCAAAAAAAAACGTAAGGGGTAACACTGTCGTTTTTTTTTCTGGTCGAAATTTTGAGTTTCGATATCTCAGCTCTGGAAGGGTCTAGAGCCTCCATTTTTGCACTCAGGTCTAAGTCTCATGGCCCTCTATCAGAATCCAGAGTTTTGAGAAGATTGGGGATACTTAATTTTTCGCCCCAAAAAAAAACGTAAGGGGTAACACTGTCGTTTTTTTTTTCTGGTCGAAATTTTGAGTTTCGATATCTCAGCTCTGGAAGGGTCTAGAGCCTCCATTTTTGCACTCAGGTCTAAGTCTCATGGCCCTCTATCAGAATCCAGAGTTTTGAGAAGATTGGGGATACTTAATTTTTCGCCCCAAAAAAAAACGTAAGGGGTAACACTGTCGTTTTTTTTTTCTGGTCGAAATTTTGAGTTTCGATATCTCAGCTCTGGAAGGGTCTAGAGCCTCCATTTTTGCACTCAGGTCTAAGTCTCATGGCCCTCTATCAGAATCCAGAGTTTTGAGAAGATTGGGGATACTTAATTTTTCGCCCAAAAAAAAAACGTAAGGGGTAACACTGTCGTTTTTTTTTCTGGTCGAAATTTTGAGTTTCGATATCTCAGCTCTGGAAGGGTCTAGAGCCTCCATTTTTGCACTCAGGTCTAAGTCTCATGGCCCTCTATCAGAATCCAGAGTTTTGAGAAGATTGGGGATACTTAATTTTTCGCCCCAAAAAAAAACGTAAGGGGTAACACTGTCGTTTTTTTTTTCTGGTCGAAATTTTGAGTTTCGATATCTCAGCTCTGGAAGGGTCTAGAGCCTCCATTTTTGCACTCAGGTCTAAGTCTCATGGCCCTCTATCAGAATCCAGAGTTTTGAGAAGATTGGGGATACTTAATTTTTCGCCCAAAAAAAAAACGTAAGGGGTAACACTGTCGTTTTTTTTTCTGGTCGAAATTTTGAGTTTCGATATCTCAGCTCTGGAAGGGTCTAGAGCCTCCATTTTTGCACTCAGGTCTAAGTCTCATGGCCCTCTATCAGAATCCAGAGTTTTGAGAAGATTGGGGATACTTAATTTTTCGCCCCAAAAAAAAAACGTAAGGGGTAACACTGTCGTTTTTTTTTCTGGTCGAAATTTTGAGTTTCGATATCTCAGCTCTGGAAGGGTCTAGAGCCTCCATTTTTGCACTCAGGTCTAAGTCTCATGGCCCTCTATCAGAATCCAGAGTTTTGAGAAGATTGGGGATACTTAATTTTTCGCCCAAAAAAAAAACGTAAGGGGTAACACTGTCGTTTTTTTTTCTGGTCGAAATTTTGAGTTTCGATATCTCAGCTCTGGAAGGGTCTAGAGCCTCCATTTTTGCACTCAGGTCTAAGTCTCATGGCCCTCTATCAGAATCCAGAGTTTTGAGAAGATTGGGGATACTTAATTTTTCGCCCAAAAAAAAAAACGTAAGGGGTAACACTGTCGTTTTTTTTTCTGGTCGAAATTTTGAGTTTCGATATCTCAGCTCTGGAAGGGTCTAGAGCCTCCATTTTTGCACTCAGGTCTAAGTCTCATGGCCCTCTATCAGAATCCAGAGTTTTGAGAAGATTGGGGATACTTAATTTTTCGCCCCAAAAAAAAACGTAAGGGGTAACACTGTCGTTTTTTTTTCTGGTCGAAATTTTGAGTTTCGATATCTCAGCTCTGGAAGGGTCTAGAGCCTCCATTTTTGCACTCAGGTCTAAGTCTCATGGCCCTCTATCAGAATCCAGAGTTTTGAGAAGATTGGGGATACTTAATTTTTCGCCCAAAAAAAAAACGTAAGGGGTAACACTGTCGTTTTTTTTTCTGGTCGAAATTTTGAGTTTCGATATCTCAGCTCTGGAAGGGTCTAGAGCCTCCATTTTTGCACTCAGGTCTAAGTCTCATGGCCCTCTATCAGAATCCAGAGTTTTGAGAAGATTGGGGATACTTAATTTTTCGCCCCAAAAAAAAACGTAAGGGGTAACACTGTCGTTTTTTTTTCTGGTCGAAATTTTGAGTTTCGATATCTCAGCTCTGGAAGGGTCTAGAGCCTCCATTTTTGCACTCAGGTCTAAGTCTCATGGCCCTCTATCAGAATCCAGAGTTTTGAGAAGATTGGGGATACTTAATTTTTCGCCCCAAAAAAAAAAACGTAAGGGGTAACACTGTCGTTTTTTTTTCTGGTCGAAATTTTGAGTTTCGATATCTCAGCTCTGGAAGGGTCTAGAGCCTCCATTTTTGCACTCAGGTCTAAGTCTCATGGCCCTCTATCAGAATCCAGAGTTTTGAGAAGATTGGGGATACTTAATTTTTCGCCCCAAAAAAAACGTAAGGGGTAACACTGTCGTTTTTTTTTCTGGTCGAAATTTTGAGTTTCGATATCTCAGCTCTGGAAGGGTCTAGAGCCTCCATTTTTGCACTCAGGTCTAAGTCTCATGGCCCTCTATCAGAATCCAGAGTTTTGAGAAGATTGGGGATACTTAATTTTTCGCCCAAAAAAAAAACGTAAGGGGTAACACTGTCGTTTTTTTTTCTGGTCGAAATTTTGAGTTTCGATATCTCAGCTCTGGAAGGGTCTAGAGCCTCCATTTTTGCACTCAGGTCTAAGTCTCATGGCCCTCTATCAGAATCCAGAGTTTTGAGAAGATTGGGGATACTTAATTTTTCGCCCAAAAAAAAAACGTAAGGGGTAACACTGTCGTTTTTTTTTCTGGTCGAAATTTTGAGTTTCGATATCTCAGCTCTGGAAGGGTCTAGAGCCTCCATTTTTGCACTCAGGTCTAAGTCTCATGGCCCTCTATCAGAATCCAGAGTTTTGAGAAGATTGGGGATACTTAATTTTTCGCCCAAAAAAAAAAACGTAAGGGGTAACACTGTCGTTTTTTTTTCTGGTCGAAATTTTGAGTTTCGATATCTCAGCTCTGGAAGGGTCTAGAGCCTCCATTTTTGCACTCAGGTCTAAGTCTCATGGCCCTCTATCAGAATCCAGAGTTTTGAGAAGATTGGGGATACTTAATTTTTCGCCCAAAAAAAAAACGTAAGGGGTAACACTGTCGTTTTTTTTTCTGGTCGAAATTTTGAGTTTCGATATCTCAGCTCTGGAAGGGTCTAGAGCCTCCATTTTTGCACTCAGGTCTAAGTCTCATGGCCCTCTATCAGAATCCAGAGTTTTGAGAAGATTGGGGATACTTAATTTTTCGCCCAAAAAAAAAAACGTAAGGGGTAACACTGTCGTTTTTTTTTTCTGGTCGAAATTTTGAGTTTCGATATCTCAGCTCTGGAAGGGTCTAGAGCCTCCATTTTTGCACTCAGGTCTAAGTCTCATGGCCCTCTATCAGAATCCAGAGTTTTGAGAAGATTGGGGATACTTAATTTTTCGCCCAAAAAAAAAACGTAAGGGGTAACACTGTCGTTTTTTTTTCTGGTCGAAATTTTGAGTTTCGATATCTCAGCTCTGGAAGGGTCTAGAGCCTCCATTTTTGCACTCAGGTCTAAGTCTCATGGCCCTCTATCAGAATCCAGAGTTTTGAGAAGATTGGGGATACTTAATTTTTCGCCCCAAAAAAAAAACGTAAGGGGTAACACTGTCGTTTTTTTTTTCTGGTCGAAATTTTGAGTTTCGATATCTCAGCTCTGGAAGGGTCTAGAGCCTCCATTTTTGCACTCAGGTCTAAGTCTCATGGCCCTCTATCAGAATCCAGAGTTTTGAGAAGATTGGGGATACTTAATTTTTCGCCCCAAAAAAAAAAACGTAAGGGGTAACACTGTCGTTTTTTTTTCTGGTCGAAATTTTGAGTTTCGATATCTCAGCTCTGGAAGGGTCTAGAGCCTCCATTTTTGCACTCAGGTCTAAGTCTCATGGCCCTCTATCAGAATCCAGAGTTTTGAGAAGATTGGGGATACTTAATTTTTCGCCCCCAAAAAAAAAACGTAAGGGGTAACACTGTCGTTTTTTTTTCTGGTCGAAATTTTGAGTTTCGATATCTCAGCTCTGGAAGGGTCTAGAGCCTCCATTTTTGCACTCAGGTCTAAGTCTCATGGCCCTCTATCAGAATCCAGAGTTTTGAGAAGATTGGGGATACTTAATTTTTCGCCCAAAAAAAAAAACGTAAGGGGTAACACTGTCGTTTTTTTTTCTGGTCGAAATTTTGAGTTTCGATATCTCAGCTCTGGAAGGGTCTAGAGCCTCCATTTTTGCACTCAGGTCTAAGTCTCATGGCCCTCTATCAGAATCCAGAGTTTTGAGAAGATTGGGGATACTTAATTTTTCGCCCAAAAAAAAAAACGTAAGGGGTAACACTGTCGTTTTTTTTTCTGGTCGAAATTTTGAGTTTCGATATCTCAGCTCTGGAAGGGTCTAGAGCCTCCATTTTTGCACTCAGGTCTAAGTCTCATGGCCCTCTATCAGAATCCAGAGTTTTGAGAAGATTGGAGAAACTTTTTTTGCACCAAAAAAAAAAAA
>NW_024121876.1:10109837-10155531 GCF_016745375.1 Pimephales promelas | reverse complement strand
TTGAGTTTCGATATCTCAGCTCTGGAAGGGTCTAGAGCCTCCATTTTTGCACTCAGGTTTAAGTCTCGTGGCCCTCTATCAGAATCCAGAGTTTTGAGAAGATTAGAGAAACTTAATTTTTCGCCCGAAAAAAAATGAAAGGGGTACCACTGTCGTTTTTTTTTTCGGGTTGAATTTATGAGTTTTGATATCTCAGATCTGGAAGGGTCTAGAGCCTCCATTTTTGCACTCAGGTTTAAGTCTCATGGCCCTCTATCATAATCCAGAGTTTTGAGAAGATTGGAGAAACTTAATTTTTCGCCCAAAAAACAAAAAAACAAAAGGGGTACCACTGTCGGTTTTTTTTCGGTTCGAAATTTTGAGTTTCGATATCTCAGCTCTGGAAGGGTCTAGACTTAAATACTCGACCTAGTTCCATTGCTTAGCAACGGGAAGAAACTTCTGTAACTAGTGCCCAACCCGTATCACGACAAGACGTGAAATAATCAAACTCAAAACCATAAACAGGGCTATACTGCCCTCTTGTGTCAAATTATGTTTCTATATTTATTTTTCCAACAAATAAAGCCAAACCTGCAATAAAACCCCTTCCAATTTACTTTTGAACTCAACAGATGCAGTGGCTAAGTTGATAAAGCGTTGGGCTTTAATCAAGAAGACCTGAGTTCAATTCCCATACTTGCGTCAAATTGTTGTGATTATATCAAACAAAGTGGCCTAAACAATATTTCTTCAACCCGGTATCGTGACAAGATGTGAAATAATCACGTTGGTCCACTTTTGAAAACGTGTAGATGTCACGGTTTAAACCCCCTCAACCGTGAAACTTACACTTAAAATCACGACCTATTGGTTTTCATTAAACCGAGAAAAATTTAATTTTCTTTTATATAAACCACGTTAACCGTGTTAACCATAACCTTTTAGACCCTTCCAGAGCTGAGATATTGAGATATTTATAATGGCATAAATGCTATGTGGTATCTCAATATCTCAGCTCTGGAAGGGTCTAGAGCCTCCATTTTTGCACTCAGGTCTAAGTCCCATGGTCCTCTATCAGAATCCAGAGTTTCTACAGGGGTTGGACAATGAAACTGAAACACCTGGTTTTACAACACAATAATTTGTTAGAATGGTGAGGGCCTCATTTTGCATCCAAATACAGCACCAATTGACAGATTGAAGAAGTCCTTCACAGTGACCAGAGGGATTATGAGCCGTCCTCTTCCAGAACAGTGTCCAGGGTCACTATATGTGCTGGTGGACTCGCTCCTCCAAAACACCCTCAATAATATTCAGATCTGGTGACTGTGCAGACCATGGGAGATGTTCAACGTCACTTTCATCTTCATCAAACCCTTCTGTCACAAGTCTTGCTGTGTGTGTTGGTGCATGATCATGCTGATACACGGTTTGAGCATCAGGTGCTCATGATCCTCCAGAAGGGTTTGGTAGTCCTCGGCAGTGTCGTGTCCATCAAATACAATCAGGATTGTCATGATATTGGAGCTCAAACCATCACTGATCCACCCGTGCTTCACTCTGAAGATTGGCCGCCAGGCATATAGATGTGAAACCTCCAACATTGGCCAGTGTTTCAGTTTCATTGTCCAACCCCTGTAAATCTCATGGCCCTCTATCAGAATCCAGAGTTTCAAGAAGATCAGAGAAACTCAAAATTTCGACCCAAAAAAACCCCGACAGTGTTACCCCTGTCGTTTTTTTGTTTGTGCGAAAAAATACGTTTCTCCAATCTTCTTGAAACTCTGGATTCTGATAGAGGGCCATGGGACTTAGACCTGAGTGCAAAAATGGAGGCTCTAGACCCTTCCTGCGTAAAGCTTTTGATACTGTCAATCACCAGATACTTTATAGTAAGTTGCGTCAATACAATCTTTCTGAGCACACCCAAAAGTGGATAAAATCTTATTTGAGCGACCGACATCAGTGTGTACGAGTGAACAATATCCAATCAGCGTTTAGAGCTACTTCGATGGGAGTGCCGCAAGGGTCTATTTTAGGACCCTTGCTTTTTAGCATCTATATAAATGACCTCCCCAGGGTGTGTTCTGACGTTGATGTAATCATGTACGCTGATGATACTGTGATCTTTACCTTTGGGGACAATGAGCTGGAGGTTGCTGACAAATTATCAAGAGAAATGCAGAAAGTTGCAGAATGGTTGCAGACGTCTTGCCTGACCCTAAACGTTGACAAAACAGTTTCAATGTTTTTTTCAAATAAACGTAAAATACAACAAACTCAAGGGATTCTAGTAAATGGACAAAAAATTAAAAATGTAAATGAAACAAAATATTTAGGTTTAGTACTTGATTCTAACCTTAGTTTTAAAAGTCATATAAAAAAACTCAGTAATAAATTAAAATTGAATTTGATGAACTATAAACATATTAGAAATTCACTATCTACGGAAGCCTCAAACACATTCCTTAATACTATGATTGTTTCACATCTTTTGTATTGCATGTCTAGTTGGTCTCAGGCGTGTAAAACCTCGCTAAAGTTTCTTGAATCATTATACAAAAGGGCTATAAAAATTCATGATAAAAAGTCTCGCTACTACCATCATTGTAAAGTACTAAGTAAATGAGATTTTGAAAATCTTATTAAATATAATCAAATTTCTTCTCTATTTAAAATTATCCATAACATCGCTGCACCTCCTTTAATAAAATTTGTGACACTAAATTCGGAGAGAAATTGTAGAACCACACGGTCGACAGTTAGAGGAGAGTGCAGCGTTCCAAAACATAGAACCATATATGGTCAACAATCTTTTTCTTATAAAGCAGTGAGCCTTTGGAATACTCTTCCAAATGAAATTATCTCTTGCACTAACTATAGCACATTTACACGCCTGACCAAACAGTGGTTATTAACAAATCAAACCTGTACGCACTGAATGACTGTGATACGAATGATGTAAACTGTGAATGAATGAGTTATAGATTCTTGTAGTGGAGAGTGTTATATGATATGAGTAAAGTGATGCTTCTGTGTTCGAATCAACTGTGTATTATAATTTTGTATATAATTTTTAATTGTTGTAAGTATACCATCAAACTGTCCAGGGACTGCAGGCGGAAACTAGCATTTTTTTGCTATAACCTGGCACATGTCATCTCTTCTTTCTTAGATTAATGATTTTTTTGTGCATTGTCCCTGATCAAATAAATAAATTCATTCATTCATTCATTCCAGAGCTGAGATATTGAGATACCACATAGCATTTATGCCATTATAAATATCTCAATATCTCAGCTCTGGAAGGGTCTAGAGCCTCCATTTTTGCACTCAGGTCTAAGTCCCATGGCCCTCTATCAGAATCCAGAGTTTCAAGAAGATCAGAGAAACTCAACATTTCGACCCCCCAAAAAAACGACAGTGTTACCCCTGTCGTTTTTTTTTTTTTTGGAAAAAATACGTTTCTCCAATCTTCTTGAAACTCTGGATTCTGATAGAGGGCCATGGGACTTAGACCTGAGTGCAAAAATGGAAGCTTTAGACCCTTCAAGAGCTGAGATACTGAGATATTTATAATGACATAAATGCTACGTGGTATCTCAATATCTCAGCTCTGGAAGGGTCTAAGAGCCTCCATTTTTGCACTCAGGTCTAAGTCCCATGGCCCTCTATCAGAATCCAGAGTTTCAGAGTTTCAAACGATATTCAGATCGTTTTTTTTTTTTTGTTTTTTTTTGCGAAAAAATAAGTTTCTCCAATCTTCTTGAAACTCTGGATTCTGATAGAGGGCCATGGGACTTAGACCTGAGTGCAAAAATGGAGGCTCTATGGCAACCAAACGTCACTGGTGAGACAAACGTGCAACGGATGGACAGTCAGATTATGTTTTGGCAGGGGAAAAACTGATAAGAAAATGTAATGAAAATGTAACAGAAGTTGTAGAAATGAAGTGGAGTAGAAAGTATAATAATTGCTGCAAAATGCAACAAAGTAAAAGTAAAAAGTATGCGCTATTTATTCTACTTAAGTAAAGTAAAGATACGTGAAAAATGTACTTAAGTAAAAAAGTATTTGTACTTCGTTACATTCCACCACTGCATAATACTAAAACATAAAAAGTTCCTGCCAGTATGCAAGTCAGTGTGCTTTAATAGAAAATATTAACATTTATAATAAATACATTGACAACTTGTCAAAAATGAAATTTGGACTTGCTGGATAAGTTTAAATTAAATGAGTAAACATCTTAGTTAAAATTCAGATTTTTACCAAAACCGCATTTATTGGGATGGCATGGCATCATTACTTTTGTATCCTTCATAATAGCAGTATTAGTACTAATAATATGGTTATCACAAAATACATATAGTGGCGTGAGCCTAATTCTACATTCTTGCCAGCAATCAGAAGTCAAGTTGAGAACTCTGATCTCCAGTGATGTCAGGTCTTGAAGACTTTCTTAAGATGAAAAAAATATATCCTTTCTTTTTTATTCTGCAAATCTAACTGAAGTTGTACAACTTTGCAATAGAAATATCTGCAAAACGGAAATTTGTCACTCCTGAGTCCTAATGATGATTTATAACCTCAATAAGAAATGTAATTTTGTGTTACAGGGACACTGAAATTACAAGTTCAAAAATGACAATATGCAACGTGCTGCTTTTCTCCATCACCACATTGTAACGTGAAATTCCTTCTTCAGGAACCTTTGGGCTTGGTTTAAACTACGATCTCTACTAATAAATACAAGCATATTATAAACACAAAACTTACTTGTGTTTTCAGTATCACACTTTGTTCTGTAAATGGGTATTTGTTTGCCATGTCCTCTGCTACAATCAAGCGGGGTCACTTGTTTACTTTTATTGGTTGATTGTTCATTAAAGGAGAACTCTGGCGAACAATGAACCTTTGGTCTAATAAAACATTGGTACCTAGTCGATCGTTCTCTGAGATTTGTTTTCATGATAATCGAATGTAAAGAGTTTTATCTCTAAAAACTGTTTAGAGTATAATGGGGGGCATTGACTAAGTAAAAAGAAATCGCTAGTTTATACCACTAACAAGGCTCAAAATAGCCCCACACTAACACAGTAACATAATGAGTGTCCATACACTCAAAACGAAGCATTGAGAACTTTGTAAGAGTACAGACCGTTTAATAAGAAGATACGTTATAAAGACAGTTCACTTCATGTATACACAGCAGGAGCCATCTTAAAAAAGTCTTGATAAGTCGATCCCCGAACGCCGTTCATACAGTTCAGAAGTTCGCTGAACTTCATACAGTTCAGATCACTCAGCACAACGTTCGTGGTTTGACTTGTCGAGACTTATTTTTTAAGATGTATACATGAAGTGAACTGTCTGTATAATGTATCTTATTAAACGGTCTGTACTCTTACAAAGTTCTCAATGCTTCGTTTTGCGTGTATGGACCCTCATTATGTTACTGCATTAGTGTGGGGCTATTTTGAGCCTTGTTAGTGGTATAAACTAGCGATTTCCTTTTACTTGGTCAATGCCCCCATTACTAGCATTATACGCTAAACAGTTTTTAGAAATAAAACTCTTTACATTCGATTGTCATGAAAAGAAATCTCAGAGAACGATTGACTAGGTACCGATATTTTATTAGACCAAAGGTTTATTGTTCGCCGGAGTTCTCCTTTAAGTATCCTGATTGTATAAAAAAAGGATTTTTAATAGCATTGCTAATATGCACTGTACTGTGGCTGTCACAGTAACATGATAACGTCCACTGGGGGCTCCACTGCAGGAAGCAGCTAATTAATGTGCATGACAATTCTGCAGTGTAAAACATGTCTGTGTCAGAATACCTGTACTGCCCAATACAACAGACTCAAGGGCTCCTTTAATGCTTGTCTGAAGGCTCATGGGCTGAAGACGTGACATGAATCTCATCTGTCTCTAGCTATGCAAAGTGGGTGGAGCCGGGAAAATGTCTTAAGCTGTGTGTCCAATAAAAGAGCCCCATCGGGCGCTTGTAATTCCCTGGGATTAAAGAATAAAAGAACTTCCTTAGCTCAAATATGGTATAGTTGATAAGACATTTTAAGTAGTACACAAGCTGAACAATCTGACAATTCACTTAAATGTTGCAGATGTGTTGTGTTGATTCTCCTCCATATGCAAGTTTCTTCATGTTTTGTCCTGGCCAGCAGAGGAGGGGGAGGAGTGTCTTTGATATGATCTCATTCTAAACAAGACTTGGATTCTTATACTTCACTGTAAGAGATGTTGGGAAGAGAGGAAAGTGCATTTGTGATAGGGTTGTTCTGAATAAAAAGAACCTGATTTGCTTTGGAAGATAAACTGGGGTGGCACTTGGCTAGAAGAGTTCAACTGCACATTTCTCCCACACATTCATCTTTGAGATGAACATCAGAGTCCGTTTAAGAGTTAAGCAAAGATATATGTCTTTGGGCCGCAAACACACACTCACACTTAGCACACACACACACACTCAAACACACACGCAAGTGTTGACGACCTGTCTCCACAACCTCTGCAGTCCCAAGAGGAAAGTCCATGTAGAGGGTTTATTCCCCCTTTGTCTTTGTCTTTATCTGTAGAGTTCGTCAAGTGTTTCGTGTGTTCAGAAGATCACCGGACACATATTCCAGTCCTGTCTTTCTTTGGCCTCCCAGTAACCACCCTTATAAACGAAACTAGTCTCTCCTGTCATTTCATCTGTCCTCTGGTGGAACCACAGCGGCCTGTAGCACTCAAAGTCTCGTCCTGGAACACAAAACAACAATAAAATCATCAGAGGAACAGCCTAAGATCAGCCAACTGGGCCTGTTCTGACTAAAATGTTGTGGTAGATAAGTAAGTCAAATATATTTATATAGCGCTTTTCACAATACAGATTGTATCAAAGCTGCTTCACAGTATCAATGAAAACAACTTAACAGTGTTTGTTTATTACTGGAAAAAAAGACATCCAAGTTTGGTAGAGCTGATCAATGGTATGATGGGTCATTTAATTTGAATATCTCCAGATAACTGGAATTCATATTTTAATAGTATCGGTGTTTGAGCTATGAAACTCTACAAAATGTCCTGCGTGACCTTTGATCTCCCCTCACCTTCATCTATGGCATCGGACACCTCAGCGTCTCTCCTCCTCCTCGTAGCTCTCTGCTTCTCCTCTAGCCTTTGTTTCTCTGCGTTGGCCTCATCCCAGCGTCCCTCTTCCATCAGCCGCTGGTCTGGCCTCAGCCTGCTGTCCGTCAAACAAACACCCTCTTCTTCCTCGTTCAGGGTCAAAGCCAGAGAGGAGAAATGGTACATGTTCTCAGCATTCTCTCTGTGTGATGGTGATTGAGAGAGGAAAATGACAAACAAAAAAAAAATCTGAGACTCGAATCTGTTGAGCAAGGCCTTAGTACATCTTTAGTTAGTTCATTAGTTAGTCTGGTGGGTAAGTAAGTGGTGGAGAAGGTAGTTAGTTCTGAACGAACAAATCTCCCGGATTTTGAAAACCGACAGTTGACGATAGGTAGGGTTGTTGGTTGTCAGTTGGCAGGTAGTTAGTTCAGTTAATTGGTAGGTAGTTTGGACTGTCGGCCAGTATGCAAATAATTTACTGATGTGATCTAACATGGGAAATTGAATTGCATTACAAGCCAGACATTAACACTATACAGCCCACTAAACATGCATTGTGCCCTCTTGACTGTGTCATGCATTACTCGACGTGTCTTACGGCAGAGGGTATTTCTTCCACAGCAGTTTGGGGGTAAGAGTCTGATAGACCGTCTTCTGTTTGCCCTCAGAGCTGCTGCTTCCTCGGCTGCTCTGCACGATCTTGGCGCTCTCCATCTTATCGTCCCATGTGCCTGACAGGATGTAGTGGGCCTGGCCGTCACAGTCCATCACCACCCCTGTTACCTTACAGTGGGAGAACAAGGAGAACAAGGGTAACAAGCTCTGGGGTTGAACTACAGAAGCTTGAAGAGATTGAGAGAGTAGGATAAAAGCAGGATAGAAAGATGATTTAGCTAAATTCAAACTGGTTATCATCGGCTCTCGGTAAAACTCAAATATTAGTCACGGACAGTAAAAAGGACTGGGTAGACCATGGGTGTCCAAACTTGGTCCTAGAGACTGTCCTGCAGAGTTCAGCTCCAACTTGCCTGAATGTTTCTAGTATGCCTAGTAAGACCTTGATGATCTGGTTCAGGTGTGTTTAACTGGGTTTGGAGCTGAACCCTGCAGGACAGTGGCTCTTCAGGAGCAGGATTGGACACCCCTGGGGTAGACTATTTAAGTCCAAAACGTACCTTTCGTGGGACTTCCCTTGAAAAGTAACTGTAGGGAGAGAACTTGAGCTGACAGGTCTCTTTGGTCGTGTGGTTGACTATATCAATATCTCCTGACTAAAAGAAGAAATTAGATCAACAGAGAGAAAGACTTCCCAGTGGTTCTCAAAATATGGGGGTCATGGATGTATGTGTTGTCCTCAAAGTTGTTGTTATTGAACAGAAAAGTGTCTTAAAGCCAAACAAATGTTTTACAATTCAAAACTAATTGGCTGCATTGTTCAATTTTAGTAGTTTCAGAAGAGGACATCACAAAAATTGAGAACCACTTTATTAGAAAAATACAAAAAAGCAAAACTAAAGTCAACATAAACATCTGTTATCCAAAATATGATTGCTTAATAATGTCAGAAGTTCAACCTGATCAATCCACAGTTTGCCCACGATGATGTTGTGGACGGTGGAGGTGACTTTACGCCACACGTAGTGGTTTCCGCTCGCATGAAAGTGCAGGTGGATCGCACCTGATTAAACAGAGAGAAAGGCACTGTATGTGTGTGTGTCTGCCAATCCAAATAAAGATGACAAGGATCCTGACAATTTACAACTCAGCGCAGAATGGACAGTAAGTTCATAATTCATCATTCTAACAATATGACATAAGTCATTTAAGAGTGTGACATTAAATTAAACAAACAAACAATGTGTGTAAATTGTGGGTTACTTTTGTGAAAGAACCTTGTACATGTGTAAATTTGTTTGTATGAAGAATAGTGAAATAAGACTTACCCAGAGGCATGATGGAGAGGTATTTGCCACGGAACTTGCTAGCAATGGTGATTTCCTGCCACAGGGCCCAGCCTCGCTGTGACATCACATGATGAGCGGCTGCCGGCGGATGATGACTGACCTAAGAGATTATAGGTAAATATCAGCCCAGCTGTATATAAAATACACCACTAGGGGGCGATGTCTCTTTATTCATTCAGACATCTGTGGACTTTCTATGGGTAGATTCTAGTATTCTCACAGCCATCATTACTCTCCACACACTAAACCTTGCATGAGAAGCATCTCTAGTGATGGTTGACGGTGACTGAAAATTACTGCTGTGACACTGTTGGCTCCTTAAGGATAAATTGCTTCATTCCTCATTTGTTCTCTCATTGGTAAATTCATTATTTATAGGCTGCTTTGAATGAAAGTGTCAGCTAAATGAATAAACGCAATGAAATGTAAATGTAATTTTCATGATACCATGATTGACTTTGATGTTGCTTTTTGCATTTATCAACTTAAGACAGCATTCAAACTAAGTTTGGGGTCAGTTTTTTTTTTCTATTTGAAAGAAATTAATACATCATTAATTCAGCAAGGATGCATTAAATGAATCAAATCTGACAGTAAATACTTTTGTAACAAAACAAATCTATTTTAAATAATTTCTCTTCTTTTGAACTTTCAATTCATAAAGAATCCTAACAGAAATATGTATCACAGTTTCCACAAAAAAAAATGAAGCAGCACATCTGTTTTCAAAATGGATCAGCAGAGTGATTTTTTTAAGGATCATGTGACACTGAAGCCTGGAGTAATGGCTGCTGAAAATTCTGATTTGCCATCACAGGAATAAATTATATTTTAAAATACATTAAAATAGACAGTTATTTTAAATTTATAATAATATTTCACAATATTACTTCACAATATACTTTTCATTGTATTTTTGATCAAATAAATGCAGCCTTAGTGATTCAAAAAGCTTACCAACCCCGAACTTTTGAACTATAGAGCTTGTATGTCCTGTACTACCCAAATAACTGTGACTGAGATTAATGTAAATGCTAACAAATAGCTTTACCTGTATTTTACAGATCCTTTGACTCAAACACTGACCTGCTCACAAATGGAACGGTAGCCGAATTCTTCTAGGCGGTCCAGTTCGTAGGTCTCTCCTAGAAGAGGGTTGAAGGGCTTGGCCGTCCGATGCACTGTGGTAGAGTATGAGGAGACAGAGAAGGCTGCGACCAGACACATCTGCTCCAGAGAGTTTTCACAGCGCGCCGCTTTATCCAGCAGCTCGTAGTACTCCAAATCCTCCGTCAAGCGCTGCAGCATCGACAGGGGCTCGTTGAAGTTCACCTGGACACACAGAGAGAGAGACAAGAGACCTTGGCTGAGTCCCAATTCACATTCTCCAAGCCAGGGATGCCACTGTCACGAAATTGTGTCTTAATACCACAAATCCATTTGACACATCTTTGCAGGTAGCTTTAGCTTTGTATGTTTTTTTTTTTGTTTTGTTTTTTTGTAAATTTATTAATTTAAACCTTCTCTTCCATAATGCAATGGGTTGTATGCAATATTAGCTTAAAACACACTAACGTTTAAAAGTTTGGGGCTGTTGAGATTTTTAAATGTTTTGAAAGTAGTCTTATATGCTCACCACCAAGGCTGCATTTATTTGATCTAAAATACAGTCAAATCTGTAATATTGCAAGATATTATTACAATTTAAATAACGGTTTTCTATATTTCTATATATTTTGAAATGTACTTCAATATCAAAGCTGGAAAAGCTGAATTCTCAGCAGCCATTACTCCAGTCTTCAGTGTCACATGATCCTTCAGAAAACAAGTACCATTTCTTATTATCAATGTTGAAAACAGTTTTTGTGGAAATTCGTTACTTTTTTCAGAATAGAAAGTTCAAAATAACATCATTTTTTTTAATTACAAAATCTTTACTGTCACTTTATATTTATTTTCAATGTCTGAATGGTAAATTTATTGTAAAAAGTATGTCATCTGGACACTTCTTAAAGCTACACTGTGTAACTCTTTTAGTTTATTCTTAGCTAAAAACACTTAGTTCTTTCAAAAACATATGTGCCCATTAATGTATATTTACTTCGTTCAAGTAATGAAGTATTCTTGTGAGTGTATAATATGCCATTAAAAATACATACGGGTAAGGGGTTCTAATGTCGGTCGCCATGTTGCCCCTCCATCTTGAAAGTACATTAGCCAAAGAGGGACAAACCCATTAATTCAAGCTTCGCCTTTCGCGTTTACGTTTGAGTTAACACTCATGGATGAGGTCAAACTGGAAGCCATGTTAATCTTGGACTACATTGGCCACCGTAGGAGTTAAAACGAAATCGGAATTGAGAGGAACAGAAACTAATAGTCACTGGATGGTCATATACCTTTTCACCGCTAGATGGGGGTAAAAATCACACAGTGTAGCTTTAATGTTCACATATAATCTTGCATTTAGGAACATTTCTTCAATATGTGATATCACAAATGATGTCAAATTGTTTAAAAAAAACATATACACAAAGGAAAGTAACTGATTCAGTATGTGTATGCAACTTACAGGCATTGGGATCTTAGAGAGCTCTTTGCCAATGCAATTCTTCATGATGCTCCACAGATTGAGCGAATAGTTGGGCTTCTCTGGGATCTGGGTCCGCCTCTTCCTGTGAGGCTGCAACTCTTTCCCTGAAAAGTCATTACTGCACACAGAACACTAAAATAAAAGAAGAAGACAGAGAGACAAGAGTGTTTGCATTAAAAAACATCAGAAATGTGTACTGTGTTTGTGCTGAAAGACATTATTTGAAGGGCCGTACTGCCCTTGAAAAAACATAAACACTGACTGATGCTCCATCTGTCTTAGAAAGTGAGTCACCAAGAGCGAGAAGAAAAGAGAGGAGGAGATATCAGTTAATTAAGAGTCGGTTAATTAAGACAAACAGCAGCTGTGAGAGCCCATAATGAACACAGACCGCCTGAGGAAATACTGTCACACTAAGGGGCTGTCTCTACACGACACCATTTTCAACTAAAAACATGCGTATTACATGTTCAGTCAAGAGGCGTGTAGTGTTATTTTTATTTTTTTTTACAAAATGGCCTCGCCAACTACTGGCCTGGCAGCATAATACAGCATCTTAGTCGTTTTTGTGGATCCATGTAAACAGGGATCGTTCTGACAACGTCATCTGTACACACACACATAGGGATGCATATGATGCAGAGGGATGGCTTGTTTTGTAATACTCAAAGTTGATAGGCTTTCTAAGCGAAACCCCATTCGTCGTCATCCGACATAACTCAAAGTGACAATGAAAGGGAACTTTACCAGGGTCTGAAACCTCTCTCTCTCTCAGTATGACAAATCATCAAATTTTGTTAAAATAAATAAATTCAATTCAAAAAATTAAATTAAACTTCCTTGTGCTGTGTATAGAACGCAATGGCAGCACCATCTAGCAACTAAGCTGTACACTTACAAATTGCTGTAAGTTTCTTACAAACAATATAAATATGATTCGGCACATAATTTAAGCATTTTCAAGATGAAAAAGGAGTGTAACATAGGCTATTGTGTCACCGTGTGATAGTTTATTGGAGTGTTTGTAAGGCACTCTTCTTTGTCACCCCCATTTTCTTAAAGAAATTTTGCCCTAGTGGAGTACATTTGTTTCAGTATTTCAGAATGTCTTACTATTTGGTTTTAAATGAGATTTTCATTGTAGTCTTTTAGATCCCACCGTATATGACCTTTGTGTTGGCCTCTTTTTCATGTCATACTCACATTGTCATCCTGGTTGCAGCCACTGGGCTGTCCTCCGCTAGCACCACTGAGATTACTCTGAGAACGTCTGCACGAGAAAGAGAGAGACATGTTGTGTTTGATGGGTGGAATAAATGTATCTGGAGTTGCTAACACATCAGGCAGTCATCAAAGAGCCCTTTACAAGGACCAGATCAGTTTTTGCCATCCATTCCATAATTTAGGTACCATTTTCTCACATTTGATTTCTCGTTCCCAAATGAGCAAAAATGAAAGAAATACATACATCACAGGTGTTCAAAATACTTTAAATATGCTGGAAAAAGACCTGTTAAGTTATTGTATTACTACACATCGTCAGCTCACTGAGTAGAGAACCTAAGCAACTATCTCTGAAATTCATGTACGATTGTTGCATTTCAACTCTTTGTGGCAGTCGCACAGATATTCCAAATTGCTCATGAAGCAGAAGTTATCCTCTGCTTAGTGAATGTATGAATATATCCACACAAAACAAATAACCGGCAATACGTTTGAAAGAAAACTTGAGACTTCCTTCCAGCCTATAGTTTGCCAAAGATAATGGAAAGGTGGATTTAAAAATGTATTTTGAATTCACTTTTAATAAAAATAATATTTTAACAACTATTTTTCAAATGCTGTTTTCTCACAGACTGCCTCTGCCTCTCTCTGACCCAAGACTTAAATGAATGCCGCCTGTACCCGCTTAGACATTTAGTCTAGGCTCCCATGGGAATCCTGTGGGAGTGCAGACCTCTAGATCAGTGTCATCATCCTTTAGTCACGTGTTTAAAACCACCTGGCAGAACAACACTTATAGTGATAGTTCACTATACACAATACAAATCCCTCGTGATGTGGAGAAGCCTGTATGATTTTATTTCCTCTTTCATTTTTGGATTGAGTGGGATGAAGCTGACCTATGTTGAGAGGGGTCCGTGGCAGTCACTGTTATAAAGGCAGGTGAGTCCTCCATGGCATCAAAAAACTCCGTATCCTCATCTTCATCACTCGCTTCCTCTTTCCGGGACCTTTCACCCACTCCTGCACAAGCAAAATAAACACAGCTAGTACCACTACAGCAGTCATCATGTTATCAACACAAGTCATCTCTCATGACTAAGCTCATTTCGCTCTGAATGATCACAGGGTCCAGCGTCTCACCCGTGTCAGTGGTGGGCGTATCAGGCGTGTTGACGGCGTGCGTGGGGGCTTCTCTCCAGGCTCGTTCCAGGCTGTTGTGCTGCTTGGCTAGCTGCTCGATGGTCTCCTCCAGGTGGGTGCGTTGCTCTCGCTCATGCTGAAGTACTCGCTGCCATCTGCGGCTGTGGCTCTCAGCCAGGTCCAAGAAATCTCGGCACGCCTGCACGAGAGGATATGAGACATGGGTTAAACATCAACACAAATACAGAAGATTTAGGAATAAAATAAGTGCAATGTAAACCAGAGGGGATTGATTCTGCTCCTAAAGATCTGAGCTGAAACAGTAGAGCATTACTCGGAAAGAGCATGAATCGGTCTCATGATTTTAACTTTTTTGCTCACCAGACACTGAGGCTAGAGGTTTTCCCAAGTTACAAGCAATTCAGCAGTTTCTGGCCTCAATTGTGACATCAATACCATAGGGGAAACTGCAATATAGATATTTTTAATGTTATCTCATAATTTGGCAACCGGTATATTAGGCTGCCGTCACTTTAAGACCTGTTTTATATAGCCAATATACTTATACTTTATATAGCCAATATAATCTGCATGAAATCATACTCAAAACGCACCATCCCTCGTGCGAAATTCAAGCCCTGTAACACCAACAAGATTCATCCAGAGAAAATTAAACGAGTGAGTAAAGGGAAGAGGGTTTGTGTGTCAACTCGCTGTCGGAGTGATTAGAGAGTGAGAACGTGCAGCTGATATTGTGTATCCTGCGGAAGAGTATAGATATGTATTGAAAAAAATCTATATTTTTGACAAAACTAGATTGCACTTAGTTTATTTCAGATGCCTTTTTAAAAGACTGCAATTGAAAAATGTACATTATATAAAATTCAACCCACTGTATCTTTGTTAAAAAGCGTGTGTGTTACACGCCACGGCTGAAATCCACCCGCATTTGGTGGGTTGGCCGGTGTTAATGTCAAAGATTGTGTGCTATGAATTTATTTATTTTTATTGTATGCTATGAATTTCAAGCGTACATGAATGACCCCTGTAGAAGATCTATACAGGTGGAGCTGGGGAAGGTGGAGGTTTTCTAAAAGCACACTGTAAACTGCTACAGAAAACAGTTTAAAGATTATCATAAGAAAAAATAGATTATCCTAAGCCAAAATCATGGATTCCAGAGTTGTCGAGGCAAATCCTGCCTCCACATCCTCATTGTCTTTGTTTTCCCTCACTTTCTCCATCATTCCGGTTCCTAAAATCTCTAGGGATCTTATCTGTCCTCCTGCTGTAGGCACCACACATGAATTCACCTGTTTTCTCATTACTGCTCTGGTCTCCCTCATAAAAAGGATCCCCACAGGAAGAGATCATGGAAATACCTTCCCCTCTCCATCTTCCCCTTTCCCTGCATTTCTTCTATTTTTCTCTCCTGACTGACTTTTGTTTATTGTTCTTATTGAATTGTCTCACAACAAAATGAAGTATCTTACAACATAATGAATTATACATGACAGAAAGGTCAAAGAGTTTTTTAAATTGATCATGGGCTGAAAGCAGAAGTGAAAGAATGAATCTGTTGGCCAGTGCACGTTCAGAAACACGCAAACATACAGACTGTCTATGGTCGTTGTTTTTTTAAGTTGAGTCTGACTGGCAGTATTGAGCAATGTCAAAGTTGATAACACTAGATTGCACTTAGTTTATTTCAGATGCCTTTTTAAAAGACTGCAATTGAAAAATGTACATTATATAAAATTCAACCTACTGTGTCTGTGTTAAAAAGTGTCTGTGTTACACGCAAGTTAGAGAGGTTACTCTTGGTCAATGGCATGCACGGTCACATGCTTGTACCCAGAGGAATATGTTATTTGTCAGAGGTTGTGCTTTCAAAGTTTAGCAGACAAGGCTTAAAGGTGCAATGTGTAACAAAGTTGAGTATCTATTAACAGAAATGCAATATGACATCCATAACTATGTTTTCAGTGGTGTATAAAGAACTTACTTAATTAACCGTAATGTTTTTATTACCTTAGAATGAGACATTAATAGCTCCATAACCGCGGGAATCCCCTTCTATGAAGGTCGCCATGTTGTGACGTCATATTCCTACCGTAGCCGAACGCGAACAAACAGCGCGTTTCATCACTACCTTGAAAGAGAAGTAGCGGAAAGCTAGCCTTACACTCCGTGAGTAGTGACTTTTCCCTTGTGAGTGGTGTAAAATATGTAGTTGGGATTGTTTCATGTAACTTAGTTCTCCCTCGCTGTGTTATGGGTTTGTTATGTTGGGGATAGATGTGCTGTTACGTTCGTGAGACAGCTGATGATTAGTACTCACGTCATTGACCGTAAAACAGTACGTTACAGCAATCACTAACCCGTCGATAGAGACTTTTACTAAAGTCTTTTATCACTAAAGTCGATCGCGAAGATTTTTCAAAATTAGAGAAAAAAAGCCTATTGTGTGCAGTAAATAGTATCTATGGGATGCGGAGATGACATGATTGTAACAGCGCGCGCACTTCCGACCTTTGGACTCATGCGGACGAGTCCCAGCTCAGCCACAGTAACAGCTCATATTAGCCAGCTAAACTATTACTACCCTGTTAGAAAAAATATATAGCTGCTCCCTCGCTGTATTATGGGTTTGCTACAGTATGTGGGGATAAATGTGCTGCTGGTTACGTTTGTGAGACAATCAGCTGATTAATATTATTTTATTAAATTATATATTAAAACCCTTGATCCTCACCTGACTATGGCTTTGTAAACAGTATCCATGATGTGGTTTATAATGGACTGTGGTACAGAAACAGTGACAATGTTACACACTCTTGGCTTACTCTGGCTATTCTCTGCTGTCTCAGCCGACGAGATGTTTGTCCCGTTTTAGCAACCGTAGCTTCTTCGAAAGGGAGGGGTGAGCAGTGGGCTGAGCCCTTAGTGCAAACCTGGTGCAAACTCGCAACCGAACCACTAGATGTCGCTAAAAATCACACATTGCTCCTTTAAGCCTAGTCCAAGACTAAAATGCATGTTTGAAGCAATCCATGCTTTACAGAAAATAAACAGCAAAAAAACTGTTTGTCAATGTATGACAAATGGCATGTTTCTTCCTCGTAATTAAGAATAATCCTCATCACAAATAGGTTTCACTAAAAATACCTCTTGTAACCAAACTCAATATCTGTGAGAGGATCTCTCATCACAGCTCATCAATCATGTTAATAACTGAGACTACAGCACAGCCGCAAAAACAAGGCAGCTCACAGTCACAACCAATCACGTCTTTAACAGTGCCACTGCCTCCGAGTTTCAGTGAAATCTCTCGACTGTACTCTCTTCTTCATCTTGTGATCACTGTTTCTTTGTCCATCTCCCTTGTCTCCTGTGGAGGCACAATGACATGACTAAACTGACTGACCCTAGTGTGTTTGATCAGAAACCACAGACACACAAGTGACTGCCAGGTAAATCAATAAAAAAGATCCATGAAGTTGCTTCAGATAGAAGTCTGAATCTCTCTATATTTAAACAATTAATAAATGATTGCATAATAAAATTCAGATTTAAATGCTAAATATTTTAACTGACCATGAAAATGTATTTTGCATTATTTTATTATTATATTTTTTATAAAAAAAAAATCTATTTGGTCCTTTCAATGGGATATCTGTTTTGTTTCCTTATCACTCACAGCAGATTAACCATTCTACATTTTCATGCCCTTCATAAAAACACAAAGAAAAAGACATTGGGATTTTAGATTTAGATTAGATTTCACATTTTTATTTTGGTGGCATACATTTGAATAATAATATATGATGCCACATGTATTTCTGGGGGGAGGGGACCTCTATTTGTATCTTTGTCTGCATTTTTGCAAACATCTATAATCGCTCAAATCATTTATATCAGAAGACCATTACATTTTGACTTAAACTACTATGTTGTAGTCCTTACTAAATTTGTACCAATTTGTACTCACATTTGGCACTTTTGGGCTAATTTTGGGTGCTGTACAGAACATAATTAAACTCTTGCACTCTTGGCCACACACTCTGCTCCTTTAAATTCCACAAAGAAAACGACAAACCCCAGCACTTACCTGACTCCTGTCAGCACTGAGCGTCCAGAGCTCAGCTGTGATAGAGGATCCTCTGTGCTACACTCAGCATGTGACTGCGGCTTCCTAACACGTTCATGAAACTACAGCTCCTCATCTTTAACATAAGCAACACTTCCACTTTTTTTTGCTGAGTGAGGTCCTGGGCCCCAGACTGCTCGTGACTTCAGGAAGAGTTTAGAGGAAAGAGACGTACGTGTGTGTCGTACATCCTCATATCCAATAATTGCCCTTTAAAATAGTTGAGGGGGAGGGAAACCATGTGATTCAGTGTGTGAAACTTTTAGATAATTCATTGAATTCAGAGAAATACCTAGTGAGATTCAACATAGAATCTTTCAACTAGAATCTAGATAGATTTTCAGAATGCCACTTGATGTGATATTTTACTATATAATGCAAAGAGACTCTGAGATTTTTTAAATGTGATTTAAGTGTCCAATTAGTTTTTAGGGCCACTGCACCAACAGAATCACACGGCTGCTGTCTCTCAGTTTCAGTAGGGGTGAATACAAGTTAAGCGAGACAAGGTTTTTGTAAGTAAAATGTCTTTCTTTTTAGAAGGTCTATCATAATTATTATTAATCATATTTTCATAATTACTCAGTGCACTGGACTTCACACAATTCTGATATTTACTACCGTTCAAAAGTTTAGGGTCCATATTTTTTCTGCATTAAATTGATCAAAAGTGACAGTAAAGACATAATAACATTACAAAAGATTTCCATTTTAAATAAATGCTGTTCTTTATTCAAAGACTCCTGAAAAGGTCTACCAAGTTACCACAAAAATATAAAGCAGCAAAACGGTTTTCAACATTGATGATAATTAGAAGAAATGTTTCTTGAGAACCAAATAAGATTAGAGTAATCACAGCTAAAAATCCAGCTGTTTCATCACATAAATAAGTTACACTTTTAGAAAACAGTTATTTTAAATAGTTAAATATTTCTCAAAATTACATTTTTAGATTGTATTTTTGATCAAATAAATGCAGCCCTGTTGAGCATAAAAAAGGCTAGTTTAAAAAACATGAAAAATCTTACCAACCCAAAATTTTTCATTAGTGTATAACCTGTGATGTTCAAAGAATGACAAAAAGAGAAAAGACCCTTTTTTCTTTCTCCTTGTTTCAAATAGATGTAATATGTGTATTAAAAATAAGATAATCTGCTTTTCCTTCACACCTCACACACATAATGATTTCCCTCTGCCTCTCATTAAAAGTTCTGTGCCTCGGCCTGTCCAAGTGCTTTAATGAGCTGGATCCACAATGCTGTTCAGCACTTTTCATTATGCATGTGTAGTTCTGTTCAGCTGGCTATTAATCATTTCAAAGATGAACAAAAGAAGAATCTTCACAGCTGATTAAACAAAGATCTCACTGATGAATGTGATATTGCATGTTTGTCTGTTGCATCACCTCAAACCCTCAGGTCTTGAATACTGTCTGCAGGGCTAATGGATGATACTAACACCAAGAAGTGAGGAAATAGAACAATTAGATTCTTATAATGGTTCTTAACTTCTTACAAAACAATGCATAAAGAATCATAATTGAACACAAATCTAAAAACTGTTAAATTGGTGTACCTGTTCAGATAGTTTGCTCAATATCAGTTTTCAAACAGTGTAGCCACTTCTTACCAAAAGCTTTTGTGAAGAGTTTATCAAACTAATGAGGAAATGACTCACTTTTAGTAAAGTTCATCAAAGTTGAAATGGGAACACACAAGACAAATTCACCTTCAATATTGATTTCATAACTGAGAGTAGTGATACCTATCCAAAATTTGATTTAGGAAATCAAAGACACAAAGGACATCCATAAAAGTGAGAGCTATTCCTAGACTTGTATTGATCGCTGCAGTGGAAGCCAGTTCTACCTTCATTGAGTACACACACACACATACACACACACACACACACACACACAAAAAGAAAAACAATCTTCGATCCAGGTATTTGCAACTACGTTTGACTTTAGAGACACATTGAACATGAAATTTGAGCACAGATTAAGATTTTCTCTGGAAAGGATTCAAAATAAAACGGCTGATCTGGTGCAAGTTTCACACATGGGTCTGTATAATGAAGTATGTTTGGGTAAGAGAGCTAATTTTGGATTAGGTTTTGATTTGTCCATTTTGATAAATAAACCCCACATACTGACCATGGCAATAGGGACTGGGGAAAACACTGTCCCGATGATTGAACACACTTTTTTTGCCATTTTTGATCAATTTTATGTTATTTCTGGCCCCAAACCTTTGAACAGTTGAATTAAGATTAATTTTAAACAGAAATGAACAAAAACAAAAAACAAAATAGTGGTAACAGAAAGTTAGTTCTGTACTTACATTGATCATAGCATTGGAGGTGATGCGAAAGAGGGTGGCTCTCTCATTGACAGCCTTGATTTTCTCTCCTCCCTCCAGAGGCACACGTAAAGTCTCGAGTTCACTCAAAGAACGCTGCAGTGCCGCTCCGTGTTTGGCTATCAGATCATTGCATGTGCTCAAGTCATCCAACTTACTGGCCAGAGTCTTGAGAGTGCCCTGGATCTCACTGTGGTCTGACTGAGACGTGGGTTCCTCGTCTGCCGAGTCATCTACACAAACAGAAACACACACAGAGGGAGAGTGTTCATTTTCATTATTTCCTTACATTAAACCTTTTAAAAACAGAAACAAATCACCAGAGCACAATGTGTTTTGCAGCTGTTCTCATTAATGAGTCGAGGGCACAGCTCCTCCTAATTTCCCTCATTAATTAATGCTGATTTTACAGGTGGCTGAGCCCCCAATGGCCGATATTACCATAGTCACATATGCAAACACAAAGCACTACCATACTAAATCAAAACACACACTAGATGGTGGACAGATAATGACTACACAAAATGTATTTCCTTTTAAAAAAACAATTAGAAATAGTCCTCAGATGACATGTCTGTAATTTATATAAAACAAATCTAGTGTTAATTGGATCTCAAAGAGTTTCATTAAAAGTAGTTATTACTCCACCACGTGCGAAACCAACGTGGTTGAACGATACTTTGCGACAGTGGGTTTCGGGAAACAGTCGTGACTAGCTAGTTGATTTTTCCAATGATGCATCGTACTATGGTAGTGAATCAGCGAACTACGGTACGGGAAACGCACCCCTGATTGGTTATATAAATGAAACAATTAACAATGAATTTAACTTTAAAACCTTTTTGCTTTCAACAAAAATCTTTAGCTTTCCTAAAAAACCTAAACAGATTCAAGATATTTTCATGTTTTGATCGCCCACTCATGACTTTTTAAGCTTCTATATGTTTTAAGGCAGTGGTTGACAAGTCTCTAAATGGAACTACTAACAAGTGAACTCATCTGCACACTAGTCCACTTTTACGGCTTTGTTATATTTATACTTGTTCTCTGGCAAAATCTTAACTCACACAGTTCAACTTGTCGATTTTGAATAAAGATTGAAAGAGTCATTGGAAGCTTAGTAGCGGTGACGTTGAAGTTGGGTCGAGGGGGTAGTTTGTTTATAGCCTTAATTTAGCTTGTTACTCTTGGTGGTTGTATTTAGGCTTCGAAATTCATAGGTTGTGTTAATTTGTGAAGATAAACCAAATGCATAAGGTTTATCTTCAAACGCTTGTTGGAGTAGTAGAGGGTTTCACCCCCCAAAAAATACTTCAATTGAATTGAGATCCGGACATTTCCTTCTTCCAAGTCATTCCTTTGTGAACCGAAAACTTTTGCTTTTATCTGATCCTGACCTGCATCTATTTCCATAGGTAGAGTCTAAGACCACCATATTGGTCATTTAAGTAGAAAAATAAGCAACGCTAACATAAAATGACTAAGTGTGCCTGATATCTAAACATTTGCTAGAGGAAAGGACGTGCTAAAAATAAATGGTAAATAGTTTGGATTCCCAAGTGATTCCCACAGCTGCCATCATTAATGTTCATTGGCTTGTGTGGACACACTCCAACACACACACACACAATGGCTCCCTTCCAGTGACAGAAGTCACATAAATCTGGAAAAATCGCATCAGAGCAGAGTTGCAGATGCTGAGCTGAGGCTATGACAACACGGATGCTATTATATATGAGACAGCTATTCGGGGTCACATTTATTACGTCAAACAAATAACAAGATGAATTTAGAAAATGCATGTTTATAAGGTAAAGACGTTGCAACTAATCTCTGACACAAGAAAGAACGTTTGGGGGGGAAAAGACGTGGCATAGTGCGTGTGAGAGACGAGGACATGGCAACCTCGTTCAGAGCAGCGGAGCAGGGCAAGGGTGAGATTGATTTGACTGTGTTTGTTCCTCCTCAGCAGACAGCAGAGCAGCCGTCAGCAAACTGTTCAGAGACTGAACACATTAACCTTCTCATGACTCAACAACAACATACGTAGATTGAAAACATCGTGTGTGGAGGCAAAGGGGTCACTTTAGGGCACTGTAGACAGAAATTGAATTATGCTAACTAAACAGTAATTATTTTGCATTAAAAAGGTCTCTACTAGCTTCTTGTGCTGGGTGCCAGATTAACCACTGGCCTTGAGACAGTTCAATTAAATAGTCCATTTCTAGAGCTTCTTCTTTTCTCTCTTTCTATTAGCCATAACAGACACACTTGCGCACACACACTGGCTGATCCAGCGCATACGTGCGTATTTGTGAGCAGTGTGTCGTGTGACTGCTGACAGAGGAATCTGTGGGAATGTTTCAAACAGTATATTACCATACCAAGTACTTTTTGTGCAGTATGTAGTCCTATATTGTGCACAATATGCAAATTTGGTTGTGTGCGCATGGAACACCAGAATCAACTACATATGACAAAATGTGCACTATAACCAGAGAACACTGTAATTGTGTCCCACAATGCAACTTGGACAATGGATTAAAATGAAATAATAACTGATTTGTATTGTTCATATAAATATATTACAATTATAAAATATGTTTACTTTTCATTTTAAATTATTTTTTTTAAATTGCAGTATAAAATGGCACCCTGAAACATATTTTTATATTTTACATTTACATTTATTTTATCCAAAGCGACTTACAAATGAGAACAATAGAAGCAGTCAAACTCGGACAACAATATGCAAGTGCTATAAGACCCTTCAGTTTAATCTAATGCAGTATGTGTACTTTTTTAAGATAATAGATTAGAATAGAAGATAAAGTGTTAGTATTAATGAATCAAGTGTTGTCGAAAAAGATGCATCTTCAGCCGTTTCTTTAAAAATAGTCATAGACTCAGAAGCTCTGGTTGAGTTGGGCAGGTCATTCCACCAGCATGGAAAAGACCAGAAAAAGGTCAGAGAAAAAGATTTAGTGCTGCTATGAGATGGCACCACAAGAAAGCGTTCACTTGCAAAGCGCAAGTTTCTGGATGGCACATAAGTCTGAAGTATTGAGTTTAGGTAAAAGGGAGCAGAGCAGTGGTTGTTCTGTAGGCAAAAGTCAGTGACTTGAATTTGATGCGAGTGGCAACTGGCAACCAAATATATATAAACTATGTAAAATGTTTTAAATGTGTACAAAAGCAAATTGCCTTACAATATATAAAGTGTATATACTCCTGTTCAAATAATAAATAACCATATGGTAAATGGACTGCATTTATTTAGCGCTTTCACAGACCCCAAACCATATATACAATAGAATAGACCATTAATGTTTTTTGGTTATTGTTGTTGCATATTGTCTCAATCATAATAAACTGTATATATTATATTCCACAGAATATGCTGTATAAAAGTATTTCATCTCTTTCCCTTACTCTGTGAGGTTTAATCCTGAGCACACACACATACAGTACAGCCAGAAAAGACACACACACACAGCTTTACATTAAGAGCGGTTTTCACCCTGTCACCCTTTAGCTTTAGAAGAGCTGCTGATGAAGGTCTGAGGGTAATGTGCAGCTGGCACAGGTTAAATCTGCTGTGCGCTGGAGATTACAGCTCATTCCTACAGCAGCTTCTCTGTCTGGAAACCATTCGGCAGAAGGACAAGGTGGCTTGATATTTTATAATGCTTACAGGCCTTCCTGCTGCAAGACACCAGTCATCATAGAGGTCTGTCTAGATACAGTATATCACAGTTTTCAAGCACAACACACAAATATCTGTTTACAAAGAGTGACATTACAGAAAAAGGATCTTGATACAAACCAATCTGGCACCTCCTGTCTGTATTTTCAATCTATAATCAGATTAACATCAGATTAAAGAATTAACTCCTACAATAAATTGTAGTTTAGTAGCATATTATCTTTGAACTATTTTCAACTAACATTTTGACAATTACAAATTTCCCTAGTTCAGTTGTATTCATGAAATATGAACATTAAACTATCCTAAAGTATGATGTACAACCATACCAGCCTGTAATGATTTGGTAATAAATCTGACAAAGCAATTACTTCAGAATTAATAAATGTATAAGCTGGTTAACATGCCTCCAAATGTACTGTACTGACGCCACTGCCAACAATAGTTCACATTCACATAGGATTTAAAACGGTTTTCAAGTTTTCTATTACAGAACTTAAAAGATTAAATATGATTTTTTGAACCCATGTAAGAAGCTTGGATAAACTTTCACTGTAAGGTTTACAAACAGAAGATGGTCAAACTGAGCAGTGTCCAAGTGAAGCTGGACTTCTTGCAATGCCAAACAATCTATGCCATTTTTGTCTTTATTGCGACAGTCAAGGCTGAATTCAGGGAGTAATGTAGGAGATACAGTATAATACAGATATAATTTCAATTTAGAAAATGCAAGAATGTCCCTCCAATGTACACATGCCAAATAATTGCCCAATTCTCTAAGTAAGCACATCATGTTTAAATCAAAATGATTTAAATTGTATCTAGGGATAATCTCTTTTGCTTTTTGTGAATTTGAGAGATAAAAGCATGGCCAGCTGCAGATGAAACATGATAATGCAGATATATTATGTAGCACTGCAATGAGCAGAAGGCAGCATTCAACCCTCTCCAGCCACTTCTGAGTCTATTAAACATACAAAATTATGTAAATCACCTCCATGACAATCTACAGAGGCAGTTGTGGCCTATTGGTTAGAGAGTCAGACTTGTAACCCGGTCGCAGGTTCAAGTCTACTGGCAGGAAATGTAGGTGGGGAGAGTGATTGAAGAAAGAGCAGTCTCTTCCACTCTCATTACCCAATACTCTGAGGTGCCGTTGAGCAAGGCACGTAACCCCCAATCGCTCCCAAAATCGCTCCGAAAAAAAAAAAAAAAACCTGTGTGTGTGTGTGTTCACTACTTACTGCTGTGCATGTGTACTTGGATGGGTGAAACGCAGAGCACTAATTCAGAGTATAGGACACCATACTTTAGTACCATAGCACTTTTTGACAATCAAGATTTAGACAGAAATAAATTACAAAAAAAAGTGCATAAAAATAAATTTTGTTAACTTAAGGTTAATAATACAATTTGACAGAATAGAAAAAAACGGTCATACATGAACACTCAAAGGCGTGTTTTGAAAGATTCTTGCTGTAATTAAATTATAGCAATGAGGTTGAATTCTTATTGCCTGTGGGTAAAAGCTGTGCCTGGGCACTTCTGTTCTGTTTCTCAGATGTTAAAGGAGAAAACAGACAATGACTGGAATGGCTGGGGTCTTTAAGAATAACCAGGCCTTCTTAAGTCATCTATCTGAATATACTGTATGTCATGGATGCTGGGTGCTCATGGCCAGTGCTGCATAATCTTTGAATAAAAGTGTCTACTAAACGCATAAATGTCAATGTACTGAGAAAACAAACGGGTGCTGGTGTGGATTATTTCTTTCTGTTGTTCCACACGCAAGACTCAACATACCTCAGGGATCAGATCCATTAATGATAATGAGGAAGTTACACTAGACAGTCTCTGCCATATCACAAAAAGCAAAAATGTTGTGTATAAAAAAAATAATATGCTCCCTTAGATCCAATAGTAAGATTTTAGATACATGCTCCACAAAATTAACAATAGTGTGTATATCTAAATAAAGAATACTAATTCACTTATTGATTTCTGTGTAGTTCATGCTGTAAAACTGTCTCATCATACTGTATGTCACCATAATTATTTATTTTTACCCTCATATGCAACTTCCAATAGACTGACTTAATTAGACTCAGTCTCCCTCAAGAGGAATCAGATCCATTAAGGATAATGAGAAAGTGAGACTAGACAATCTTTGCCACATAATGATTGACATATTGGTAAACTTGATTAAGGACTCCGAATTATGACTATAATCTAAACTTTTAGTCATCAAACAATATTATTTACAGATCAGGTCCTGTTAGGATAGAAATCAAGGGCCAGGCCACACCAAATGTGCATAGTAGAACTGTACTTTTCAAAAAATAATCAAATAAAATGATATATATAAAAGGTGTCACACCAATCTCTGTTAGGAGGTACTATAGACGCTCAATTTACATCTGAGAGCAGCGGCACATATGGGATAGAGATATCTTTGTAAAACACAAAGACAAACAAAGTTATACTGTTTGTCACTCAAAGGTAAAAATCCTTTTAAAAATGCCGCTGCTCCATTGTGTGAAAGCTCTCAGGTTCTTGATATGCCACTGGAATGACAATAGAGCTGATTTATTGACTTTCAAAGCTTGGTATTTACTCCTATGGATTAATCGATGTGGGAACTGCTATGGATCACCTGACTGCTGGAAATAGTAGTTTTCCAATGAGAACAAACAGTGATGACAAGACAATTAACTAAATCACAGTCATTAATTAACTCTATAAATTACTACTTTAGACTCGAACCTGAGTTTTTAAGTGTTAACGGTCACAAATAGCCCTACAATTAACGGTTTAATGGCACAACAATGACAAAGACATACCATTGTTTCTTGAAATGTAAAACCTGTATGGGCCAGATTCAATTCCTGAAAAGAATGTCCTTCTAAATCATTGTAGGATTACCGCAAACTTGTCTTAAATCCCCAAAACTAAGATGTTAACGTTAATGAATTTATTGGGTTGTTTCATATATATCAAGTATTACAACATAAGACAGCTATATATAATACATATTATTACTACTAGGGATGTACAGAGGTTATCTGAATGACACCAGTGATTGATAATGTGAACATTGATTGGTCATGATTATGGATGACATGATTTTGAATAAAATTGAACAATACAAAAACAAGTTTAAAAGGGACCTCATTTTTAATTTTAGAATTATGACAACTTTCAGGCAGAATTCAGCACATACAATATTACTATTATTTTAGGATGTTCTACACAGGTTCTTAATAATCTGAAGAGTAAAATGATTTGATTAAATGCACCGAATCCCTAGCTGAAATGATCATCATTACTGCCATCATCACTTACATGTCAAAACATCCAAAAAACCCAGAAGCTAATGCTGTCTCATATGAGTATGTATTTATAGCTCAAAATAAAAGCTAGTAAGTGGTGTTGTTTTCTAAAAACAAAGGTTATTGACTCTAAACTGGCTGCTGTATAACTGCATTATTGATTTTTGAGTGGAGGACATACAGGAGAAAAGGGCTTCATGTTCAGTTCAAAGTTAGAGCAAAGACTGTCAGCGAGGAACAGATCATACATCCAGAACAGTATATGTACAGTCAAAGATAACAATCTGTCACAGATGGACAAATACCCAAAATCTGTCACAGAGCTTTTGGGTCATCATATCAAAACAGGGCATCACGTCAGTATTAGGCTCAATCCAAATTCACCCCTTGGCCCTACCCCTCCGTTTTGCACGTTCACGTCTAGGGGGAGTCCCGATTCTTGTTGAGATCGAGGGGTAGGGCGAAGGGGTAGGGCTATATAGCCCTCGAAATGGAGATTTTTCAGAGGCACACTCCAAACAGAGGGCTACAAGAAAGTTCACAGAATGCATCGCAAATCACTGGCGAGATAGCTTCACAAATGGTTAAACATTTAAATGAAGCACCAGATGACTCCACCATGCACTTTATTTACTTTTAGTTATAATAATACTATAGTCGTTTAAATTGAGAAATTGTATAATAAATGACCTTTCCGAATCCAAAAAGACCAAAAAGATTTCGAGAAAGGAATGTTATAATCATCATGTTTCCTCAAAGTAAAGAGCAGCTGCACTGATTGTCAGTCTCCGAAACGGCAGAGCCATCGCCGACGACTGATGACGTATCGGGTTCATGAAGGCTTGTTCCATTTCGTAGGGGAATATTTCAGCCCCTTGGCCCTCTATTTTAAGAGCCAAGGGGTACACTTGAAAAAAAAGGGGTAGGGCCAAGGGGTGAATTGGGATTGAGCCTTAAGAGGACGAACATGCATGTTTGCATATCATGATAGGCCATCGTATGTGGAGGAAAGATACATCATTCAGTTCAATGTCACTCTGGCCCACAACAATGTCACACACCCACAATGCAGAACATAGTAAGCATAAATGATGCAATAACTGAAAGACTCCACCATAAATAACCATACACAGAGAAAGGGGACAAAAAGTAAAGTACTATTTAAACAGCATGAGAGCTAAAATCAGGAAATATGGCCCAGTCTCACTAAAAAGACTGCAAAAGTTAAAAGCCCTTTCTTCTGCAAAAGACAAAAAATGTTTTGTTTTAAAAACATTTGTAACCAAACAACATTGATGCCCACTAACTTTCATTGTATGGACACTTCAAAAATATTTGCTGTCCCCTGCAATTTAAGCAAAAGTATTTTGAAGTTTTGAATGTCAATCAAGTCAAGATTCCTTGACTTTGTTATTACCACATGGTTTATTCTGCATCGTATCACATTTTGTCCCCAGCACTAAGATCACTCAGATTTCTGTCTAAATCTCTGTTAAAATTTGCCTTGAATTGACTGTTCATTTCCTCAAGCTCACAGTGGATTCGAACCCGGGTCTCTCACACCAAAGGCAGGGGTTATCCACTGCACCACCACCCAATTGAATGCAATTGAAGGGTCATGAAACATCATGCGATGTATAACTTAAGACCATAATCACCCATAATGTACACCTTGTGGAGTACTATCTATTATGCACCAAGTGATTGATACAGATCACATTTAAATAGGTAAAAATCAAGTACAGTAATGGCAGCGTATGTGTTTGAGGTATGATAGCATGTTATTTTTTTGTAGGACAAAATGTGCAAGTCTCTTCCAGTAATATTAACCACAAACTTTATTTTATTCATAAATCAAAAACAAATATTTGAAACATTTTTTTTTTTTCAAATTGACGTCAAGACTGAACAGCTGTGCTGTACTAAAAAAAGAGCTCCTTCACAATCCACAATACTGAAAGCAATCTTTAAATCGACGCACAAACACTGTCAGAGACATGAAGTGAGGAGCACGTTACAGTGTGCTTGGACACGTCAATCAAACACTGGACATGACAATGAGGCGGGGGGAGGAAGTGCTGACCCCACACTTCCTTGCAAGAAGACCAGGAGAACGAAACACAGAGATTGATTACAGCAGAACACAGTTAAGAGTCGGTTTGCTCATATCCTACCTCTGAGGCAGGTGAGGTTCAGGAGATGACAGAACGAAGAGGAGCGTGTCGGTGCCCGTACGAGAGCGAGAGGAGCAGGAGTGTGCGATAAAGATGAGGAAGTGTCATCTCTCCCTCCGGTGTGAGTGCACTGACCACGGCTGAAGCGGCTCAGACAGCCCGAGCTGCAGAAGGAGCGCACCGATCCCGGCCCCCAGCATGCTCCACTCTTCATTCCACCACACTACAGGCCTGCCGCTCCTCTTTCCCTCCTCTCCGCTCCTCACACACTCGCATACACTTGCTCGACCAACCGCTGCACAGGAAGTATGCCGGACTACTATATCAGCTGGTGAGTGCAGGGGGAAGCGGAGTCTTCTCATCCGGCATCACAGACACACACGCTCGCTGTCATGCTGTAAAAGAGCAAATACTTCTCTCTAGAGCCAGCACAATTATAGACCTCCCCGGCCTTGATTTCACATCCTCGCTCTCCCACTTCACCTTCAGAACGCGCACACACACACTCCGGTAGCGCAGCATATTGGCATTCCTCTCCTCGTGCAGAGCTTAATGCAGTGTAGAGTAGGACAGAGTGAGGGGGAGGGAGGGATACTGTAGTCTGCAGTACACTGCTGTCTTGAACACACCTTCTGTCCTTGCTTTCGCATTCACACACCTCCTGCAATGACTATCCTGACTTCAGTGACGAGAATAAGTAGATGTTTCTTCAACTACAGGCACATTTATGTCCTACGGGTTGATGTTTATTTTAGTTAAACTGAACTAATTCAGTTTTGAAATGTTATAGTAATTCAAAATATTATTATTTTTACTGTATTATTGATCAAATAAATGCAGCCTTGATGAGCATAAGAGACTTCTTTCAAAAACATAACGAAATAACTTACTACCCCCAAACTGTTGAAGAAACACAGGTAATGCTGCGTTCATGCGTTATGGTAATTATGGTAAATACAAAAAGCCGACGTGGAAAATGCACATGAACACCCCCTCATGTGGTATTTTCCACTGGGCAACTCGTAGAATATTTTGATGGACGAGTTGCCGAGATGAGATAACCTTTGAACTTTTCAAAATGGTCGTGAATGGTAAAAATATATACTATTCATGATCTAGAAAATATATAGCATATTATTTACCTTTTGAGTTTTGATAAATCATTTTCTTGCTGTTGCAGATGACTTAAGCAATCTAAAATAGTTTTAGCTAAATAACAGGTCTGGATCTCCATCTTTTTACCACATTACGACAACAAAAGCACTTGAACAGAACAACACACTGGCAAATACCAGTTCACAAGTGGAAAATATCCTATTTTCCATAGCACGTGAACGCAGCATAATAATCAAAGCAACATTGCTAATGTAACCGGTCCTACGTAAACCAATGTGGTAAAGAGATGAGTCCCACGGTAGAGATGAGACCCACCTTAGGACCCCAGTAGTATGCCTTATCTAAAACTCTTCTCGCGATAAATTATTGTAGGTAACGTGAGCTGTTTTAGCTTGATGTAGAATGTAGTTTTATGTAAAATGCTAAATCCCACAGCTATGTAGGCCTACAGCTAAATCCCGCTGCTGTAATATATTTATTTGTATAGCGCTTTTGACAGTACACACAGCTTTACAGAAAGACAGACAGCTATTGTATAGCCTAGTAATTGAATTGTATATGTAAGCTAACTAAAAAAAAAACACAACCGAATTAATTTCAAACTCAATTTAATTTCACAATCTATAGCTTCACTTACATACTAGTATATGAAACGTATAAGTTAAAAGACATTAGTGGTCGTTATAACATAGTAACGACTTATATAATAAAGGGATTTTGTCTGATTTGTAACTAAGCTCTACAGTGATTACCCATACAACGTGGTTTATACAAATCGGATTGCTTGGGTCCTGAGGTGGGACTCATCTCTTCACCACACCGGAATAGGAGGCTGCACAAACAAGGACGCTAAAGGCTGCAGTATCTAACGTCAGTCTCTAGGGTAAGTCACTAATGCACCTCTTGAGGCCAGGGGAGTGAGGTTTTCATGCACAGCGACTACTTGCTTCTGTTACACCAAAACTGCCGTCATTTATACAAATTTTACATACGCGTTTTTTAACCATATTTATTATCACAAGTGCTTAACACAACTAACATTACTTTGTGTTAAAGCAACAACAAAAAAGTTTCAATTAGAAACCTCATACTCCTCAAATACAAACTACTGAGAGGACGTCACTCTGTTTAGCCTCAGTAGGGCTTTGTGTCCGCTGCAGTGCTCTGACCGTTTAAAGCAGGGCAAGGTCACTGATGTGATGAAACAACCACACACACACACCAGAAGAGTCGTGTGCCACTGTGCAATAGACAATTACTTCTGCTGCACCACAAAGTCACCTTCAGTAATGTGTGTGTGAACACGCATGGAATACATCAGGCTCAATTCAAATGATCTACACTGACAAATACATCACAATGGATGCAAAAACATGCACTCTCTCTCCCCCTCTCTCTCTCTCTCACACACACACTATATATATTTTTATATATATATATATCACTAAAAACCAAGGTAGATTTTATTTCATGCTGAAAACAAGGATATCTTTCGCCTTCCCCCTACGCAGCCGTTTCAGACCAGCACTTACCAGCACTGAGTTCCTGGGCTGCAGACTATCAGCGACAGTGACTCAGTCTGGTAATTGGCAAAAGAAATAAAGAGTGTACTAGATGAAAAGACCGAAGGGCAGATGGCAAACCACAGACAGGCCTGTCGCAATTATTACATAATCTCCTGACCCCAATCATTGCGGTCAACTTTAGATTCCATCATCAGATGTTTCCATCCAAATAAGCAAATCCGCCAAACTCGAGGACCAACACAAGTATTGTATTTTAAGCTACAGTATGTATTTTAAGCCTCTCCCTAATATTTTTTTCACACGTTTTGCTTCTGATTTTATATTTAGACATTATGAAATCACTATTATAAAATATCAAATCATAAAGAAATAAATTTTGTCAAAGTTTGGCACTGCTTTATAATGAAGTATCAAAAAATCATGAAGTCTCATGAAAATCAATCGATTTTCGTCAAATTGTGACTAAATTACACAGAAAGCATGTAAAGAGCGATCCTTGTAAAATCACTGAACCTGTAGGCCAGTTCAGTGTGATACCGAAGAAGAACAATGGTACATTTAATAAGAGTAGAATATTTAAAGATTGTGCACATTACTGTTGCTCCCAAATATGACATATGACAAAGAAAGACATAAGTCTTCTACACAAGTAAGGCATGGTATCAAGCTCAAATTATGACCATATATGAGCTGAACAATACTAATTATCTCACAACAGATTGTATTTTAGCAAAAAGATACCAGAGCAGTACAAAAAAGCAGCTATATACATAACAGATAACAGATTTAACATTGCTTTAAAAATGAAAAAAAGAGACAATTAAATTGAAATGATTTGTTTGAATAGTTAACAGCTAGATCATATTCTGGTAGAAATGAGAGACAGGAAGTGAGAGAGGTGGATGGGTAGAAATGTGTTCCAGAGGAAATACAGATAATTATGAAAGATGCTAAAAGAGGAGAGTCTATATTAAAACTGAGCAGAAGGAAGAATCCAGGATCCTGAAGCACAAACTCTCAAATAGTCCTACACTGATAAATGATAAGAGACTCATAAGTAATGAGTTGTGTGTTGTTCAGCTGAAAGAATGGAGCTCTGAAAAATGACTGAAAATCAACAAATAGAAATTGAAGCTTGTTTACACCACTGAATTTAAAAAAAGTCAGAATTGTGAGATGTAATTCTGTGGTGGAAACAAACTTCCATAAACAAATGTTGTGACTATAATAAGAAGATGATTTCAAAAGACAGTTCAGAGTACACTGCAATAAAAATGCACTATCAGGCACAGATCTGTGGGTGGAAGTGTGTGTGTGTCTGCTAAATATCTGACAGAGATACATTTCACATACACTCTCAGAACTATACAGTGATCTGAAAAGTCTAAAAGTGGAAAGTCAAAATCACAGGAACATAATCACAGGTTTAATAACACATTCTGAAGGGGTGTTTATAGGACCCATATTTAGACAGAGAATAAGACTTCACAGCCCTATACTGTTCAAATCAAGATCAGGATTGTGAGGAAAGACACATCCTGCAGGTTTTTTAAGTCAAAACTCAAAACTTTGAAGAAACCTGACTGAATGAATATTTCTTTAGACCTTCTAATCTAAACATGTATGCCTAAATAATTCATATTTAAAATGAGATTGTAAATACTTAATATTTAAATTAAATAAAATATATTAAATAAAATAATCAAATAAAAAGTGATTTCTACAAGGAGTCACCGGCTTTCACTTCTGCCTGAGTATTTAACCGAATATTTCTTACGATTTTACTTAAAAGCTCATGCCTGAATACTTAACCCAATACTTTGAATTAGACATACACAAATATCTTGATATTTAAATAAAAGTTATATCTAATTAATACAAATTAATCAATTAATTAATCAATTAGTCAACACCTCCTTAAGTGAATGCCTTTTCACTTAAAGGGATAATTCAGGATTTAGCATTAAGCTTTGTATTAGTAGAAAACCTGTAGTATTTTCGAATTACCATGCTTTCCACCCTCATATCTCCCTGAGACGAGAAATTTATGTATTTTTTGTCTGGAAAAAATCCTCAGATGACTCAAAAATCGGCATTTTGCGTCATCGGAGGATTTTTTGGCCAGAGGCTAAAGAATACAGCCAGTAGTCTGGGAGTTGTTGTTGTCTTTCATCCACATAAGCCAAAAATACATTTTTTCTGGCTTTTCTCAGTCTAGAAAGCTCCAAATTCAAAAATAATTTCAAATTTCTTCGACATAAATGACCCATTTTAAATACACATTCATCTTTCCAGAGGTGAAGTATCCCTTTAAGCCAGAGACATCACTGAGTCAGAGAGCCACTCAGATGCAGGCTTAAAATATGCTGATTGGCCCCTGCTAACAGAGGAATGACACACACACACACACACACACACACACACACACACACACACACACACACACACACAGTATGATTCCTCAATTACAGGCTGATCCCACATCTCAGACCTAATCTAAAAACTCAACCATGCAATAACAGCAGCCTGTCAATACAGAAACAAATAATGACTCATACAGACGCGACATCTTAAATCCCTGTGAATGTCATAGGAGCCAATATTAATAGAGGAAATAAACCAAGTATTAGTCAGCAAGTTCATAGAGAGAAACACAGACCACCTGCTACCAGAACACATCATTAGTGAGCAAGCATGTCTCCGATCGCACAGGCACTATAAGTGACTTCTCTTTAGGGGATGGAGTCGTCTCTCCCCTCAGTTCCTTTTGCCCTGGAGACCCTGGCTGTGATCCAGCTGGCTGTTGGTGGAGCGCCACTGACCTCGCTGGTACACGCAGCGCCAAATGATCCAGAAGGCATTAGAAGGCATTAGTGGCACAAAAACACTCAGATGCCTCTCATGTGCTGTATTATTATGATGATAGTTCAACCAAATGACTGGAAAACAGTGAGTCTAGAAATAAGGAGATGAGTTACAGCGGTCCAGAAACGTTAATCAGATGCAGATGACATCTCATCTAAAAGAGCCACGAGACACCAATCCAATTACTAAAGCCCAGATCAGACTTGACAGATTATTTACAATCTTAAGTACAAATAAACATGCGGCTGCTCTGCAATACACACAATCAGCTGAGGTTTTACTGCTTCAGAAGTCCATGTCTTCTTTCCAGGCCATCTAGTACAATACATACAATACAAGAGGATTCTGTCACTGAAACTCCCCATGATGTTGTTTTAAATCTGCATGACTTACTTTCTTTCATTAAACATAAAAGGGTAGTAAAAAAAAAATCACGGTTGCTTTTGTCAGAAATAATGGTCGTAAAATAGGAATGGGTCTGTCAACTTCAATATATCATATCATAAATATATTGTCACAGTCATCATCTGCACCATTCTGTCTTCGTCTTCACTTCCCAGAATCCTCCTTGTCTCCACACTTGAACTCACTCCCTGAATCACCCACTTGTTCTTCGTCATCATCATCTGTGTCACCTGTCCTCACCACGTAAGAGTTCATTTGTATCTGTATTTAGTTTCCCTCTGTTCAGTCAGTCCTTGTCGGTTCTTGTTTATGCAAGTTGTGAACGTGAACGTGAAGGCTAAGAACGTTGATCTGAGGGAGCTCCCAGATCTCTCCGGTCTGGACTGGCACACCATGTCACTGCTCATCCCGTCCAGCCCAGAGCCTTCACCGCTGGTCCCGTCCAGCCCAGAGCCTTCACTGGTTTTCCTTCCTTTTGGCGCTTTTCCATTACCAGTACCACCTCGACTCGACTTGCTTTTCGCTCTGTTTTCCAATGCAAACAGTACCGCCACAAATAGTACCCGGTCATCATAGCGACCCCTTTCATTCCTCGTTGCCCTATCAAGCTCTCGCTGGATCCTCTCAACCAAACAATGGAAAGTCTGCACCTCCTCGTTTGACCACAGCTTATTCTACCGAGTTGCCATAATAATAGTAGTAAGTTTAGTAACTATCTCTGGCCAAACTATTTAAAAATGGCGGGGATATTCTGGATACTCCATCTGGCACGTGAATGGTGACGATTCTCTCTGACCAATCAGCAGTCGTCATTTTCACGTCACATTTTAGTACCGGCTCAGCTCACTCAGTACCCGAAAGCAACTTTTACACAGTGGAAAACCAAACAAAGGCGAGTCGAGTCTAATCGAGCTGGTACTGTGTAGTAGAAAAGCGCCATTTGTGTGTACCCTCTGCCTGCCCATACCTGTTTGTTTTTGTTATTAGTAAAAGTTGGTCTTGGAGCCTTTAGACTTTGTCTTTGAGTCTTCTTCAATCCACACCACACCGTGATGTATGTATTGAGGTCCATTTCAGACCCTTTGCACTGACAAACAACTTTAATTTCGGTCTATGTGACTTGAGAAGACTTGGAATATGATGCACGACTTGAGATACTTTTTGATATATAAAGTATTGAAATACAGCTCAAAATTATAATTAAAATATAAATATTAGATGAAATTTTGTAAGCTGAAATTACTAAATTCAAATAAAGATACATTTTTCAAATATTTAAAAAAAGACAACAGCACAATCTTAAATATAAAAGCTTATTATTAATAAATTATATAAATAATACTAAAATAACACTATCAAACATCATTTTAACCAATGTGAAACACTGAATCTAACCATGATGGCTTATTTGATTTGAGAACTACAAAAGAGGGGAAGGCATGAGGATGAGTAAATAATGACAGCAGGTTCCTTTTAGGTGAACTATTCCTTTACCTCTCCATGAATAATGAAGCATTTGAAATATGAAAGTATAAAACTATATTTATTCAGAATACAGAACATATTTTGGATCCTAGACATATGTTTTCGGGTCCAGACCGTGCAGTTACAGCATCTACTAATAGGTCATGCCAACCAGCCAAAACTTGATCATTTGGGTTTGCAGACCACCCAGAGAATATTCATTAAGAGCAGCATCTTCATTGAAGAGAGAAATACTGCAAACAAAACCACCAGGACAAAGAAAAATATCATCTATTTAGAAATGCCACTGTTTTTGATCAGATGTACAGACAACTATTCAAACCACAGGAGCATGAGTTTGATCGTGGATCCTGCTGTAATGAACAGTGGATACAGCTCAAGACGGCCCACCGCAGAGACACAATTTCATATCGCAGCCTTTTCCTTCTGCCAACATTTAATATGCCATATGCTCTGCTCCTCTCTCTCTTCTTACACATATTCCACACGTCATCCACATCCAATTGCAGTGTTTGCATAAGGAAAGGGTGAGATTGCACTGCTCACCCTTGTTAATTGGGCAAAACAGATCGTTTCTTGTTTTGTTTTGTTTTTTTGAGTTTTTGCTGTTCGAGTTGAGAATGGTCCTGTGGGGAGAGAGGTGGCTAGACACCATTCCTGTTGGCTGTGATGTTACAGAACTGTCCATCTACTTCATACACTTATCCCCCCGCAACTTCATCTCCCTCTCGGTTTGTCACTTTACCCCGCCACTCCTGCTATACTTCACACCAGGGAGCGTTCAAGAGAGAAAGCTTCTATAGATAGAGGCAAATAGTTGGCGGAAGTCACCATGTTGTGCATTTGTGTGCAAGTGTAAATATGCAGGGATTTCTGGGAGATTCTAAATGTCTAGACTAGACTACATGTAGGAGGACTCTAGTGCTTTCAAGATAGTCTGAAAAGGGCACAGGCAACAACATGAAGAGAGGAAAGATCACAGATGACATCTGTGCCAACTGCTCGACCATGTGGAGAGCGGAGGAAGAATTACACCAAACCAGCAATAAATAAATAGCAAGGGAGTAGACCAGATTAAAAACCTCTGCAGTAAAATAATGTCACGTTGATGGTGGTATTTCCTTAAATTTTCCTTCAGGATTTTTTAAAAATACACTACTAAATTCAAAACCTCAGGATAAGAAAGATTTTCCTGTTTTTGAAAGAGGTCACCAAGACTGCATTTATTTGAAGAAAAAAAATAAGAGCAGTAAAACAGTAATATTGTGAAATATTATTGCAATTTAAAATAACTTTCTGTTTTAAAATATTTAAAATATAATTTGATGACAAAGCTGCATTTTCAGCATCATTACTCCAGTCTTCAGAGTCACATGATTTTAAAATGCTGATTTGTCGCTTAAGAAACATTTCTTAATATGGTTGTTCTGCTTAATGTGGTCACAGTGCTATGGTGTCTTTTAATGCAACTTTACTGAATCAAAATATTGAATTATTTTCTTTCTTTTTTTTAAGAAGTGTAAAAAAACATAGTGATCCCATACTTATAAACAGTAGTGCCTATAATGTCTTATAAACATCTAGTCAGTTGTTTCTCAAATCAAACACTGACAAAATGGAAATAATGCTAGTTTGCCCATATGTTTCTTCTCACGCAGATCAATCAAACACAGCATCTGTTAGTCAGTAGATTATAGTTCAGGCTTCGCTTCGATTTTACATCGTAATTTTTCTGAAACAGAGATGAAGTTGAGTGCGCGATCATGTTGAATATTGCCGTCCTGTCTCGCCTGCGACCAGACAGAATACTACGTAATTGAATAACCCTTAATGTTTTAATGACTAGTGAGGGGAAAATGTCTTACAAACAGCTTACCGCAAACATATCTTCAGCAAACTGGAATTGCAATCACTGATTTTAAAGTTCCAGACAGCAAAGATAGTCACAGATCTAGGGAGACTGAGATAAAAGCAATGTTGTTTTAGTTCCATCAGGACCAAAATCTTCAAATACGAATGACCATAAGCATTTAGTTTGGATTGGCAGTATGGTTCAGTTCTGGGCGAGAACTCCCTGCGCATCCATGCAGCCTAGCATGGATAAGAACAGGGAGAGCAGCAATAACCCCCCTTAGGGTAAACAGAACAGAACCAACATGAATGTATTGCAGATATTATTCATGTCAATATTTTAATATACAACATAATTCGAGAATTTAGTCTGATTCAAGGGGAATCAGAATGAGCCAATTCCTGGCTCAGTGAGAGGAGGAGCTGGGTATTTAGCTCCAGAGATAATACTGAAGGATATGAATACAACGCGTCACATTCCTATAGGTAGACGTGGATCAGCTGACGCAAGCTTGACCAACCTGACCAGTCAGAACTAATGCTACGTTTGATAATTATTTATACACTATTATAATATTTTGAATTAGGTTTTATTTTTTAATAATTCAGGATTTTTATTATGTCTATTTAGGTTTATTTCAGTTAAAGTTTTACCAATTGTAGTACTTCAATTTAAAGTTTAATTTAAATGAATGAACACTACAGTATAGTTATGACTGACACAAATACAAGACAAAATGGATAGATTTGCCATCTCAAACTCACAAGAGTGTTCATAAGAGCAATAAAAAGGGAGATAAAGGAGAAAAAGGCAACCAAGGAAGTGAGAGAGACAGAGAGAGAGAGACAGAGAGAGAGATCAGGTAGGAAATGACACAGATGAGGAGAGACAGAGTGACAAAAAGCGAGAGAAAGAAAGTAAGTCCACAAGAGAAAGCGTGCTAATCCCATCTGAGACTGTAGTCTGGGAGTGAATGACCGGACGGCTGGACAAATAAACAGCATGAGGATTCACGTCTCACACTGTAACATCACCAAAGCATTGTTCTCCCTTCCTTTTCCTTGTTTCCAGCCAGTTTCATAATCAATTACGACTGTAGTGTGTATCCAAGCATACAGAGTCTCTCAACTGTACAGTGAGTCTCCCTGTGGGCTAAACACACACACACACAGGCACAAACAAAGCCATAGGCAAAGACTAATAAACAGTCACAACGCAGTTAAAATCCTAAACATGAAAAACATGGAGATTAAGATCCACATACATGGCTTTCATCTCTCTCTCTCTCTCACACACAAACCAAATGCAAATCACACTGTAATGCCCAATGGACAGACATTAAAAAAGGAAGGAGCGATGGACAGCACGAGGAGAGATGGATGGAGGTATGAGGAAGAGAGAAAGATACACCATCTGTCAGCATGTAGTAAATCAGGTCAGACTGGATTGTGTAAGATTATAAAACGCACACAGAGTCATTGCACAGTGGTGAGACATATAACACACACACACGACACAAAAATAACACACACGCACCCACCCGCCCGCCATTTAGAAACAACACACACACAGAAACTTAACACTAAAAACAATCACAATACATAAAGACTACTGAATCATGGGAGACAAATTCTTCACATATCTTAAAAAATATTCAATTATTTAATACAATATTAATTAATGTCAAAACGATATATCCAATGCAAAGTGGATATGACAATCTAACTAGACACAACCAACTCAAGCAATCCGAAACACAATCCTGATCTTTTATCAGCTGGACTGGACACATGCTATGATATTACTTACAGGAGAGAGCCCTTCCCCTCCTTCTCTCTGCTGGAGAAGAGATTCACTCCTTAGTAAAGAATCCAGTTGGAGCTAAAGGAAAGAAATAAGAGCATGCGAGAGAGAGAGAGAGAGAGAGAGAGAGAGAGAAAGATAAAGAAAGAGAGAGAGAGAGCAAGCTTGTCTATGAGCTCATCCTCATAAAAAAAAGAAGAGGTCACTTTTGTCGGATCTCTGCTCTGGTCTATACTCCGAGAAAATGAATGAGCTTACTGAGAAAAAGGAGGGGTAGAACGTCTGGGAGGGGAAGAGCAGCCAGTAAGATAGGTGGGAAAATAAGAGCAAGGAGAAAGAGAGAGAGAGAATACCAGGGAAACCATCACCAATTAATCGCTGACACTTTGTCTTCAGCACCACGGACAGAGGAATGGAGAGCGATAATGAGAGAGCGAGAGTGAAAAATGAAGGGCGAAATGAGAACGTGATGTCCACATGTCGGACGTGTTGCGATGAGTTTGAAATGATGACAGGGACACGAGGCGCTTCTTTCTTGCCTTGTGATGTGCCCGCTGAGGAATGCTGGGTAATTAGTGCACATACCAGAACTGATCATTCAGCTACACTCTCCGAGTGTGACAGACAGAAAGCTGAAAAAGTCTGCATACCTTCATTTGACTCTAAACAAGCCCAATGTCATGCTGTTAAACAGCTCAAACTGAAAACAGGAGAACACAAGGAAGAAACCAAAACAGAAGCGGATTAAAGGCCAATAAGCATTTAGCAGTGTCAGAAGTCACAATGCTGATGCTTATGTGAGAACTGACTAAATCTAATCAGTTTACCCGAACAAATCCACACAAACAGTACAGTCTGTTTGCAAAGTATTAGTGAAAAGAACTTTTTGGACTGCGCTAAACTCACCACAATGCCAGGGTGATGCCATGTAGTTGCAAGGGTGAACTGGGTGGTTGCTAGGTGTTTTTTTTTAGTCCAAGTCAAAAAAGAGCAATCCTGGGCTGCATTGAAAATCGCATATTGAGTAGGACCTTACTTTGCGACCGATAAAAAGTATGTTCTATACAGAATGAGTGTGTGTGTTGTATGAGTGGACATAATACATTTGCCATATTGCCCTTATCACGTGATCACCAAATCCTCGCCCGTGGCCTCATCGGATAGTAAAGTGTCCATCTGCTGGCTTTATGGTTATATTACACTATAAACTGCATGTGTTTATGAACCAGGTGATGAACCGGTTTAGTGGGTGATAAGTTCTACGTGTTCAATGGGAATTAAACACATGACCTTGGTGTTGGCGAATCTGTATTTCAATCTATGCAGGATCTCACCATGACACCCACTCCCACCATCCTGACAACCAGACACTGGAGCACAGGGATCAGCCGCTGTCACAGTGACTCAGACTATGTGTGAAAACAAAACAGGGTGAGGTGAATCTGCTGGGACTCTGAGACAGAGAGAGCATGACAGACAGGTGGGGGTCGCAGACAAAAATACCGGTTCAAAAATAGATACTGTTATGAGCGGGCTTTTAGAGCTCATGGTGCTGATCTAAAAGCTTGAGATCAATGATGTGTTAGTCTGACCCACTTCTCTGTCTCTCACTCCTTTTAGGAAATCACTCTCTAACATCATCGTCTTTCGCCACAGCTCAGGCTGACAAAGACAACCAGATTTTTCACTGCAAACCTTGCAGAGACCAAATCACGCTTCATTGCTTCCTCTTTAGTAGTATTTTATATACTCGTAATCTTAATCTCGATTTTCACAACTACATGAGCAGTTTAGACAGCATCAAATGTTATCAATATTTCTGGACAGTATTTTCTAGATGAAAAAGTGTAAATAAAATAAAGTCTAGACCTCAATCTGATTGAAATGCTGAGGCAGGACCTTAAGTAACAACAACACGACATATTATACCGTGTCATTATTTATTTAACAAAAATAAAGGCAAAATGGAGAAGCCATGTGTGATTATTTCCATGTGTGTGCCATGTGTGACTATTTAAAATTCACAGTACCTTTTCTTTGTATCAAATAAGTATTTACACTCATAACTGCGTTTGAAACAAAAGACCTAGAGGCTTTAGTGGTCCTCCACTTGGGCACTCTATATCGCTTTCCTGAGGGAAGCAGTTCAAATTCTAAAAGCAAAATGTGGGATGTATCCTCTAGGATAGTTAAAGACTTCCTAAGAACAATTCTCTCACACAAAGCAGACAAACCCAGCTGAACGGATCCTGTAATCGTTATGTGCTGCAGCTGGGATCTACTTTTAACATTTAATCCATAAAACCAACAAGTTTATCATCAATCAATGTACCCAAATACTTATATGAACTGACCTTCTCAACCTCTTTACCAGCAATAACTAACTACTTTAGATGGAGTTCCAACAGAATTATAAAATTATATCCTTAGTTTTGGATACATTAATTTGTAAATTAAATTTGTAGAACCACCTTTATCAGCAATAAATTGAAGTAATTGTTTTCTTATGACTTTTTCAGTTTCTCAATGAACAAATGAGGTAAAAGGGTTTTCACACATGATCATTGGTAAATGAGTGTGGCATTTAAATGGCAGATTTTCAAATGTAACACAAGAGCTGTTTGTTTTGAATGATGGGTTTAATGTAGAGAACTGTGCGGTTTTAAAACTTGGTCTGAATATTACAGTAGGTATATGAGTGAATGTGTTTACTGAGCAGGCCTCAAGTAGGAGCACTTTTAGTGACCACTTTCACTTTTAACTGTAATCAAAAAACAGTTTCCACAAAATATTTTAGCAGCACAACTGTTTTTAACATTGTTAATAATAAGAAATGTTTCTTGAGCACCAAATCAACATATTAGAATGATTTCTGAAGGATTATGTGACACTGAACCCTGGAATACCTGGACTTTCCACTTATCACACTACTTTTGTAATTTATTATGGATGTATGCAAGCTATATAATCTATTTAGTCTTTAATGAAAGAGTCCAAAGTTTATTGTGATTACTTCTCTAAATGTAAATGTCAAAGTAAGTGGAAGCTGGGGAGGTTTCAGTGTGATTTTACTGACCCTGACTATTTGTTGTTTTGAACATGATTTATTACTAAATCGGCCATTCATGCTAATACATGGCACACAGAAAATGGGCATGAATCATTATTGTTAGAGATTGGCCACAAACACAAAAGACATCATCAGCATTCAGTCATTCTTACCGACACACATACTGCTCACGTAGACAGAATAGACAGAATGCCAGTGCACCGCAAAAAAATAGAAAGCTTGGGTTTGTTTGTGTGTGTGAGGAAAGAGTGGGCAGCGTCTGGAATGGAATGAAGAGAGGGGGTTGAAGCAAAGCCAGTGTTTCATATGGACGAGAGTCTGACATACAAGAGAGATTAGAGAGAAACATTTTAAAAAGAGCTCTAGTCTGTTGTCATGTGAGTACTGTAGGTTCTCATGAGAACTGAAATCATGTGCCAAAATGAGCACTCCTGCCCCCTTGTGGTGAACATTGAAATCAGAAGACTTATTTTCCCCGTTTTATCCCACTTCTAAATATCTTAAATGTAAAAAAAAATCTTATTAATATGAAAAATAAAAAATATTTGGATTATTTTATGTCAAAAATAAATGAATGAACACTTTTGTATGGTTAACATCTGCATCTGCTTCAGGAGCTCAATGACAGCTTGGTGTGTCACAGGAGATGAGCGTTTCAGGTCTCAAATATAGGACAGCGCTCCGTGTAACATGCTCTGAGTACTGGCAAAAAACTAACACAACATACTGAATGATTCCTACTGTCTTGTATGATAACATTTAGAGCTTGACCCAAGAGTTGAATTTCAATGACAGTGAGCCCTGGGATGACAAGATTTTTTCATGGAAAGGAAGTAAACAAGTACTGTATCTGTAAACACATGCAGTAAAAGCTTTACTATAGCAAATAATGGCTAAATAATGACTTGTCTTTCATAAACCAAGAGTGGGCTGCATAATAGGAGGCAAAGGCAATATTTGCATTGACTGCAATAATACTGACCTTATTCTAAATAAGACACTCAATTCTTTCATTTATATTGCCATTCACATTTGGGGTTTTTGAGTAATAAATGCTGTGAATTGTTTATACCCAACTCTCAGTTTGAAAGTAGTTAATAGCTGGAGTCTTGCAGTCCATGTCCATGTCCTTTGAGGGCCAGAACTGGAATACCAAAATTTGAACAAATAGCACCGTTCTGTCAGGACCACTATTGTCAAATACGATTGACAATTGGCCTACAGTTTGGATTGGCGGTATGGTTCAGTTCTGGGCGAGAACTCCCTGTGCTTCCATGAATAAGAGCAGGGAGAGCAGCAATAAACCCCCTTAGGGTAAACAGAACAGAACCAACATGAATGTATGCAGATATCATTAATTCAAGATTTTAAAAAGTACAACATATTTCGAGAATTTAGTCTGATTCAAGGGGAATCAGAATGCCAATTCCTGATTGGGCGAGAGGATGAGCTGGGGATGGAGGAGGGTATTTAGCTCCTGAGAACCACGATAGCTGCTGATAATACTGAAGGATCTTATAGGCATTGTATTCCTATAGGTAGATGTGGATTAGCCGAGCGTCTGATGTGCCCTTGACTAACGTGACCTGCCAGAACTAATGCAACGCTTGATTTATGCAAACATAATACATAAAATCATGCTCCATGCAGTACCATCTCATCTAGCCTGGTTCAGCACTCATTTAATTAGAAGTAGAGAGATCTATGTGATTCAAGCCAAAGGACTATTACCACCCATTAGAACAGCTCAATGTTCAGGTCAAAGACATCTTTAGGGATAAGAGAGATTTGACCTATCTGAAGCAAA
>NW_024121876.1:9995580-10109337 GCF_016745375.1 Pimephales promelas | reverse complement strand
GATCGGCTTGACAAGAACAATATACGTGGGCATGTTTTGTAACTGTAGGTAAAACGAGCAAAGTTAACACATTTTATGTGTCCTTTTTTAGTCATAAAATTATTTTCCTCGCCACGGCCAAACCCGTTCGAGATATCAAAAATCCGTCGGAATTGAGCATCCTCAATGTCTTGACTTCATGCACACCGAGTATGGTGGTGATTGGTAAACACATGCGTTGTAATTTGATGTATTTCTCCTAGGAGATTATTCAAACAACACATAATTCCCAACTTCCATTTGAACTGTCTTAAACTTAGAGCAGAGATGGGCGCAGGTCACGCAAGTCTCAAAGTAAGTCTCAAGTCTTAAACCGTCAAGTCTCAGTAAGTCCCAAGTATTTTTTTTGGGGGGGGGGGGGGGGGGGGGCAAGTCAAGTCAAGTCACAGGCTATGTCAAGTCAAGTCAAGTCTTGTAGTAAGGTTAAGTCAAGTGCAAGTCAAGTCACCTTATTATTTAAATTTACATGCAGAATCTGATCTTAATAAAATGAAAAGACAAGATAAGTAATTTGCCAGTAAATTACAATAAATTTGCATTGTAAATACTCATGTTCAGTAAAAATACACCATGGAATCAAACAAAATTGTAACTTCATAAAATTATTTATTTTTCACTTCTGCCAACAGTGTGTTTGAAATGTTTTAAATTTTCAACATTGAGTCCATAAAAACAAATAACAGCTTAACATCCTACAGACTCTCTGAACACCTTCCTCTCTCTCAAACACAGTTTACAAACAATATTAAACTTTGTTACATTTCTCCTCTCTCTCTCTCTCTCTCTCTCTCTCTCTCTCTCTCTCACACACACACACACAGTGGCGGTTCTAGACCATTTCAACTGGGGGGGGCAAGCTGGGGCCAGTTGTACTGTTAGAGGGGCCAGTTACATTTAGACCTTATCATTTTCTGCACTGCACTGAATGCATAAATAAGCAAAATACCAATGTTTATAATTATCCAACAATTTGCATTTGCATTATATTTTTACATTTGCATTACATATATCAGTCTGTATTTGAATTTCCATTTTATTTTTTACATTGAATATACAGTATGTATATATATATATATATATATAATAATTTTTACAAAAATTAATCTACGATTTTTTGTGGGTTTTTTTTTTTTTTTTTTTGCAAAAAAGATCAGCAAATTAATCCTCTAAACTGGCCTTTTTAGGGGGCTTTCTTTCTCTCAGGGTGAATGAGCTTTTTTATAATTGTTTTTTTCCTGACATCTTTGAAAGACAGAAGCAATAATTAATGCATCTTGGCCAGGATATAATTATAAAATATGACATGATTTTAAAAGTGACCTATAATATCGACTATGCAATACACTTTAATTTATCTAGTGCTAATAAAATTATTAAGCCTATTTGGAGAGAGAGATGTTTATAATGTGACAATATGTCAGTCATCGTGATTCGTGTAATAAGATGACTAGGCCTAGACTACTTGTTCTGAGCAGGTGTTGTCAGTGAACAGGCTGTAAAACTGTTGTCTAAGTTACAGACTGATACTAATTAAATGGGAAACGAATCGATTACCTAACGTAACCTCGGTTCTCTCTAGATGAGGGAACGAGCATTGCGTAAGCTAGCTTACGCTACGGAAAGATTCATCTTACATCAGTCAAGTTGTCATAGTTTTTGTCAAACAAGTTGTGAATTTGTTGTAACATTAAAACAGGAGATCATGACTTACTCCGTGCTCCAAGTGATGTTCGGAGCTCCAGTGATTAGTTTCATCTGTGGGACGGGTGAAGAACTTTCGGAAGAATGTTGTAACAGAATCATATGAACAATTCCAGGAATATGCTTTTTTTCATTGGTTTTTGCGTTAAATTTTACCCAGATACAATAGTGCCCTTTTCTGATTGGCTATTAAGTAGCACTTCTCTTTTTTTTGATTGGCTGATGCGTAGCAGGGTCGACTGCTGAACTCCAGGCGAGACGCGCTTGATTCTCACGTGAGAGCGGCGCGGCAGAGAAATTGCGTATATTAAATATATTATTAATAGTTTTTCCGCATGAGAAATACAATGTGTGACGGGAGTGTGAGACAAAAGACTGAAACGAGTGACTGTCATGCTCAATGCGTGACACACTATAAAAAAAATATTTCACACTGACTCCACATTTAGGGGGGCCACAAGGGGGTCCAAGCTTGTTGTCGCAGGGGCACTGGCCCCCCCAGGCCCCGCCTAGAACCGCCACTGCTCACACACACGCACACACACACTTTCTCTCTCTCTCAAGAAGCAAAAACATGACTGCTAAAGGTTGTATCAGCGATGGCGGGAACATCACTTAACATCACGAGTGATATTCCCTTAGGCCACGCCCCCTTGTCTCCCCAAAGTATTATAAGCAATCATGCGCATCCCGTGTGCAGAATGATGCACTTGAAGCAACACCAAGTCACAGCACGCAACGCTTCACATTGAAAAGAACATAGCGAAGGGATGGTATCTATAATCTATGCTTAGTAGGGCTGCACGATTTGGGAAAATGTCATATTGCCATTATTGAGCCAATATTGCAATTGCGATTTGCGACTCCGATATAATAAAATGGTTTCATGAGTCCAACTTGCTTGGTTCTAAAAGTAAAATGCACACACAGATTAATGTTTATTTCTCAACTCAAACTAAAAACAACAACAACAACAATAAATGATTGATAACACCTATAATGATCAATAAACCATCAACCAAACCAACATTACAGTGATTCCATCAATTGAAAGCCATCAACTTTTTAAAAAATTATTAGGCTTAAAAAAAATATATAACAGCTTTTAAATTAAGTGAACTTCAAACAATCCCCACATAAACCCATAATAAAAAACATATTTACCTGTGCCCTTCCTGTCTTAACAGGTACAGAAATTGAATAAAGTTATCAAACAGTCTGCGCTGCCTGAATCATAAATTATATATATAATAATCCTTATTAAAGCTACAAAAGTTCTTTACTCAAGATCAGTGAGTAATTTTCTAATTTCCCTTTGTTCTTTTAACTTTACTGAAAGAACGCTTTATTCGCTGCTGGCCCTTTAAGAGCACCCGTTGCCGAGACGCGGATCTCACACGCGCCTCATAGCACAACTCACAACTCTCACATTTTGGCATAATTGTGTGTGCTATTGTTCGTTCAAGCTCGAAAGAGAACTGTTTATTCTGGGCTGGCACACGGTCAGTGCATGCGCATTATGCGAGTCTCATCTATTCTAATCTAGGGCACTCACAGGCAGCTTTTTCACTTCTTGTCGTGCAAAATGCGAAAAGGCATTTGAACCAATAAGAGGGGGATCTTGTAACACTAGTCAAAGGATGACAAAAAAGAAGAGATGCTGCGCTAATAGCCCTACTTTGTTTATTTCATTTAAAATCGCGGCATTTTGCGTTATATAATTGCATAGGTTTGAGATCGCTATTACGACTGCGATATAATTAATCGTGCAGCACTAATGCTTAGTGTATTCTAAAGGGCAATAAACTCCACTCCAGCAAGATAGTCATTTTATGCAAATCATAGACCTTTATGCCTTATCTACAAATAAAGTATAATATTGGGAACATTGATCTTGAAGAGAGTGTCGTCGTGTTACTGTCGCAACCGAACGCGACGCCTAATGCTGATGCATGGAGAATGACTGAGGCGAGATGACTTTCCGTTAACTTTAACTTAGAGACTAAAATATTAATTTTACCACACATTAAGCTATTGAATGACTTTAGAAGTCTTGGAATATAGTGTGAAAACTTGATTGTGCTTTACAGTTTTTTATGCCTTTAGTGGGGCTTAACAAAATAACACAATATGCAGAATGTCGGACGTCACTTATAGGCTAAACTGTTTTTATAGATAAAACTAGGCTATTTACATTCGGCAGTCATGAAAACAAATCTCAGATAACGGTTGACTAGGTAACAATGTGTAATTTTGCGCCGGAGTTCTCCTTTAACTTACATTAGCTAGCTAACTACGAACGAGCTAACCAGATAACATTAACAAATTGACAAGCACTTACTGGGCAGAATATGGCTCTTCAAATGACGGACGAAATTGGAGGTTGTCATCTGACTGTCCGCGATCTTAACGTTGCATGTCTTGCAAAGCGCTGTTCTTTTGCCATCTTGTTGTAAGAAATTCTTGAATCCAAAAGCGACGACGACCCTCGTTATCCCTCCGGCTGACATGTTGATGTGATCTGATGTAAGTGGGCGTGGTGTGCGCGTAAGGTATGAGAAGGCATGACTGATGATCTCTGATCCAGTCATGACAGCGCTATTCTCAGCCTGCGCTCCAGCTGGATCAACTTTATTTTTTTTTTTTTACATAATTTATATATTTTATATTCAAACTGAAAACATGATGTGATTAACACTCAAGTCATATTATTACATGCAAGTGTGTTTGATTTATGGACCAAATTTTCAGATCAAGTTTATGGACCAAGTTAATTTAATTAATAAACTAATTATATAAAACTATTAATGCACTACAATTAAACTGGTTATATGCCTTTACTTATAAAAAAATAAAAAACTTATTTAAAAAAATACCAGGCTTAAGGCATTTATTTTTTATGCAGGCCATACACACAGGAGTGAAATGGTTAATACCCCTCCCCCTACAAACACACACACATTCACAGACAGGCAAAGACAGCAGGCTCAGATTGAGCAAGACCACATTCAAACAAACATATCTGACTTTCTGTGGGTCCTAGCTAATGAGTGTCAATTAGAAAGTTGTCCGGCTCGAGGAGTACAATATACATACCGATTTTTGTAACTGTAGATAAAACTAACAACCCCACTTTTGTCAAAAGGTGGCGCTACTGAGCCCTCACCACGCCCGTTTCTGAAACTTTGCACGTGTCTACTGGCTAATAAATGTGATGTGTCTGTCGAGTTTCATGCAATTTCAAGCATGCTAAGGGTCTCAAAAGCATCCTAAAAGAATGGTAACGTTTGATGCGTCGCCACGGCAACAGTTTCAAAGATATCAAGAATCCATTCACAGGTCTACATCTGCCGTATGTTTACATTATACAGATGACGTTTGAAGCAAATCGGGTAAAAATAAAAGGGTGATATCAAAGCATTTTGAAAGTGACACACTTCCTGCTGCCAGTTGGTGGCGCTATAACTTTGACTCACAATAGTCACATCCATGTGATCGTCCTCTTACAGCGAACACACTGCTGAAGTTTCATCAAGATCAGTTAATGTATGCTGAAGTTATAACACACTTCCTGGTTCACGTTTCTCGCCATGATTTCGTTTCCTCGCCACAGCCAAACCGTTCGAGATATCAAAAATCCCCTCGCAAACTTTCATCCTCAATGTCTTGACTTCATGCTGACCGAGTTTTGTCGAATTTGGATCAAAGCTCTAGGAGGAGTATTTAACATTCCATTGCGAGCGTTTTACAAACAAACCTCAATAGCCGACTTCCTGTTGGGCTGGGGTAAAAAGTAAAAGCGCGAGGTATAGATGAAACTATGAGATCAACATGTGCACAGAGTTTCATATTATTACATACAAACGTGTTTGAGTTATGGACCAAGTGTTCGTACCCCGTTCCAGGGGGCGCTGACGAGCCGCCCTGCCACGCCCGGGTACAAGCTTCAGGCCGGCTCTGATGGCCGCGGGTTCTGACCCATGTGCAAAGTTTCAAGAGTTTTCGAGCACGTTAAGGGCCCCAAAAATGCCCAAAAGGTTACAAAATAATAATAATAAATAATCCTTAGGAAAACAATAGGGCCTTCGCCCTTTCAGGGCTTGGGCCCTAAATAGTTTGGATTCCCAAGTGATTCCCACAGCTGCCATCATTAATGTTCATTGGCTTGTGTGGACACACTCCAACACACACACACACAATGGCTCCCTTCCAGTGACAGAAGTCACATAAATCTGGAAAAATCGCATCAGAGCAGAGTTGCAGATGCTGAGCTGAGGCTATGACAACACGGATGCTATTATATATGAGACAGCTATTCAGGGTCACATTTATTACGTCAAACAAATAACAAGATGAATTTAGAAAATGCATGTTTATAAGGTAAAGACGTTGCAACTAATCTCTGACACAAGAAAGAACGTTTGGGGGGAAAAGACGTGGCATAGTGCGTGTGAGAGACGAGGACATGGCAACCTCGTTCAGAGCAGCGGAGCAGGGCAAGGGTGAGATTGATTTGACTGTGTTTGTTCCTCCTCAGCAGACAGCAGAGCAGCCGTCAGCAAACTGTTCAGAGACTGAACACATTAACCTTCTCATGACTCAACAACAACATACGTAGATTGAAAACATCGTGTGTGGAGGCAAAGGGGTCACTTTAGGGCACTGTAGACAGAAATTGAATTATGCTAACTAAACAGTAATTATTTTGCATTAAAAAGGTCTCTACTAGCTTCTTGTGCTGGGTGCCAGATTAACCACTGGCCTTGAGACAGTTCAATTAAATAGTCCATTTCTAGAGCTTCTTCTTTTCTCTCTTTCTATTAGCCATAACAGACACACTTGCGCACACACACTGGCTGATCCTGCGCACACGTGCGTATTTGTGAGCAGTGTGTCGTGTGACTGCTGACAGAGGAATCTGTGGGAATGTTTCAAACAGTATATTACCATACCAAGTACTTTTTGTGCAGTATGTAGTCCTATATTGTGCACAATATGCAAATTTGGTTGTGTGCGCATGGAACACCAGAATCAACCACATATGACAAAATGTGCACTATACAACCAGAGCACGCTGTAATTGTGTCCCACAATGCAACTTGGACAATGGATTAAAATGAAATAATAACTGATTTTTATTGTTCATATAAATATATTACAATTATAAAATATGTTTATTTTTCATTTTAAATTATTTTTTTTAAATTGCAGTATAAAATGGCACCCTGAAACATATTTTTATATTTTACATTTACATTTATTTTATCCAAAGCGACTTACAAATGAGAACAATAGAAGCAGTCAAACTCGGACAACAATATGCAAGTGCTATAAGACCCTTCAGTTTAATCTAATGCAGTATGTGTACTTTTTTAAGATAATAGATTAGAATAGAAGATAAAGTGTTAGTATTAATGAATCAAGTGTTGCCGAAAAAGATGCATCTTCAGCCGTTTCTTTAAAAATAGTCACAGACTCAGAAGCTCTGGTTGAGTTGGGCAGGTCATTCCATCAGCATGGAAAAGACCAGAAAAAGGTCAGAGAAAGAGATTTAGTGCTGCTATGAGATGGCACCACAAGACAGCGTTCACTTGCAAAGCGCAAGTTTCTGAATGGCACGTAAGTCTGAAGTAATGAGTTTAGGTAAAAGGGAGCAGAGCAGTGGTTGTTCTGTAGGCAAAAGTCAGTGACTTGAATTTGAGTGGCAACTGGCAACCAAATATATATAAACTATGTAAAATGTTTTAAATGTGTACAAAAGCAAATTGCCTTACAATATATAAAGTGTATATACTCCTGTTCAAATAATAAATAACCATATGGTAAATGGACTGCATTTATTTAGCGCTTTCACAGACTCAGTGGCTACCAAAGCGCTTTATATTCTGCCTCACATTCACCCACTCATACACTCATTCATACTCCGACGGCGGTGTTAGCCATGCAAGGCACCATCCAGCTCGTCGGGAGCAGCTGGGGTTAGGTGTTTTGCTCATGGACACCTCGACACTCGTCAGGTAGAAAAAAAAAGATTGAACAACCAACCCCAAACCATATATACAATCGAATAGACCATTAATGTTTTTTGGTTATTGTTGTTGCATATTGTCTCAATCATAATAAACTGTATATATTATATACCACAGAATATGCTGTATAAAAGTATTTCATCTCTTTCTCTGTGAGGTTTAATCCTGAGCACACACACATACAGTACAGCCAGAAAAGACACACACACACACACACAGCTTTACATTAAGAGCGGTTTTCACCCTGTCACCCTTTAGCTTTAGAAGAGCTGCTGATGAAGGTCTGAGGGTAATGTGCAGCTGGCACAGGTTAAATCTGCTGTGCGCTGGAGATTACAGCTCATTCCTACAGCAGCTTCTCTGTCTGGAAACCATTCGGCAGAAGGACAAGGTGGCTTGCTATTTTATAATGCTTACAGGCCCTCTTGCTGCAAGACACCAGTCATCATAGAGGTCTGTCCAGATATATCACAGTTTTCAAGCACAACACACATCTGTTTACAAAGAAGAGTGACATTACAGAAAAAGGACCTCGATACAAACCAATCTGGCACCTCCTGTCTGTATTTACAATCTATAATCAGATTAACATCAGATTAAAGAATTAACTCCTACATTAAATTGTACTTTAGCATATTATCTTTGACAACTAACATTTTGACAATTACAAATTTCCCTAGCTCAGTTGTATTCATGAAATAACAACATTAAACTATACTAAAGTATGATGTACAACCATACCAGCCTGTAATGATTTGGTAATAAATCTGACAAAGGAATTACTTCAGAATTAATAAATGTATAAGCTGGTTAACATGCCTCCAAATGTACTGTACTGACGCCACTGCCAACAATAGTTCACATTCACATAGGATTTAAAACGGTTTTCAAGTTTTATATTACAGAACTTAAAAGATTAAAAATGATTTTTTGAACCCATGTAAGAAGCTTGGATAAACTCTGCCAGTTTCACTGTAAGGTTTACAAACAGAAGATGGTCAAACTGAGCAGTGTCCAAGTGAAGCTGGACTTCTTGCAATGCCAAACAATCTATGCCATTTTTGTCTTTATTGCATAGGACAGTCAAGGCTTCAGGGAGTAATGTAGGAGATATAATACAGATATAATTTCAATTTAGAAAATGCAAGAATGTCCCTCCAATGTACACATGCCAAATAATTGCCCAATTCTCTGAGTAAGCACATCATGTTTAAATCAAAATGATTTAAATTGTGTCTATGGATAATCTCTTTTGCTTTTTGTGAATTTGAGAGATAAAAGCATGGCCAGCTGCAGATGAAACATGATAATGCAGATATATTATGTAGCACTGCAATGAGCAGAAGGCAGCATTCAACCCTCTCCAGCCACTTCTGAGTCTATTAAGCATACAAAATTATGTAAATACCTCCACGACAAGCTATAGAGGCAGTTGTGGCCTATTGGTTAGAAGTCGGACTTGTAACCCGGTAGCCAGGTTCAAGTCTACAGACAGGAAATGTAGGTGGGGAGAGTGATTGAAGAAAGAGCAGTCTCTTCCACTCTCATTACCCAATACTCTGAGGTGCAAGCCTTGAACAAGGCACGTAACCCCCAATCGCTCCCGAAATCGCGAAAATTACTGCTGTGCATGTGTACTTGGATGGGTGAAATGCAGAGTACTAATTCAGAGTATAGGACACCATACTTTAGTACCAAAGCACTTTTTGTCAATCAATATTTAGACTTAAAATAAAAATAAATTTTGTTAACTTAAGGTTAATAATACAGTTGGACAGAGTAGAAAAAAACGGTCATACATGAACACTCAAAGGCGTGTTTTGAAAGATTCTTTTATTATAGCAATGAGGTTGAATTCTCATTGCCTGTGGGTAAAAGCTGTGCCTGGGCACTTCTGTTCTGTTTCTCAGATGTTAAAGGAGAAAACAGACAATGACTGGAATGGCTGGGGTCTTTAAGAATAACCAGGCCTTCTTAAGTCATCTATCTGAATATACTGTATGTCATGGATGCTGGGTGCTCATGGCCAGTGCTGCATAATCTTTGAATAAAAGTGTCTACTAAATGCATAAATGTCAATGTACTGAGAAAACAAACGGGTGCTGATGTGGATTATTTCTTTCTGTTGTTCCACACGCAAGACTCAACATACCTCAGGGATCAGATCCATTAATGATAATGAGGAAGTTACACTACTAGACAGTCTCTGCCATATCACAAAAAGCAAAAATGTTGTGTATATAAAAAAAAATATGTTCCCTTAGATCCAATAGTAAGATTTTAGATACATGCTCCACAAAATTAACAATAGTGTGTATATCTAAATAAAGATTACTAATTCACTTATTGATCTCTCTGTAGTTCATGCTGTAAAACTGTCTCATCATACTGTATGTCACCATAATTATTTATTTTTACCCTCATATGCAACTTCCAATAGACTGACTTAATTAGACTCAGCCTCCCTCAAGAGGAATCAGATCCATTAAGGATAATGAGAAAGTGAGACTAGACAATCTTTGCCACATAATGATTGACATATTGGTAAACTTGATTAAGGACTCCGAATTATAACTGTAATCTAAACTTTTAGTCATCAAACAATATTATTTACAGATCAGGTCCTGTTAGGATAGAAATCAAGGGCCAGGCCACACCAAATGTGCATAGTAGAACTGTACTTTTCAAAAAATAATCAAATAAAATGATATATATAAAAGGTGTCACACCAATCTCCGTTAGGAGGTACTATAGACGCTCAATTTACATCTGAGAGCAGCAGCACATATGGGATAGAGATATCTTTGTAAAACACAAAGACAAACAAAGTTATACTGTTTGTCACTCAAAGGTAAAAATCCTTTTAAAAATGCCGCTGCTCCATTGTGTGAAAGCTCTCAGGTTCTTGATATGCCACTGGATTGACAATAGAGCTGATTTATTGACAACAAAGCTTGGTATTTACTCCTATGGATTAATCGATGTGGGAACTGCTATGGATCACCTGACTGCTGGAAATAGTAGTTTCCCAATGAGAACAAACAGTGATGACAAGACAATTAACTAAATCACAGTCATTAATTAACTCTATAAAATTTATCAGTTTTCAATTTATCAATTTATACTATGAACTCAGGTTCATAGTATAAAGTAGTAATTTATAGTATAAATTACTACTTTATACTGAACCTGAGTTTTTAAGCGTTAACGGTCACAAATAGCCCTACAATTAACGGTTTAATGCCACAACAACGACAAAGACATACCATTGTTTCTTGAAATGTAAAACCTGTATGGGCCAGATTCAATTCCTGAAAAGAATGTCCTTATAAATCATTGTAGGATTACCGCAAACTTGTCTTAAATCCCCAAAACTAAGATGTTACTGTTAATGAATTTATTGGGTTGTTTCATATATATCAAGTATTACAACATAAGACAGCTATATACTGTATAATACATATTATTACTACTAGGGATGTACAGAGGTTATCTGAATGACACCAGTGATTGATAATGTGAACATTGATTGGTCATGATTATGGATGACATGATTTTGAACAAAATTGAACAATACAAAAACAAGTTTAAAAGGGACCTCATTTTTAATTTTAGAATTATGACAACTTTCAGGCAGAATTCAGCACATACAATATTACTATTATTTTAGGATGTTCTACACAGGTTCTTAATAATCTGAAGAGTAAAATGATTTGATTAAATGCACTGAATCCCTAGCTGAAATGATCATCATTACTGCCATCATCACTTACATGTCAAAACATCCAAAAAACCCAGAAGCTAATGCTGTCTCATATGAGTATGTATTTATAGCTCAAAATAAAAGCTAGTAGGTGTTGTTTTCTAAAAACAAAGGTTATTGACTCTAAACTGGCTGCTGTATAACTGCATTTTTGATTTTTGAGTGGAGGACATACAGGAGAAAAGGGCTTCATGTTCAGTTCAAAGTTAGAGCAAAGACTGTCAGCGAGGAACAGATCATACATCCAGAACCATATGTACAGTCAAAGATAACAATCTGTCACAGATGGACAAATACCCAAAATCTGTCACAGAGCTTTTGGGTCATCATATCAAAACAGGGCATCACCGTCAGTATTAGGCTCAATCCAAATTCACCCCTGGCCCTACCCCTCCGTTTTGCACGTTCACGTCTAGGGGGAGTCCCGATTCTTGTTGAGATCGAGGGGTAGGGTGAAGGGGTAGGGCTACATAGCCCTCGAAATGGAGATTTTTCAGAGGCACACTCCAAACAGAGGGCTACGAGAAAGTTTACAGAATGCATCGCAAATCACTGGCGAGATAGCTTCACAAATGGTTAAACATTTAAATGAAGCACCAGATGACTCCACCATGCACTTTATTTACTCTTAGTTATAATAATACTATAGTCGTTTAAATTAAGAAATTGTATAATAAATTACCTTTCCGAATCCAAAAAGACCAAAAAGATTTCGAGAAAGGAATGTTATAATCATCATGTTTCCTCAAAGTAAAGAGCAGCTGCACTGATTGTCAGTCTCCGAAAAGGCAGAGCCATCGCCGACGACTGATGACGTATCGGGTTCATGAAGGCTTGTTCCATTTCGTAGGGGAATATTTCAGCCCCTTGGCCCTCTATTTTAAGAGCCAAGGGGTACACTTGAAAAAAAAGGGGTAGGGCCAAGGGGTGAATTGGGATTGAGCCTTAAGAGGACGAACATGCATGTTTGCATATCATGATAGGCCATCGTATGTGGAGGAAAGATACATCATTCAGTTCAATGTCACTCTGGCCCACAACAATGTCACACACCCACAATGCAGAACATAGTAAGCATAAATGATGCAATAACTGAAAGACTCCACCATAAATAACCATACACAGAGAAAGGGGACAAAAAGTAAAGTACTATTTAAACAGCATGAGAGCTAAAATCAGGAAATATGGCCCAGTCTCACTAAAAAGACTGCAAAAGTTAAAAGCCCTTTCTTCTGCAAAAGACAAAAAAAATTTTGTTTTAAAAACATTTGTAACCAAACAACATTGATGCCCACTAACTTTCATTGTATGGACACTTCAAAAATATTTGCTGTCCCCTGCAATTTAAGCAAAAGTATTTTGAAGTTTTGAATGTCAATCAAGTCAAGATTCCTTGACTTTGTTATTACCACATGGTTTATTCTGCATCGTATCACATTTTGTCCCCAGCACTAAGATCACTCAGATTTCTGTCTAAATCTCTGTTAAAATTTGCCTTGAATTGACTGTTCATTTCCTCAAGCTCACAGTGGATTCGAACCCGGGTCTCTCACACCAAAGGCAGGGGTTATCCACTGCACCACCACCCAATTGAATGCAATTGAAGGGTCATGAAACATCATGCGATGTATAACTTAAGACCATAATCACCCATAATGTACACCTTGTGGAGTACTATCTATTATGCACCAAGTGTTTGATACAGATCACATTTAAATAGGTAAAAATCAAGTACAGTAATGGCAGCGTATGTGTTTGAGGTATGATAGCATGTTATTTTTTTGTAGGACAAAATGTGCAAGTCTCTTCCAGTAATATTAACCACAAACTTTATTTTATTCATAAATCAAAAACAAATATTTAAAAAAAAATTTTTTTCAAATTGACGTCAAGACTGAACAGCTGTGCTGTACTAAAAAAAGAGCTCCTTCACAATCCACAATATACTGAAAGCAATCTTTAAATCGACGCACAAACACTGTCAGAGACAGAGAGAAAGTAAAGCTCCACATGAAGTGAGGAGCACATTACAGTGTGCTTGGACACGTCAATCAAACACTGGACATGACAATGAGGCGGGGGGAGGAAGTGCTGACCCCACACTTGCTTGCAAGAAGACCAGGAGAACGAAACAAAGAGATTGATTACAGCAGAACACAGTTAAGAGTCGGTTTGCTCATATCCTACCTCTGAGGCAGGTGAGGTTCAGGAGATGACAGAACGAAGAGGAGCGTGTCGGTGCCCGTACGAGAGCGAGAGGAGCAGGAGTGTGCGATAAAGATGAGGAAGTGTCATCTCTTCCTCCGGTGTGAGTGCACTGACCACGGCTGAAGCGGCTCAGACAGCCCGAGCTGCAGAAGGAGCGCACCGATCCCGGCCCCCAGCATGCTCCACTCTTCATTCCACCACACTACAGGCCTGCCGCTCCTCTTTCCCTCCTCTCCGCTCCTCACACACTCGCATACACTTGCTCGACCAACCGCTGCACAGGAAGTATGCCGGACTACTATATCAGCTGGTGAGTGCAGGGGGAAGCGGAGTCTTCTCATCCGGCATCACAGACACACACGCTCGCTGTCATGCTGTAAAAGAGCAAATACTTCTCTCTAGAGCCAGCACAATTATAGACCTCCCCGGCCTTGATTTCACATCCTCGCTCTCCCACTTCACCTTCAGAACGCGCACACACACACTCCGGTAGCGCAGCATATTGGCATTCCTCTCCTCGTGCAGAGCTTAATGCAGTGTAGAGTAGGACAGAGTGAGGGGGAGGGAGGGATACTGTAGTCTGCAGTACACTGCTGTCTTGAACACACCTTCTGTCCTTGCTTTCGCATCCACACACCTCCTGCAATGACTATCCTGACTTCAGTGACGAGAATAAGTAGACGTTTCTTCAACTACAGGCACACTTATGTCCTACGGGTTGATGTTCATTTTAGTTAAACTGAACTAATTCAGATTTGAAATGTTATAGTAATTCAAAATATTATTATTTTTACTGTATTATTGATCAAATAAATGCAGCCTTGATGAGCATAAGAGACTTCTTTCAAAAACATAACGAAATAATTACTACCCCCAAACTGTTGAAGAAACACAGGTAATGCTGCGTTCATGTGCTATGGTAATTATGGTAAATACCAAAAGCCGACGTGGAAAATGCACATGAACACCCCCTCATGTGGTATTTTCCACTGGGTAACTCGTAGAATATTTTGATGGACGAGTTGCCGAGATGAGATAACCTTTGAACTTTTCAAAATGGTCGTGAATGGTAAAAATATATACTATTTATGATCTAGAAAATATATAGCATATTATTTACCTTTTGAGTTTTGATAAATCATTTTCTTGCTGTTGCAGATGACTTGAGCAATCTAAACTAGTTTTAGCTAAATAACAGGACTGGATCTCCATCTTTTTACCACATTACGACAACAAAAGCACTTGAACAGAACAACACACTGGTAAATACCAGTTCACAAGTGGAAAATATCCTATTTTCCATAGCACGTGAACGCAGCATAATAATCAAAGCAACATTGCTAATGTAACCGGTCCTACGTAAACCAATGTGGTAAAGAGATGAGTCCCACGGTAGAGATGAGACCCACCTTAGGACCCCAGTAGTATGCCTTATCTAAAACTCTTCTCGCGATAAATTATTGTAGGTAACGTGAGCTGTTTTAGCTTGATGTAGAATGTAGTTTTATGTAAAATGCTAAATCCCACAGCTATGTAGGCCTACAGCTAAATCCCGCTGCTGTAATATATTTATTTGTATAGCGCTTTTGACAGTACACACAGCTTTACAGAAAGACAGACAGCTATTGTATAGCCTAGTAATTGAATTGTATATGTAAGCTAACTAAAAAAAAAAAACAACCGAATTAATTTCAAACTCAATTTAATTTCACAATCTATAGCTTCACTTACATACTAGTATATGAAACGTATAAGTTAAAAGACATTAGTGGTCGTTATAACATAGTAACGACTTATATAATAAAGGGATTTTGTCTGATTTGTAACTAAGCACTACAGTGATTACCCATACAACGTGGTTTATACAAATCGGATTGCTTGGGTCCTGAGGTGGGACTCATCTCTTCACCACACCGGAATAGGAGGCTGCACAAACAAGGACGCTAAAGGCTGCAGTATCTAACGTCAGTCTCTAGGGTAAGTCACTAATGCACCTCTTGAGGCCAGGGGAGTGAGGTTTTCATGCACAGCGACTACTTGCTTCTGTTACACCAAAACTGCCGTCATTTATACAAATTTTACATACACGTTTTTTAACCATATTTATTATCACAAGTGCTTAACACAACTAACATTACTTTGTGTTAAAGCAACAACAAAAAAAGTTTCAATTAGAAACCTCATACTCCTCAAATACAAACTACTGAGAGGACGTCACTCTGTTTAGCCTCAGCAGGGCTCTGTGTCCGCTGCAGTGCTCTGACCGTTTAAAGCAGGGCAAGGTCACTGATGTGATGAAACAACCACACACACACACCAGAAGAGTCGTGTGCCACTGTGCAATACACAATTACTTCTGCTGCACCACAAAGTCACCTTCAGTAATGTGTGTGTGAACACGCATGGAATACATCAGGCTCAATTCAAATGATCTACACTGACAAATACATCACAATGGATGCAAAAACATGCACTCTCTCTCCCCCTCTCTCTCTCTCACACACACACTATATATATATATCACTAAAAACCAAGGTAGATTTTATTTCATGCTGAAAACAAGGATATCTTTCGCCTTCCCCCTACGCAGCCTTTTCAGACCAGCACTTACCAGCACTGAGTTCCTGGGCTGAAGACTATCAGCGACAGTGACTCAGTCTGGTAATTGGCAAAAGAAATAAAGAGTGTACTAGATGAAAAGACCGAAGGGCAGATGGCAAACCACAGACAGGCCTGTCGCAATTATTACATAATCTCTTGACCCCAATCATTGCGCTCAACTTTAGATTCCATCATCAGATGTTTCCATCCAAATAAGCAAATCCGCCAAACTCGAGGACCAACACAAGTATTGTATTTTAAGCTACAGTATGTATTTTAAGCCTCTCCCTAATATTTTTTTCACACGTTTTGCTTCTGATTTTATATTTAGACATTATGAAATCACTATTATAAAATATCAAATCATAAAGAAATACATTTTGTCAAAGTTTGGCACTGCTTTATAATGAAGTATCAAAAAATCATGAAGTCTCATGAAAATCAATCGATTTTCGTCAAATTGTGACTAAATTACACAGAAAGCATGTAAAGAGCGATCCTTGTAAAATCACTGAACCTGTGGGCCAGTTCAGTGTGATACTATAGAAGAACAATGGTACATTTAATAAGAGTAGAATATTTAAAGATTGTGCACATTACTGTTGCTCCTAAATATGACATATGACAAAGAAAGACATAAGTAAGTCTTCTTCACAAGTAAGGCATGGTATCAAGCTCAAATTATGACCATATATGAGCTGAACAATACTAATTATCTCACAACAGACTGTATTTTAGCAAAAAGATACCAGAACAGTACAAATAAAGCAACTATATACATAACAGATTACAGATTTAACATTGCTTTAAAAAAGAAAAAAAGAGACAATTAAATTGAAATGATTTGTTTGAATAGTTAACCGCTAGATCATATTCTGGTAGAAATGAGAGACAGGAAGTGAGAGAGGTGGATGGGTAGAAATGTGTTCCAGAGGAAATACAGATAATTATGAAAGATGCTAAAAGAGGAGAGTCTATATTAAAACTGAGCAGAAGGAAGAATCCAGGATCCTGAAGCACAAACTCTCAAATAGTCCTACACTGATAAATGATAAGAGACTCATAAGTAATGAGTTGTGTGTTCTTCAGCTGAAAGAATGGAGCTCTGAAAAATGACTGAAAATCAACAAATAGAAATTGAAGCTTGTTTACACCACTGAATTTAAAAAAAGTCAGAATTGTGAGATGTAATTCTGTGGTGGAAACAAACTTCCAAAAACAAATGTTGTGACTATAATAATAAGATGATTTCAAAAGAGAGTTCAGAGTACACTGCAATAAAAAGGCACTATCAGGCACAGATCTGTGGGTGGAAGTGTGTGTGTCTGCTAAATATCTGACAGAGATACATTTCACATACACTCTCAGAACTATACAGTGATCTGAAAAGTCTAAAAGTGGAAAGTAAAAATCACAGGAACATAATCACAGGTTTAATAACACATTCTGAAGGGGTGTTTATAGGACCCATATTTAGACAGAGAATAAGACTTCACACCCCTATACTCTTCAAATCAATATCAGGATTGTGAGGAAAGACATGAAAGCACATCCTGCAGGTTTTTTAAGTCAAAACTCAAAACTTTGAAGAAACCTGACTGAATGAATATTTCTTTAGACCTTCTAATCTAAACATGTATGCCTAAATAATTCATATTTAAAATGAGATTGTAAATACTTAATATTTAAATTAAGTAAAATATATTAAATAAAATAATCAAATAAAAAGTGATTTCTACAAGGAGTCACCGGCTTTCACTTCTGCCTGAGTATTTAACCGAATATTTCTTACGATTTTACTTAAAAGCTCATGCCTGAATACTTAACCCAATACTTTGAATTAGACATACACAAATATCTTGATATTTAAATAAAAGTTATATCTAATTAATACAAATTAATCAATTAGTCAACACCTCCTTAAGTGAATGCCTTTTCACTTAAAGGGATAATTCAGGATTTAGCATTAAGCTTTGTATTAGTAGAAAACCTGTAGTATTTTCGAATTACCATGCTTTCCACCCTCATATCTCCCTGAGACGAGAAATTTATGTATTTTTTGTCTGGAAAAAATCCTCAGATGACTCAAAAATCGGCATTTTGCGTCATCGGAGGATTTTGTGGCCAGAGGCTAAAGAATACAGCCAGTAGTCTGGGAGTTGTTGTCTTTCATCCACATAAGCCAAAAATACATTTTTCTGGCTTTTCTCAGTCTAGAAAGCAAATTTCTTCGACATAAATGACCCATTTTAAATACACATTCATCTTTCCAGAGGTGAAGTATCCCTTTAAGCCAGAGACATCACTGAGTCAGAGAGCCACTCAGATGCCGGCTTAAAATATGCTGATTGGCCCCTGCTAACAGAGGAATGACACACACACACACACACACAGTATGATTCCTCAATTACAGGCTGATCCCACATCTCAGACCTAATCTAAAAACTCAACCATGCAATAACAGCAGCCTATCAATACAGAAACAAATAATGACTCATACAGACGCGACATCTTAAATCCCTGTGAATGTCATAGAAGCCAATATTAATAGAGGAAATAAACCAAGTATTAGTCAGCAAGTTCATAGAGAGATACACAGACCACCTGCTACCAGAACACATCATTAGTGAGCAAGCATGTCTCCGATCGCACAGGCACTATAAGTGACTTCTCTTTAGGGGATGGAGTCGTCTCTCCCCTCAGTTCCTTTTGCCCTGGAGACCCTGGCTGTGATCCAGCTGGCTGTTGGTGGAGCGCCACTGACCTCGCTGGTACACGCAGCGCCAAATGATCCAGAAGGCATTAGAAGGCATTAGTGGCACAAAAACACTCAGATGCCTCTCATGTGCTGTATTATTATGATGATAGTTCAACCAAATGACTGGAAAACAGTGTGAGTCTAGAAATAAGGAGATGAGTTACAGCGGTCCAGAAACGTTAATCAGATGCAGATGACATCTCATCTAAAAGAGCCACGAGACACCAATCCAATTACTAAAGCCCAGATCAGACTTGACAGATTATTTACAATCTTAAGTACAAATAAACATGCGGCTGCTCTGCAATACACACAATCAGCTGAGGTTTTACTGCTTCAGAAGTCCATGTCTTCTTTCCAGGCCATCTATTACAATACATACAATACAAGAGGATTCTGTCACTGAAACTCCCCATGATGTTGTTTTAAATCTGCATGACTTACTTTCTTTCATTAAACATAAAAGGGTAGTAAAAAAAAAAAAATCACGGTTGCTTTTGTCAGAAATAATGGTCGTAAAATAGGAATGGGTCTGTCAACTTCAATATATCATATCATAAATATATTGTCACAGTCATCATCTGCACCATTCTGTCTTCGTCTTCACTTCCCAGAATCCTCCTTGTCTCCACACTTGAACTCACTCCCTGAATCACCCACTTGTTCTTCGTCATCATCATCTGTGTCACCTGTCCTCACCACGTAAGAGTTCATTTGTATCTGTATTTAGTTTCCCTCTGTTCAGTCAGTCCTTGTCGGTTCTTGTTTATCCAAGTTGTGAATGTTACCTCTGTCTGCATGTCTGTTGTTTTGTTATTAGTAAAAGTTTGTATTGGAGCCTTTGGACTTTGAGTCTTCAATCCACACCACACCGTGACAAAAGAACTGACCACATATTGAGCTGGGACCTCGCTGGACAGATCGTGGCCTTGGCCCTGGATAGCCATGATCAACTACACCTGGTAGTTTGTTCCTCTCGCTGCCTCATGCTCTCTGAGGCATGTTACTGGCTGGGGGCTAAGAACGTTGATGTGAGGGAGCTCCCAGATCTCTCCGGTCTGGACTGGAGAGAGACGCTCTCCAGATATCTGGAGATGGCACACCATGTCACTGCTCGTCCCATCCAGCCCAGAGCCTTCACTGCTTTTGCTTCCTTTTGGCGCTTTTCCATTACCAGTACCACCTCGACTCGACTTGCTTTTCGCTCCGTTTTCCATTGCAAATAGTGCCCGGTCATTATAGCGACGCCTTTCATTCCTCGTTGCCCTATCAAGCTCTCGTTGGATCCTCTCAACCAAACAATGGAAAGTCTGCACCTCCTCGTTTGACCACAGCTTATTCTTCCGAGTTGCCATAATAATAAGTTTAGTATATCTCTGGCCAAACTATTTAAAAATGGCGGGGATATTCTGGATACTCCATCTGGCACGTGAATGGTGACGATTCTCTCTGACCAATCAGCAGTCGACATTTTCACGTCACATTTACCGGCTCAGCTCACTCAGTACCCGAAAGCAACTTTTACACAGTGGAAAACCAAACAAAGGCGAGTCGAATCTAATCGAGCTGGTACTGTGTAGTAGAAAAGCGCCATTTGTGTGTACCCTCTGTCTGCCCATACCTGTTTGTTTTTGTTATTAGTAAAAGTTGGTCTTGGAGCCTTTAGACTTTGTCTTTGAGTCTTCTTCAATCCACACCACACCGTGATGTATGTATTGAGGTCCATTTCAGACCCTTTGCACTGACAAACGACTTTAATTTCGGTCTATGTGACTTGAGAAGACTTGGAATATGATGCACGACTTGAGATACTTTTTGATATATAAAGTATTGAAATACAGCTCAAAATTATAATTAAAATATAAATATTAGATGAAATTTTGTAAGCTGAAATTACTAAATTCAAATAAAGATACATTTTTAAATATTTAAAAAAAGACAACAGCACAATCTTAAACTATAAAAGCTTATTATTAATAAATTATATAAATAATACTAAAATAACACTATCAAACATCATTTTAACCAATGTGAAACACTGAATCTAACCATGATGGCTTATTTGATTTGAGAACTACAAAAGAGGGGAAGGCATGAGGATGAGTAAATAATGACAGCAGGTTCCTTTTAGGTGAACTATTCCTTTACCTCTCCATGAATAATGAAGCATTTGAAATATGAAAGTATAAAACTATATTTATTCAGAATACAGCACATATTTTGGATCCTAGTCAATAGAGACATATGTTTTCGGGTCCAGACCGTGCAGTTACAGCATCTACTAATAGGTCATGCCAACCAGCCAAAACTTGATCATTTGGGTTTGCAGACCACCCAGAGAATATTCATTAAGAGCAGCATCTTCATTGAAGAGAGAAATACTGCAAACAAAACCACCAGGACAAAGAAAAATATCATCTATTTAGAAATGCCACTGTTTTTGATCAGATGTACAGACAACTATTCAAACCACAGGAGCATGAGTTTGATCGTGGATCCTGCTGTAATGAACAGTGGATACAGCTCAAGACGGCCCACCGCAGAGACACAATTTCATATCGCAGCCTTTTCCTTCAGCCAACATTTAATATGCCATATGCTCTGCTCCTCTCTCTCTTCTTACACATATTCCACACGTCATCCACAACCAATTGCAGTGTTTGCATAAGGAAAGGGTGAGATTGCACTGCTCACCCTTGTTAATTGGGCAAAACAGATCGTTTCTTGTTTTGTTTTGTTTTTTTGAGTTTTTGCTGTTAGAGTTGAGAATGGTCCTGTGGGGAGAGAGGCGGCTAGACACCGTTCCTGTTGGCTGTGATGTTAGAGAACTGTCCATCTACTTCATACACTTATCCCCCCGCAACTTCATCTCCCTCTCGGTTTGTCACTTTACCCCGCCACTCCTGCTATACTTCACACCAGGGAGCGTTCAAGAGAGAAAGCTTCTATAGATAGAGGCAAATAGTTGGCGGAAGTCACCATGTTGTGCATTTGTGTGCAAGTGTAAATATGCAGGGATTTCTGGGAGATTCTAAATGTCTAGACTAGACTACATGTAGGAGGACTCTAGTGCTTTCAAGATAGTCTGAAAAGGGCACAGGCAACAACATGAAGAGAGGAAAGATCACAGATGACATCTGTGCCAACTGCTCAACCATGTGGAGAGCGGAGGAAGAATTACACCAAACCAGCAATAAATAAATAGCAAGGGAGTAGACCAGATTAAAAACCTCTGCAGTAAAATAATGTCACGTTGATGGTGGTACTTCCTTAAATTTTCCTTCAGGATTTTTTAAAAATACACTACTAAATTCAAAACCTCAGGATAAGAAAGATTTTCCTGTTTTTGAAAGAGGTTACCAAGACTGTATTTATTTGGAAAAAAAAATAAGAGCAGTAAAACAGTAATATTGTGAAATATTATTGCAATTTAAAATAACTTTCTGTTTTAAAATATTTAAAATATAATTTGATGACAAAGCTGCATTTTCAGCATCATTACTCCAGTCTTCAGAGTCACATGATTTTAAAATGCTGATTTGCCGCTTAAGAAACTCAACTCTCAACTCAACTCAGCTTTATTTATATAGCACCACTAAAAACAACAGTTGTTGACCAAGGTGCTGTACAACGAACGTCATCAAGATTCCGCACCAAGTACAACATAGATTACAATTACAAACAAATCACTGAACATATCAAACACAGCACACATCAACTACAGTTATAAGCCAAGGAAAAAAAATATGTTTTGAGTTTAGCTTTAAACTCATGAAGTGAAGAGGCAGATCTAATAGGGGCAGGGAGGCTGTTCCAAAGTTTTGGTGCAGCCACGGCAAAAGCTCGATCTCCTCTAGTTTTTAATCTGGACCGCGGAACAGTTAATAGTCTCTGGTTGGATGACCTAAGAGACCTTCCCGAGTTGTGACTGGATAGAAGGTCAGACATATATACAGGAGCCAATCCATTCAAGGATTTAAAAACCAGCATCAGCACTTTAAAATCTATTCTGTAACAGATTGGGAATCTGAATTATTTTAATAATATTGAATTATTTTCTTTCTTTTTTTTAAGAAGTGTAAAAAAACATAGTGATCCCAAACTTATACAGAAGAAACATTTCTTAGTATGGTTGTTCTGCTTAATGTGGTCACAGTGCTATGGTGTCTTTTAATGCAACTTTACTGAATCAAAATATTGAATTATTTTCTTTCTTTTTTTTAAGAAGTGTAAAAAAACATAGTGATCCCAAACTTATAAAAAGTAGTGCCTATAATGTCTTATAAACATCTAGTCAGTTGTTTCTCAAATCAAACACTGACAAAATGGAAATAATGCTAGTTTGCCCATATGTTTCTTCTTACGCAGATCAATCAAACACAGCATCTGTTAGTCAGTAGATTATAGTTCAGGCTTCGCTTCGATTTTACATCGTAATTTTTCTGAAACAGAGATGAAGTTGAGTGGGCGATCATGTTAAATATTGCCGTCCTGTCTCGCCTGCGACCAGACAGAATACTACATAATTGAATAACCCTTAATGTTTTTAATGACTAGTGAGGGGAAAATGTCTTACAAAGAGCTTACCGCAAACATATCTTCAGCAAACTGGAATTGCAATCACTGATTTTAAAGTTCCAGACAGCAAAGATAGTCACAGATCTAGGGAGACTGAGATAAAAGCAATGTTGTTTTAGTTCCATCAGGACCAAAATCTTCAAATACGAATGACCATAAGCATTTAGTTTGGATTGGCAGTATGGTTCATTTCTGGGCGAGAACTCCCTGCGCATCCATGCAGCCTAGCATGGATAAGAACAGGGAGAGCAGCAATAACCCCCCTTAGGGTAAACAGAACAGAACCAACATGAATGTATTGCAGATATTATTCATGTCAATATTTTAATATACAACATAATTCGAGAATTTAGTCTGATTCAAGGGGAATCAGAATGCCAATTCCTGGCTCAGTGAGAGGAGGAGCTGGGTATTTAGCTCCAGAGATAATACTAAAGGATATGAATACAACGCGTCATATTCCTATAGGTAGACGTGGATCAGCTGACGCAAGCTTGACCAACCTGACCAGTCAGAACTAATGCTACGTTTGATAATTATTTATACACTTTTATAATATTTTGAATTAGGTTTTATTTTTTAATAATTCAGGATTTTTATTATGTCTATTTAGGTTTATTTCAGTTAAAGTTTTACCAATTGTAGTACTTCAATTTAAAGTTTAATTTAAATGAATGAACACTACAGTATAGTTATGACTGACACAAATACAAGACACAATGGATAGATTTGCCATCTCAAACTCACAAGAGTGTTCATAAGAGCAATAAAAAGGGAGATAAAGGAGAAAAAGGCAACCAAGGAAGTGAGAGAGACAGAGAGAGAGAGAGAGATCAGGTAGGAAATGACACAGAGGAGGAGAGACAGAGTGACAAAAAGCGAGAGAAAGAAAGTAAGTCCACAAGAGAAAGCGTGCTAATCCCATCTGAGACTGTAGTCTGGGAGTGAATGACCGGACGGCTGGACAAATAAACAGCATGAGGATTCACGTCTCACACTGTAACATCACCAAAGCATTGTTCTCCCTTCCTTTTCCTTGTTTCCAGCCAGTTTCATAATCAATTACGACTGTAGTGTGTATCCAAGCATACAGAGTCTCTCAACTGTACAGTGAGTCTCCCTGTGGGCTAAACACACACACACAGGCACAAACAAAGCCATAGGCAAAGACTAATAAACAGTCACAACGCAGTTAAAATCCTAAACATGAAAAACATGGAGATTAAGATCCACATACATGGCTTTCATCTCTCTCTCTCACACACAAACCAAATGCAAATCACACTGTAATGCCCAATGGACAGACATTAAAAAAGGAAGGAGCGATGGACAGCACGAGGAGAGATGGATGGAGGTATGAGGAAGAGAGAAAGATACACCATCTGTCAGCATGTAGTAAATCAGGTCAGACTGGATTGTGTAAGATTATAAAACGCACACAGAGTCATTGCACAGTGGTGAGACATATAACACACACACACGACACAAAAATAACACACACGCACCCACCCGCCCGCCATTTAGAAACAACACACACACAGAAACTTAACACTAAAAACAATCACAATACATAAAGACTACTGAATCATGGGAGACAAATTCTTCACATATCTTAAAAAATATTCAATTATTTAATACAATATTAATTAATGTCAAAACGATATATCCAATGCAAAGTGGATATGACAATCTAACTAGACACAACCAACTCAAGCAATCCGAAACACAATCCTGAGCTTTTATCAGCTGGACTGGACACATGCTATGATATTACTTACAGGAGAGAGCCCTTCCCCTCCTTCTCTCTGCTGGAGAAGAGATTCACTCCTTAGTAAAGAATCCAGTTGGAGCTAAAGGAAAGAAATAAGAGCATGCGAGAGAGAGAGAGAGAGAGAAAGAGAAAGAAAGAGAGAGAGAGAGAGAGAGAGCAAGCTTGTCTATGAGCTCATCCTCATAAAAAATGAAGAGGTCACTTTTGTCGGATCTCTGCTCTGGTCTATACTCCGAGAAAATGAATGAGCTTACTGAGAAAAAGGAGGGGTAGAACGTCTGGGAGGGGAAGAGCAGCCAGTAAGATAGGTGGGAAAATAAGAGCAAGGAGAAAGAGAGAGAGAGAATACCAGGGAAACCATCACCAATTAATCGCTGACACTTTGTCTTCAGCACCACGGACAGAGGAATGGAGAGCGAGAGTGAAAAATGAAGGGCGAAATGAGAACGTGATGTCCACATGTCGGACGTGTTGCGATGAGTTTGAAATGATGACAGGGACACGAGGCGCTTCTTTCTTGCCTTGTGATGTGCCCGCTGAGGAATGCTGGGTAATTAGTGCACATACCAGAACTGATCATTCAGCTACACTCTCCGAGTGTGACAGACAGAAAGCTGAAAAAGTCTGCATACCTTCATTTGACTCTAAACAAGCCCAATGTCATGCTGTTAAACAGCTCAAACTGAAAACAGGAGAACACAAGGAAGAAACCAAAACAGAAGTGGATTAAAGGCATTATAGCAGTGTCAGAAGTCACAATGCTGATGCTTATGTGAGAACTGACTAAATCTAATCAGTTTACCCGAACAAATCCACACAAACAGTACAGTCTGTTTGCAAAGTATTAGTGAAAAGAACTTTTTGGACTGCGCTAAACTCACCACAATGCCAGGGTGATGCCATGTAGTTGCTAGGGTGAACTGGGTGGTTGCTAGGTGTTTTTTTCAAAAAAGAGCAATCCTGGGCTGCATTGAAAATCGCATATTGAGTAGGACCTTACTTTGCGACCGATAAAACGTATGTTCTATACAGAATGAGTGTGTGTGTTGTACGAGTGGACATAATACATTTGCCATATTGCCCTTATCACGTGATCACCAAATCCTCGCCCGTGGCCTCATCGGATAGTAAAGTGTCCATCTGCTGGCTTTATGATTATATTACACTATAAACTGCATGTGTTTATGAACCAGGTGATGAACCGGTTTAGTGGGTGATAAGTTCTACGTGTTCAATGGGAATTAAACACATGACCTTGGTGTTGGCGAATCTGTATTTCAATCTATGCAGGATCTCACCATGACACCCACTCCCACCATCCTGACAACCAGACACTGGAGCACAGGGATCAGCCGCTGTCACAGTGACTCAGACTATGTGTGAAAACAAAACAGGGTGAGGTGAATCTGCTGGGACTCTGAGACAGAGAGAGCATGACAGACAGGTGGGGGTCGCAGACAAAAATACCGGTTCAAAAATAGATACTGTTATGAGCGGGCTTTTAGAGCTCATGGTGCTGATCTAAAAGCTTGAGATCAATGATGTGTTAGTCTGACCCACTTCTCTGTCTCTCACTCCTTTTAGGAAATCACTCTCTAACATCATCGTCTTTCACCACAGCTCAGGCTGACAAAGACAACCAGATTTTTCACTGCAAACCTTGCAGAGACCAAATCACGCTTCATTGCTTCCTCTTTAGTAGTATTTTATATACTCGTAATCTTAATCTCGATTTTCACAACTACATGAGCAGTTTAGACAGCATCAAATGTTATCAATATTTCTGGACAGTATTTTCTAGATGAAAAAGTGTAAATAAAATAAAGTCTAGACCTCAATCTGATTGAAATGCTGAGGCAGGACCTTAAGCAACAACAACACGACATATTATACCGTGTCATTATTTATTTAACAAAAATAAAGGCAAAATGGAGAAGCCATGTGTGATTATTTCCATGTGTGTGCCATGTGTGACTATTTAAAATTCACAGTACCTTTTCTTTGTATCAAATAAGTATTTACACTCATAACTGCGTTTGAAACAAAAGACCTAGAGGCTTTAGTGGTCCTCCACTTGGGCACTCTATATCGTTTTCCTGAGGGAAGCAGTTCAAATTCTAAAAGCAAAATGTGGGATGTATCCTCTAGGATAGTTAAAGACTTCCTAAGAACAATTCTCTCACACAAAGCAGACAAACCCAGCTGAACGGATCCTGTAATCGTTATGTGCTGCAGCTGGGATCTACTTTTAACATTTAATCCATAAAACCAACAAGTTTATCATCAATCAATGTACCCAAATACTTATATGAACTGACCTTCTCAACCTCTTTACCAGCAATAACTAACTACTTTAGATGGAGTTCCGACAGAATTATAAAATTATATCCTTAGTTTTGGATACATTAATTTGTAAATTAAATTTGTAGAACCACTTTTATCAGCAATAAATTGAAGTAATTGTTTTCTTATGACTTTTTCAGTTTCTCAATGAACAAATGAGGTAAAAGGGTTTTCACACATGATCATTGGTAAATGAGTGTGGCATTTAAATGGCAGATTTTCAAATGTAACACAAGAGGTGTTTGTTTTGAATGATGGGTTTAATGTAGAGAACTGTGCGGTTTTAAGACTTGGTCTGAATATTACAGTAGGTATATGAGGGAATGTGTTTACTGAGCAGGCCTCAAGTAGGAGCACTTTTAGTGACCACTTTCACTTTTAACTGTAATCAAAAAACAGTTTCCACAAAATATTTAGCAGCACAACTGTTTTCAACATTGATAATAATAAGAAATGTTTCTTGAGCACCAAATCAACATATTAGAATGATTTCTGAAGGATTAAGTGACACTGAACCCTGGAATACCTGGACTTTCCACTTATCACACTACTTTTGTAATTTATTATGGATTTATGCAAGCTATATAATCTATTTAGTCTTTAATAAAAGAGTCCAAAGTTTATTGTGATTACTTCTCTAAATGTAAATGTCAAAGTAAGTGGAAGCTGGGGAGGTTTCAGTGTGATTTTACTGACCCTGACTATTTGTTGTTTTGAACATGATTTATTACTAAATCGGCCATTCATGCTAATACATGGCACACAGAAAATGGGCATGAATCATTATTGTTAGAGATTGGCCACAAACACAAAAGACATCATCAGCATTCAGTCATTCTTACCGACACACATACTGCTCACATAGACAGAATAGACAGAATGCCAGTGCACCGCAAAAAAATAGAAAGCTTGGGTTTGTTTGTGTGTGTGAGGAAAGAGTGGGCAGCGTCTGGAATGGAATGAAGAGAGGGGGTTGGAGCAAAGCCAGTGTTTCATATGGATGAGAGTCTGACATACAAGAGAGATTAGAGAGAAACATTTTAAAAAGAGCTCTAGTCTGTTGTCATGTGAGTACTGTAGGTTCTCATGAGAACTGAAATCATGTGCCAAAATGAGCACTCCTGCCCCCTTGTGGTGAACATTGAAATCAGAAGACTTATTTTCCCCGTTTTATCCCACTTCTAAATATCTTAAATGTAAAAAAAAATCTTATTAATATGAAAAATAAAAAAAATATTTGGATTATTTTATGTCAAAAATAAATTAATGAACACTTTTGTATGGTTAACATCTGCAGTGGCAACATCATAAAACACGTTTTAATGAAAAGCAGAAGCCATCTGCTTCAGGAGCTCAATGACAGCTTGGTGTGTCACAGGAGATGAGCGTTTCAGGTCTCAAATATAGGACAGCGCTCCGTGTAACATGCTGTGTAAGTACTGGCAAAAAACTAACACAACACACTGAATGATTCCTACTGTCTTGTATGATAAGAGCTTGACCCAAGAGTTGAATTTCAATGACAGTGAGCCCTGGGATGACAAGATTTATAATGATTTAATAATGGCTAAATAATGACTTGTCTTTTATAAACCAAGAGTGGGCTGCATAATAGGAGGCAAAGGCAATATTTGCATTGACTGCAATAATACTGACCTTATTCTAAATAAGACACTCAATTCTTTCATTTATATTGCCATTCACATTTGGGGTTTTTGAGTAATAAATGCTGTGAATTGTTTATACCCAACTCTCAGTTTGAAAGTAGTTAATAGCTGGAGTCTTGCAGTCCATGTCCATGTCCTTTGAGGGCCAGAACTGGAATACCAAAATTTGAACAAATAGCACCGTTCTGTCAGGACCACTATTGTCAAATACGATTGACAATTAGCCTACAGTTTGGATTGGCGGTATGGTTCAGTTCTGGGCGAGAACTCCCTGTGCTTCCATGAATAAGAGCAGGGAGAGCAGCAATAAACCCCCTTAGGGTAAACAGAACAGAACCAACATGAATGTATGCAGATAAAATTAATTCAAGATTTTAAAAAGTACAACATATTTCGAGAATTTAGTCTGATTCAAGGGGAATCAGAATGCCAATTCCTGATTGGGCGAGAGGATGAGCTGGGGATGGAGGAGGGTATTTAGCTCCTGAGAACCACGATAGCTGCTGATAATACTGAAGGATCTTATAGGCATTGTATTCCTATAGGTAGATGTGGATTAGCCGAGCGTCTGATGTGCCCTTGACTAACGTGACCAGCCAGAACTAATGCAACGCATGATTTATGCAAACGTAATACATAAAATCATGCTCCATGCAGTACCATCTCATCTAGCCTGGTTCAGCACTCATTTAATTAGAAGTATGAACAGATCTATGTGATTCAAGCCAAAGACTATTACCACCCATTAGACAGCTCAATGTTCAGGTCAAAGACATCTTTAGGGATAAGAGAGATTTGACCTATCTGAAGCAAAGCAGTGACCCACATAAGATAACACAAACTAAACAATCCACAAAACAACTGTTCTTTGACTCACTCCAGTCCAAATGCAATCATTTCAGGTCTCAACAATAAGGATTGCCTGAACAGCATGATCATTTCACACCAGCTGACAGAGCTGTCTTTTGTCTCATCAGGCCAGTGCTGGATTCTCACTATACTCTTAATAATCTTCAAATTTGAAGCTGCAGTCCATAGCTTTTTTGGGGGGTTAAAAATGATCCAAAATACATAACCAGCCAGTGTTCAAAACTATCTGCTTGCCTTAACTCGATTCAAAGTGGTAAGCCTGTAATAATGTTTTTAACTTCAGTGGTACTGGTGGATTTCCGCGAAAAATTCGAGCATTTCTTTGCGTCATTACGTCACATCTGTACACATAAACGTCGAGTATCGGCTATATTGCGTGTGAGGATGCTGGAGGTGGAGATTTATAGCCTTTTCTCACAGCACTTGATATAACTAAACTTATCAATTTGATGACGGATCCAGAAAGGTTCAAACAACAAATCACCAGTGACAGCAGATTCACCCGCTGTAAAATGCAAAAAAAATCGTTCGGACTTCGGAGTGACTACAACCGCATCCGGCCCATGCGAAAACAAGGATACATATCGGAAGGGCATTACATACAGTCACACAATGCTTGCTTACGTTGTTAACATTAACAATTTGAGAATAACGTATAATTTGCACTGTTTTGCCTGATATGACAAGCGATTTTTAAATTTAATCAGCGCAATTTACTGCAATGTCAGAACCAGTACAAAAGTGGATGTTTCTTACTAGTTCAGATGACATTTTCCGGTGAAAATTCTCGTTGGTCATACTTCCAAAAAGAATAATCTGTGATTCTGAATGATAATATCCACACGGCGCAGTGACTGACAGCCTCACACTCTCCTCAAATATTGTGTTCATCCACGCTGTGCCGTGTCGAGGGTGTTGAAGTACAACTCACGTAAAGTTGATAATTCCACGAATGACTGCAATTGCAGATTTCGAACAGAGTGCGACAAAGACGAAAAACACCGGACTGCAGCTTTAAATATTTGGTTTTCTATGTTATATTGACCATTGCAACTCAATGTTATCCAGATGCTGGCTAACACACAGAAGATTAAGTTTTTTCAAAATGTTTAATTGTTTTGGAATTTAGACTGGGTTGAAATTGAAAATGATAAATCATGGATCATGTCATGGCTTTGTTAGTTCTACTATTTTTGTTATTTATTGTACTTTATTATTCTTTTAATTCTTGCGACTTTTATATAAACATACACATGGCAATTTAATATGTAATTTATTTATTTCACATATGCTGTACTTTAAAGTTGGTGTTATTTTTTGGTTAACTATTGTTGTCGTATTATTATAACAGTAATTGTTTAAACAGGCCTTTTTTTAAAAAAAAAAATCTGTCATTGTTTTATTAAAAAAGGGTTATAGCTTGTAATTACCAGTTCTTATTGCTTAAAATGAAATAATTACATTTTCCTTATATCTTATATTATTAATTCAAAGATTTGTTATATAATTACATTGACTTAAAACTACAGTACTTGTAAACAAAACTTAATTTTACTTTTAGTTAATTAAAACTTAACATTTTAAGTTAATTAAAAAAACTTTTTTTGATGGGGCCAGAATAAATTCAATGGCAGGGCAAGAACAAATTTGATTTACTGACCCAGCTGGGCCAATAAATCCTTGTTGTTGAGCCCTACATTTTCCTGCAAGCAAACACCCCCTTTTTTAACTCTGAACTACACACCAACCCTGTAAACATGATGCAAAGCCTCTGTAAGAAGCCCATTCAACTTACCAGACTGATAACAGTGTGTAAGCGGGGCTGTGTGGCCATTGTCTAAAAGCACAAACATTTTCCACTCAAACCCTTTATGCAGCAACTCAATTAGCACAATTAGTTGTCAGTTCAGAGCAAATAGAAGCTTACTGCCTAAAAAATAGAAACCAGAAGAAGATTTCTGCACTGTTTCAGATACAAAGTAACACCATTTTAACCACACAACAAGATGCCATGTTTTCAATATTGTCAGTGAGAGTCCTGATTTGCAACTTTAGCAACTGTAATATGACCTGTTGATGCTAGGAACCTTTATGTGATATGTTGATTATAGCTGAATCATTGAATCATATAGCATGTCCCACTTTATTAAAGGGACAATAATCATTTAAAAGCCCAACACAATTACACAGTTACAACGATCCCTTTCAGCAGAACAATATGAACTCAAAAAACTCAAACTGTGTTAATTAGAGTCTTGTTACCGGACTGATCGTTCATCATTCGGATGGCTTTGGCCTTAGCCAGCTCCAGTGCTGTGACCCATCTCTGCCTCTCCACCTCTGTGCTGGCTTTCAGATGATAGGTGCGCCCCCCGCTGCTCAGAACAATGTTGCAGGCGTCTTCTGTGTCGATGTGCGCTGTGGCCAGGTTGATGGTGCCGCGACACGTGTGGGCCATCTCCGCCTGCGTCCTATTATGAGCGACCAAAATGAGGAGGGAAGCCAGGAAATCAGAGGAAGGGGTTAGTACATGATGGGGAAAAAAGACACATGAGAGAAAAAATAAAGTACAAAGGATTACAAGAAGCACAACATTGTTAAAGGTACAATATGCAGGATTTTTGCATGCAGTAAAATATCCAAAAACCACTAGGCCAACGTTATATATTTTGTTTAGTTGATCTTGATTACTTAAAACATACCAAATGTTTCCAACTATTTGTAAATCGTGTGAAAATTGCGCTTTTAAGGAAGGAAAACGGGAAACGGGGTGTGTGAGCAGGGAGTCGCCAGTCAATGGTGTCATATTCGCGTTACACCCGGTTTCCGCCAGGTTTGATCTCGTACCACAATAGTAATCATGGCGACAGACGTTGACAACTGAGTTATGCCGGTTATGCCTAGAAGGATGCTCACGCTGCCGTTGTTTTGTTCAAACATTATGGACCATGGCAAGCAGACTTTGAGACTAAAACGAAGATCAACATCTTTCGAGATGCAGAGAGCTCCACGTCTGCGACTAACTTCGACTTGACACAGACGCAAGTGTTGCATGTTACTTTATTAGACTGGTGAGCAAATGTACATTAAATAATATATCCTTTTGTAATTGTAAGAGGTTAGCGACCCCTGGTGGCCTAAAATCCTGCATATTGTACCTTTAAATCATTAATGCAAATTTCCAGTGTGGCTAAATGAAGCTGCATTACTTTTTAAGCATATACTGTACGTATGTAGGATAGCTGTACTATGAATGAAATCACAAGTACATTGAATGACATAATGTAAATCATCCAAAGATCAGACGTGTGTAAGAGAGAGAAACACTGAGCACCCATGAGCGTTACGTTACTATATACAGCTGCATACTGAGCGGGCAGAGAATGGAGGTTAACGGCTATTGTGTGTCAGCTGGCCAAACAACAAAACTCAAACAAACCAGCCAGTGTCACAGAGAGAGAGAGAGAGAGAGAGAGAGAGAGAGAGAGAGAGAGAGAGAGAGAGAGAGAGAGAGAGAGAGAGAGAGAGAACAGAGTGTGATGTGACCCCTGATAGAGAGATCAGGAAGAGAACTTACAATCCCATTATGAAACTACAAAAAAAAAAAACTACTGAGGCATATCCTTATGGAAACACAACTTTCCTCAAACAAACAAAAGAAAAGCAGCACAGTATGATAAATGCAGAACTAGCTTTGTTTACTCTATTCCCTAGCATTCGCACATACGATGTTTCTTAGACGTGGCAACGTAATTGGGATTACTTCAGGGAGTCCTATCATCTAGTGTCTACAGAACGAGCCAATGAACGTTGGCCTGCATGAAACGAGTCAAATGACCAGCCCCGCAACACGGGTATAAACAGTGTAGCGTCTGGACCAATCAGACACACACAAATTATTCATTATATTTAATGAATAATCCAGCAAACTCACTATCCCAACAAAGGTCTGTGAGACTTCCCCCAAATCAAGTCAACACACTGGGAGAACTCGTTGTCCTGTTACAGGACACAGTTTTACGACCCAAAAGAATGTGCAGGGAATTATTCTATATATATATATATATATATATATATATAACCATGTGATAAATATCTTGTGATAATATAACATATATCTTATTTTCCATTTTATAATTTTTCCTTTTGTGTGGTTTGGCCTATGTATTCATTCTCTCCTCTAAACTATTTTGGTCAGAGACATGACTTGCATACTATGGTTAACCAAAATCATATGTGTAACATGTTTAATCTATATAAACTCCAATCTTCGTCCCCAATTTGTTCATTTACATTACATTTTGCTAACTTTACGACGCATTAGCATTATAAGAATCTAGAAGATTCTTTTTGTAAACACCCATTGATATTAAACATTCAAATACCCTGCTAGAAAACAAGATGGTCGTAAACAACTCCCTCCAAAGGGGCAGCTTCACATTGGCTCATGCACCTCCAGGGGGTGTGACATCTTCATGCTTTAAAATTCACTGATCATCAAGATCAGCTCTCTCTTGTCCTCTGAGCCCCTTGCGCTCTAAGCCTCTTGCTCTCTGACTCTCTTGGTCCTTCTTGAGAAGATGAAGCTGAACTAGAAGTCCTTCAAGGACTCCCAAGCTTGGGCCAGGCTGCGGCCTTGTCTTTCCTTGCACCAAAGATCCTCTTACTGTCATGGGGCGGATGGATGAACCCAATTGCAGACAGCAAGTAACTCAAAATAAGGTTTTATTAATGACAAAAACAGAAAACAAAACCCACGATGGGGCAAAACAAGAACAGGTAGCAAACACTAAACTAAGACTCAGGCAATAAACTCACAGACAAGACTAGATAGACACTTCTTACAGATGATCAACAGAGAACTTACAGCTAGACTCACACGAGGTTTGATAAGGTAAGAAAGACAATGTACCGACACAGGACAGCAAACACAAGAGGATTAAATAGGGAGAAACTAATGAGGGAAACAGCTGACTCTAACAGGGCAATAATGACTAAACAAGGATAACAAGGGGGCGGGGTTATGAGACAAGACAACGCAAGCACACAGCCCAAACAAATGGCCATGTGCTTACACAGAAAACATGGTTCTGCCATGATCCTGCCACAAGACTAGGAAAAATCAGCGACGTGATGGCAGAATCATGACAGAACCCCCACCTTAAGGAGCGGCTACCAGACGCTCCTCAAATGGACACTAAGCACAAGACAAGACAGAACGAGACATAGACAAAAACCAACAGAACATAGCAAACATCAACATTGGCAAACATGAAAAAACTATAACAGGGTTCGGGTGACACAATAAAAATAACAAACACGGGAGGGGGGGGCGGGGGAACAAAGGAGTTAGAGTTCATGGGGAAGGTCCAGGGTGGATGGGTGGACTAGGGGTCTTGGGCTTACGGGACGAGGGCTGAGGGCGAGGAATCCGGGCAGACTTGGATGGGGACACATGAGGCACAGTCTTAGGGGAGACAGTCCGGGGTGATGTGGTGACAGGGGTGACCGGGGAGACGCACAGGGGCACCGAGGGTGAAGAAACAGGAAACCAGACCGGGGGAACAGCAGGGGACACATCAGGACACATGACTGGGGATGTTGCAGGCGACCGGGGAGTGTTGAGAGGCAATGCTGGGCTCTCGGATTCTGTTTCAGAACCAGCGCTCTCCATAGCAGACTCGGACACATCGTTCTCTGCAGTAGAATTGGTAATTGCGCTCTCTGCTGCTGGCTTGGGAGCAGTGCTCTCTACAGCTCTTGGCACAGGGTCTGGGGACAAGACAGGGACTTCTAAGATCTGGGCAAGACGAGACAGGTATTTGGACAGGGCTCTTGCAGCAATAACAATCGGTATCTCCTGATTAGCTGAAATAGAGCGAATAACAGCCTCAGCAGCAGAGTCGACCGCCTCCCTCTCTGCAGCACTCACAACTGTAGACTCTGTGACGGCGCCTGCTGGAGCGGGCTCTGTGACGGCGCCTGCTGGAGCGGGCTCTGGGACGGCGCCTGCTGGAGCGGGCTCTGTGACGGCGCCTGCTGGAGCGGGCTCTGGACGGCGCCTGCTGGAGCGGGCTCCGTGACGGCGCCTGCTGGAGCGGGCTCTGGGACGGCGCCTGCTGGAGCGGGCTCTGTGACGGCGCCTGCTGGAGCGGGCTCTGTGACGGCGCCTGCTGGAGCGGGCTCTGGGACGGCGCCTGCTGGAGCGGGCTCTGGGACGGCGCCTGCTGGAGGACAAGAGGCTCCCTTCTTCCTCCTCCTCTTCCTTCTGGGTCGCGGAGCTGAGTCCGTAGCCAGGCCAGAGAACGGTAAGGGGGCAAAGAGGGAGACGAAGCAGGTGCTGGGAAGACCACCGCAGGCAAGGGAACTCCGTGGAGGATGACTCCGACGCGGACTCCCACGACAAACGTCTTCCACGCTTTCCACGGGGCTGACGAACACGGGTGGTGGGTTGGGAGTCAGGGTGGAAGAAGCTTGGTCCTCAAGTGTCACGACGGCTAACATGTGACCCTCGGGATGATTGGAAGAGTGGCAGGAGGTGAAGATCCAGTGGGACCTAGCTGTTCCTTACGAGACAGGTAGTCCACCATGCTGCGAAATGGACGGCGGACCAAACTCTCTCGTTCAGCAAGGGGAGGGAGGACCTTGAGACCTGCGACGAGGTAGCGGTTGACCAGGGACTCTGGCAAGAGAAACCTTCTCTCCTCAATGACCTGGGCGTACCTCTTTAGGGTCAACTCACCCTGGGGAGGGAAAGGAAGCTTGCCATTGGCACTGTCAGCAATAGCTGAGCGCCACCACAGTTCCGGGTCAGAAGGCTGAAGGCAAGCGGACAAGGACTGCACGTCTGCTGGGTTCGATCTTGGTCGGTACATTCTGTCATGGGGCGGATGGATGAACCCAATTGCAGACAGCAAGTAACTCAAAATAAGGTTTTATTAATGACAAAAACAGAAAACAAAACCCACGATGGGGCAAAACAAGAACAGGTAGCAAACACTAAACTAAGACTCAGGCAATAAACTCACAGACAAGACTAGATAGACACTTCTTACAGATGATCAACAGAGAACTTACAGCTAGACTCACACGAGGTTTGATAAGGTAAGAAAGACAATGTACCGACACAGGACAGCAAACACAAGAGGATTAAATAGGGAGAAACTAATGAGGGAAACAGCTGACTCTAACAGGGCAATAATGACTAAACAAGGATAACAAGGGGGCGGGGTTATGAGACAAGACAACGCAAGCACACAGCCCAAACAAATGGCCATGTGCTTACACAGAAAACATGGTTCTGCCATGATCCTGCCACAAGACTAGGAAAAATCAGCGACGTGATGGCAGAATCATGACACTTACTCCCACTGGTTCTCTCTCATCAAGACCACATCAGCAAAGATCAACTGGAGCCTCAACAAATTGCATCAGGACAGTTTAATGCAAATGGACGAGACATGCAAGTATCAAACTCATTATTTGGTACATTAAGTATCCTTACCGTGGGCCGTATTGGCCCAACTAGACCTGGTTCTGGGAACTAGTGCTCCTTGTGACAGCCCCTCCCTGGCCCATTCCTCTGAGAGAGGACCTGCTCTCTCAGAGACGGGGCACCTTATGGCACCTGCGTCCAGACCTCCATGGCTAACGGGAGACGTTACATCCCGTCGCCACTGTTGCTGACCATTGCTTTAAAGGCCGTCACTATCTCGGCTCCTCGGCGAAAAACAAAGAGTACGTGCGGCCGCTTCCTGTTTATACCTGCGCTGCGGGACAGGGCATGTGGCACGTTTCACGCACGCCAATGTTCATTGGCTCATTCTGTAGACACTTGAAGAGAATAGGGCTCCCTGAAGAGATCCCAATTACGCTGTCACGTCGAAGTAACATCTCCCGTTCCCTCCTTCAGGAAACGTTTGTAACCGAGACGTTCCCTACTACAACATCCCTCACCTCAAAGTCTTCCTAAGAATCTCCATTAGTGAGAGACTGATGTATCACTTAGGAAGATCAATCAACAATGTGCCATTCGAAGACTATTGGCAAATGCAAACATTTTAATTTCAGATTTAATTTAAAAATTCAGATTTAATTTAAAAATAATTATTGTTTTTAGTAAAAGACTAGTAGATTTAGTAGAAATAAGATTTGGTTAATTTAAACTGACAAATAAAAGAACAGTAAAAGTATTCTCTCTATAAATATGAGCTCTAAAAAAATGACATGTATAATAATTAACAAGAATGTAACAGAAACATTGTTAGACATCATATTGACAAGCTGGGTATACATTTTGGAATAAAGACAGCGAGAATGATAGATATATAGAGTGGTAAAACAATAGATACACAGAACGATATGTAGTGAACAAAAGATAGACGGATAGACAAAAAGACAGACAGACAGATGGTAAAAAGTCTGGTTGAGGGTGTCTGGTCTTTTAGAGGGTGAAATATCTCAGGCCTGAAAGGATCCCAGAGCCTCTTGTGAGTCTGTCAGGCCATTCTGAGGAACTCTAATTTAACCAAGCCTTAGGAGCCTAACAAAAGCTTAAAGCCTCACAAAACACAGTTAAAGAAAGAAAGAGATTACGAAACACTGATCCAAACTCCACCAGACCACTGATGCTTTGCTGACTCTCAGAAAGAATGGGACAGTAAAGGGCATAAAGTGACAAAGAGGAGAAGCAGAAAGGTGGGGAGACACACAGAGAGCAAGAACCCTGTCTGTCTCTCTCTCTCTCTCTCTCTCTCTCTCTCTCTCTCTGTGTGTGTGTGTGTGTGTGTGTGTGTGTACTGCTATAGTAACTTGGTATCTGTTGCACATCTCTAATGGAATGTCAAAGCTCTGACCTCTCAGAGAAATAGTGAGAAGCACTCAGTTCCGAGCCGGACAGACATATTTTTTTTCTTTTTATTCTTTATTTTATTCCAAAGACAAATGCTATTGTACAGAGATTGCATTTTTACATTTTCAATCCGCCATACATTTTTGACACAGATACACACTGTATTTGTGGAAATCTGTAATTTTATGTTCATATTTTCCAGCAGATGTGTATGTGCACATGAGTGTGTTCTAAAACAGTGGATCTCAACTAGTTGGAAGATAAATGTAAAAATAAATGTAAAAATGCTAACCATTCTTTGTTCCACTCAACTTATTCTGTTAAATGGTTCTTTTAAGGAATACTTAAAAAGACTCACAAGTAACCAGTTAGAGACAGTCGGACAAATCTTCCACTGAATAAACTAACTGAATCAGTTACTGAATCAATATCTGACTTTTTATTTATTTATTTATTTATTTATTTTCATTACTTTTAGTGACAGCAATCTTGAAAAGTTTTGTGTCCTTAAGGTTTGTGAAACAAAAATGAGTATGTATTACACATTGTTAATTGATCTTCCTAAGTGATGCATCAGTCTCTCACTAAAGGAGATTCTTATGAAGATTTTGAGGTCAGGGATGTTGTAGGGAACGTCTCGTTTACAATTGTAAGCCTCGTTTCCTGAAGGAGGGAATGGGAGACGTTACGTTGACGTGACAACGTAATTGGGATCACTTCAGGGAGCCCTATTCTATTGTTCTATCCCATTTTATCTATAGTTCTATCTATTGTTTTGCCACTCTATATATCAATCATTCTCTCTGTCTTTATTTCAAAATGTTTGAATTGTTGATATGATTTCTAACAATGTTTCTGTTACATTCTTAAATGAGTATTATTACTGACTGTTTGTTTATGACTGCAAAAATAAATTATTTGCTGCCGAGTGCATGAAGCCAACAACATTCAAGAGTCATTTAGAAACCACAATTGTAAAAGTTCTAATTCAGTTTACATCATGTTTAAGGGTTAGTTCACCCAAAAATGAAAATTAAGTCATTATTACTCACCCCCATGCTGTACCAACCCCATAAGACCTTCGTTCATCTTCTTTCATCACGAGATTTCATGACGCATGCGCGAGAATTGCGTTCTTATTCTATGACTTCTTGTTCAGTTCTCGCGCATGCGTCGTGGAAATCTCTTGAACTCTCGTCTCAGGCCCAGAAGGAAGAAAAGGAATAGTCGAATAAAGTCGTTTTTTTTGTTTTATTTCCGCACAAAAACTATTCTTGTCGCTTGATAAACTTATACTTGAGCCACTGTAGTCACATGGAATATTTAAAAGATTTTCTTCAATGACTTTCTGGGCCGTCAAGTTTCAGTCCTTTAGGAGCCTATGTAGCAGTGATCCACCTCTCAAATTTAATCAAAAAATATCTTCATTTGTGTTCCGAAGACGAACGAAGGTCTTACGGGGTTGGTACAGCATGGGGGTGAGTAATTAATGACTTAATTCTCATAATTGTTGAACTAACCCTTTAACAATTAATACAGTGTGGGGCCGACACAGTTCATGGAAATACTACTACATTTTAATGTTTGATAAGAGCCGATAATAAAAAAACAACAACCCTGCATAAACCTAAACCGGGGAAAAAAGGCATTTTCTCTACAGATACGAGGCACTTTGTGGTCTCCCTACTGCATGTGTAGTGTGTCTGATGAAAGAGTCTAACGTCTGCTGGCTACATTTGCAGTTTCAGGCCTTGGGGGTTGATAGTCTGATAGTCAAGCAAACCAAGTAATTGGCTAAAACCGAACTGAGGTGACAGAGTCTCTAGGGGGAGGGAGAGATACACATTCAGCTCAGACTAAACATCAATGACCATATTCATCCAACCTCCAACCATCCAAGAGCGGAGAATTCATACTTAAACCCTACCCAAGCATATAGGAGAAAGAGAGAAAGTCAGGGGGAGGAGGTAAGGAGGGGTAAAAGCAGAGATCTTAAATTAGCTTCACCCACCCTGCAGGGGACAGACTGGACACAAATGGCTGTAAGTGGGTCAGAACTGAGAACATGAAGCCAGGGTGAGGAAGAGAGAGGAAAAGAAAGTGGCAAAAATAAGACTGAAAAAAGGGGATGGGAATGTATGGAAACTCATTTACGCTACAGAATTTAAAAAAATAAAAACGTAATTGCAACTTTTTATCTCACAATTTTTTTTATCGCAACAGCAATTTTACAAAAATTGTAAAAAGTAGATTCTCACATGCAAGAGACAAACACAAACTCAGCAATGACTGACAATCACTCAAACTGGAAAATGTATTTTGTCCAAAAATAATTGTGCAAAGAGTCTGAATGGCATTCCAAAACACCCCGTTCTTCTCAGTTAACCTCCCATAAACCCTTGAGGGACACAACCTCAGATCATGTGACCACATTCTTCCCAGCAGAATGGATGTTATCACTCATTGCAAAAGAAGGTCAAGCATTGTCTGTGAGCGAACGAGTTGGAGATGCCCTAAAAACTGAAAATTAGCCTAATAGCAATTATTGTTCTCATTTGTCTTTACAATCTTCCAGTTAAATGACATACTTCTCTCTGGCATGCCAGACGTCTCCAATCGTTTTAGTCGACTTAAATCTGCCTCCATCCAATCAACAACTGATGGCCACAATCAAATCCTGTTCTTATTTCCTCATGTGTAAGTCACAATATGGATTTTTTTTCCTTTTTCAATAATCTGTTACCTCAGATGTTCCATATGTCACAATATGGAAGACATAATCTGCTACTTCCATTACATCTCCCGTAAATAACTGAACTGTGTGTGTACAGAACAGGATTAAAAGGTAAACTGACAACTGAATTTATCTGCAGTGTGTATGTGGCCCAGAAGCGGTTGCCTGGATGTTCTGGAAGGTTGCTAGTATTTCTAAGGTTAAGCAAACACAAGTAACTTCCAAAAACACCTTGAATCAGATTCAGACAGGCTCACTGACTTTCTGTAATCCTTTTATACTAAAACAGTCTTTATCAACTGAAACAGTTTCCACAGTAATTGGTTGCAATAAGCACATCAGAACATAATAAAGATGGGAGAAAAAGTCTGTTAAGAAATCAAACATGCACAGAAGGAAGCAGTCAGCGTTTAAGAAGAAAAAAAAAACAGGAGGGGAAGATATGTGACTCATCACAAGGAGGGGAATGAGGAAGGGGGAGGTGTTGTGACCGAGTGCAATTTACGCAGACCATTACACTTTAACGTGTTTTAGCACTGCAGATGACAGAACTGTGTGTGGTGGAGGGTAAAACTAACACATCAGCAGAACACATCCAAGGCTTCCTATAGAAAGCCTCAGCATTTTCTTCATGTCTGCGTCACTGTGACAGCACTACAGGGAGCTGAGTTCTTCAGAAGAGCACATTGATTAATGTGTCTCTTAGTAATGATCCACAAGTCTATATGAAAGCAAGATCAGTTCGATCCAGCCCATTGAAATGAGCCCAGAGAGAGAAAGAGACAGCGTGAATGTGAGCATACAGAGATCAGCAGCATCCTCGCAACAGCGCTCGCATGACTCACAGACACATGAGTTCAGAGACGGATATAGGCTAAATTGATTGACTGGATTATGATGCACCACAATATCATGTGATTTCTGCTCAAAATTATAATAAAATTATAGAGTTTTAAAGTTAATTAAAGTTTTAAAGTTTAAAAATTAAAGTTTTTTTTTTTTATTAATTCATAATTTTATACAGCAAGAACACATTCAATTGATCAATAGTGACAGTAAAGACACTTAAAATGTTACAAAGATTTATATTTCAAAAAAACTTTCTATTCATCAAAAAATCAAGAAATAAAGTATCCCGGTTTCCACAAAAATAAAGACAGTTTTAAACAATTAATAATAAAAAAACGTATTTTAAGCACCAAATTTGTTTTTTCAAATTTCTGAAGCATAATGTGACACTGAAAATTGGAGTATTGATACTGAACATTTTTCATTCATTTATAACAGGAATAAATTACCTTTTAAAATATACTAAAATAGAAAACTTTACTTTGTAATAATAGCCTATTTAACAATATTACTATCCTTACTGTATTTTAGATCAAACTTTTGATTTAAAAAAAAATATATTCCAACCCCAAACTTTTGAACAGTAGTGTCATACATTGCAAATTGATAAAAATATTGATACAATGATCTGAAATATTTAATGAAATATAGTGAGAAAGAAATATTGTGCTAGGCTTAATCAATAGAACATTGTATTGGCTTAGTTGTGCGATGTTTTAATGTGGATTTCTTATAAAATGACCATGTGGGACTCATTAGACTGATATAAGCTGAAAATAAAAAATTGCTGATACAGAGGCCACCCAGAGTGTCCGAGTCGGCAGATCTCTGCCTTTAAGTGCTGTGATGTTGTAATAGTGCATATTTCGCATGCAGCATGAAGCAGATTTGCCTGAGTTGTACAAATCTTTCCAATCGCTTGACGTGCAATATATTGACCACTAATGGACTAATAAAATTGTAGGCATAAAATATAGGCTATACATCTCTTGTATTTGAGCGATGGTGCATTATGCAGTACACATACTCAGAGTCAGGCCAGGGATACAAGTTCACATCTAAATCATATCCTTTGCTATATCATAAGCCCAGAAGTCCCCTCTACTAATTGTTATTTGATTTTCTCTGTTCAAGATATTTCCAGAAGAAAGAAAGTCATTCAATTTGGAACAACATGAAGGGGAGTAAATGTTGACAAAAATGTAGGCTTCGGACGAACAATCCCATTAACTAGAACATTTACTTTTTAAATTCCAAGGAATTGTTAAGAAACAATTCATAATCTAATGATTGTTGTCATTCACTTGCTCTAAAACATATTCGCACATATGCTGTTGCTCTCTCTGGCTCTGTAACGGCGTGTTTGGCAGGTTGATTTGGCAGACATTAGTGCAGCACGTTATCCAGACACTTCATTGTGTTGGCTACGTGCGCACAGTTGCCAGAGCTCTCCGATGACAGCAGATCTAGCTTTACACCACTGCAATCACCTTCCACCATAATAGACTATTAATAGAGGAGGGCAGCAAGAGAGACACTTCTTCTCTTTCACAGTCAGCAGTGTCGCTTTCCCTTCAGACTCTCCAGAGAGGGTGGAAACCATTTGGCCCACTGTGTGAAGAGTCAGTAGGCTCACAGGGGCTGCCCAGTAGAGATACGGATTGATGGGCATTGCTTCAGTGCTCTTACAAGAGCCTTTGCCCTTATTTCATTAGCCGCTTGACTAAAGATCTGCTCCCATGACGCTATCACGATGACCCTCATGACCATCTGATAACAATACAGTTCTGACAACACAAAGCCTCTCAAACACTTCCTGGACGTCTTCAGCAAGCCTTGCTGGATTGGTGTTTAAGCTGGTCAGTATCATTTTGAAGACTGAATGAAATAGGATAATACCAAAGTCCTTTATGCTGCCTTCAAGTACACTTGTGAAACTTGTGAAACTGGCCACGTTCACACATCAACAGAATGCGGTTGTCAGTCTTGTTTTTAAAACCTTGATATGGTTACGTTCACAGTCACACACAGTTCAGTTGTTTACAGGACTGACAACCAAATTCAATAACCAAACTCACACCTGTACGCTTTCAGGACGAAAACGAGCTGTGTGATCGGAAGAGGACTGGACCACTAGTTGTCTGCACAAATGGGTGTTGCAGGTTTTCATGTGGGGTTTCGCTTTCATAAACTTACAGAGATAGAGATATGTGTGTCATCTAAAGGGTTTAGATCCAGTCACTGTTCTCCACCAGAGCTGCTCCCAACAGTTTTGGGTTGATTGGAAAAATGATGGAAACACTGACCTATAATTTACATAATATCATAATACAGTATATTATCAGTGAGAGGAAAGCAAGTCTGTAGCGCATGATGTTAAAGTGATTTTTCACCCTAAAATGAACATTAAGGAATTACTTGATCATATTGATCCAAACTTGTAGGAGTTTTCTTCTTCTGTGGAAAACAAAAAGATATTACAAAAGATGTTAGTACCGGTAAATCAAACAATTGACGGTACCCAAAAACTTCAATGGTAGGAAAAAAGGAGATCAATGGCTACCGTCAACTGTCTTACAACCATTTTTCAAAATATCGTATTTTGAGTTCAACATAAGAAAGAAACTCATTCAGTTTTGGAACGACATGAGGGTGAGAAAATAAGGACAATTTTTTCATTGTTGGGTGAACTATCCCTTTAATCACTCAATTTTACTCACTCACTTTGCTTCATATTTAGTGATTCTATGTACAAAAAGGTAGAAATTAATAATTCAGATCAAATGTAAATATATAGAAAACATATTTCTTTTGTTAAGTTTAGACTACTTAGTTTTTACTTAGTTTAGTTTTTTTTTCCAACATGAATGCATGACATGTCATAATGAAGAATGAGGTACAAGTTTCCCAGGTGCACTTGAAGGAAGCATATGTTCTATGTATCAACCTGTAAAAGGAAAATACCAAAATCCTCAAAACTATTTGTCAATGGATGCTAAATTATATTTGAAATAAACAACCTTTTGTGATCTTATTTTGTTACCTTAAATTAGCCTAATAAAACTCCAGGCTGGTCAAGCTAACGCAAACGCATTTTGCAATAAACAAACAGGTTCTTGTAAATGCAAGGACTGCAAGGTGAGACTTCTATTTACAGTAGGCTTTTTTTATCATACATCTTTCCAGGAGGTCTATCTCCTAATATTTTCAACAGGGCAATAAAGTCTGCTAAAAAGGTCAATCATCTCAAAGACACTGTTATGCATTATTTCAGAAACTGCAGAATCACCACTAAAAGGACATTCTATGACAATTATAATCGTCATAGCTCAGGTAAGAGATATTAACATTGTCCTGTATGCATGTCGACATACAAAATACACAATGAGCAATCACTTACAAATTTCAATGGGCAATATTTCTGCTCGACTAGCTAAATCATTAAATGCTTCTCTTATGGGACAGACCTAGCTGTGGTAATGAAGCAATTAAAAGACCATAGTAATTAGGTTCTGTGACAGTTAACTCCTGTCTTCCTGACACACAGGGAGAGATGAAACATGATTACCACTGCTGGCATAAGGGCCTCTAAAACAACAGGTGGAACGGCCAGTTCACAGGTGACACATGTGAGGGAGGTTTAAATTTTAAAGAGAAACTGTATCACTGCATAGATACTCACATATCTCAGCCCCTGTCATTCGAGATGATGTCACACAAAAAAAACAAAAAAACAATAACAACACAATTGACCTAAATGTTGTTTTTCCCCAAACATAACCTATATTATATGCGTTTGATCATTGAAAAACGAACTTTTAAATTATTCCTTTCCCTTTAATTAAGTCGCTTTTGACTAAATTACAGTATTGTTGTTTTGTTATATTTAAAGGAAAACTGTTTACCATGGTAAATGTTTGTAGGGATATCCTGGATTGGTGTGTGGCTGGCTAATAGCTAACACTGGCTACCACATCTGCTGTGCCAGAAGCTGAATTTGGACCATTATAAATGACTGGTTGCCGGTTTCTCCATAAAAACAAGCCAGAAATATGATTAGACCGGAATTTGTAAGACACGCCCACATACACACGGAGAAGTCGGTTGTCAAATATTAAAGTGCAACGACTCTCATAATAACAGGATCGCTGAATGAGAATATCCGTTGACGTTAGCATGAGCGCTAGCTGACGCGCTAATAAAAACACAGCGCACTGTTGTCATTTATAAGACAGTAGTTTATCCGTTCATAACGACATTCGAGGAACTGGTTTAAAAGAAACACATGGTGGCAAAATGAGTTGAGAGTTTTGAGGGATGGACTAGCAGCATCTTTCCACACTAGAGACGCGCTCATGAAGTGCGCTGATTGTTCGCATGTGTATTTGACATGACAGATCCCTACGGTGGTCAGGACGAAAATAAATAGTGCCCCTTTTACAGTATGTGCAAATATGCATTCTTGTAATAATGACACCAACACAGGTGCATGATAAACAAGACCATGCGTGGACATGAACGCCAATCATTAACTTACCTGTAATAGGACAGCAGTCCATTGCTGAGCACGAACCATCTTCGCTGGTAACCTTTAATGTAGTTAGTCCATTTAAAGAGCCAGCCTTTGTACGTGTCGGAGCCCGGGGCTGGTGTCCCGCTCGCTGGCGTGGACGAGCCACTCTTGCCCTGCTCGCTCATCCTCCTCCTGCCCCGGTGCACTGCCGCAGAGTGATGATGATGTCGCCGCTGCTGCTGCTGTTTGCAGGATAAGCAAGAAGGAACTGCTGTGAGAAAGGACACTATCCTGCCGGGGCCGCTGTAGGGAGCGGCCACTCTCCCCATAAACTCTTCGCCTATGCGCTGAGATGGACGGGCTGCCGGAGGAGGAGGGTCTGGGGCAGGGAGAGAGAAACACCACACTCTCCCCGATGATAGAGAGATGAAGAGCAGCGAGCGAGCGTGAGAGCAGGAGCGACAACCACTGGCGGCGCGAGAGGAGCGCGCGCTCTGAAATCACCAGCGCACTACATACATAGTTTATTCTCCTCCTGAGTTTATTCCTCGTACAATAGGTCGCATTTTACTCGACACTGTTCATGTGTCGCAAAGCAAGTGCTTAATAATAAAAATAGCTCCACGGTTAAATTAACTTAAATCTTTCCAGTTCTCGCAAGGGAAAATAGTTCTTCTACAAGAAGCCACGCTCAACTTTCATTAGCAAGAGAAAAACACAATTGACATAATAACCCCTAACTGCAAGCAAGCTTCGCATTCATTCACTCCGCACTGCTGAAGTAGGCTAGCTACTGTGTGTCAACCACAAGCGGAGAGATACAAACGCTGTTTAGCTTATCCAATCAGATTTGAGGAACGGGAATATTCTACTTTATTTATTTCAGCATGTAGCACGTGTAACGTGGACACCTTATTTAAAGTGTTTGTCATATTAAATATTTTAATATGACCAACAAAATAATAATTTTATATCATGGAAATGTAGGACAGTGTCTGCCTTTAATTCTCTGTAAGCAAATAAATATTTATTGTCATTCACATATTTACCAGCGTGGGTCTTAAGTGTAAACTGTTCAAACTAATTTGGTAATTGTTATTTTATATTTTTTTATTAATAGAAAATATTTATTAGTAGCCTACTATCATCGTTTTCCCTCAAGTTGTTCTGTGTATTATTATTATTTTATTTTATTTTTTTTTGAACGGGTTTAGAACTGAATAAGGTACATATAGAAACTTATCAGACAGATATTTTTGTATTATGTTTTTATTTTTTATTTTTTTAGAATAGGTCCGGCAGACTACAATCATATGATATGATGTTTTGGGATCTCACCAGGTGATGTCGCCACAGAGCTTCAAATGTGGTACAAGCACTTAGTTTGGGATATCAGACACAAGTGTATAAAATATTCAACATAAGAGGAGAATAGCTCACACGTCGTTTGAAAGGGTTTATTAAACTTTCTTTGATGAAACATTACAACTACTAAAAAGACAACATTTCTTTCCATATTAGAAAAAGCAGGTAGCCCTTTAAAATCTAAAACAAATTGACATGAAAAAAAAACAGACAGTCCTACCAAGAGAATCCATATTCAGCATGTCTGAAAGTTCAGTCTAAAGCCATTAACATTACGAGCACAGGACACGTTCCACAAAAACATGACATCTGCTACATCATGTCGTCCAGTCCCTAGTCCACAACCATAACACTGTGTGGCATGCAAATGTATGAGTCCATCTCTGCTGTTTTAGAACACAAACCTGACTCCATCTCCATCACATACACTTAAACTACATACTAAGCTTTACACTAACATTATACAAAAAAGACAAAAACGATGCACAATTCTGTTACAAAGATCTGCTTGCACTCTCATGTACATGCAGTGTACGTCAGTGCAATTTACCCCTGAATGATTTAGGTTTTGCCAATTAAAGCATGCAGCTCTATTCAACAGAAAACAAATTCTTTATAATAAAAAAGTCTGAAGGATGACCAAAGTTACTAACTTATTCATGTTTCCATCTGCTGACAGTCACGTAAGATGTGTACAAGTGCATAGATGGCTGCCAGGGTTGCATTTTCGAGGAACGAGGGATTTTTCTCTGCCTGGTATGAAAATATGTCTTAGAAAAATGAAAATAGGAAAGCATTCAGGGACCATCAATTTTAGTATAATAAAATAAACCCCCACCACCCGTGCACCAAAGCAACACTTCAACACAGCCAACAAATCATTTGTGCCAACTATCAGTACATGTCAAGAGAACACTCTCTATATTAGGACATTTGAAGCTCAGGCCAAACGTCTATATGTTCTCTACCCTGAATCTCATTGCAGACACTGAACGAACCACTTTAACTTTAATGTATTCTGCATTCAGAAATACTCCAGAGAGGATGTGGATTGTGCCATACAGACTGCAGTCGACTGCAGTAAACGACATAAGCCTCCTCTGCATCTTGGTTCAGCAGAAAGCTTCAGGTTTAGGGAAGCCCCAGAGGATCTGTTAGCTGTATCATCACTTCTCACAGCTTTTCGAGTGCCAGTGTACATGCTTGCTGAAATCTCCACACAACACCTCGCTATCCTGACAGAGGAAGACTTTATTTTGTGCCTCATTTCTTCAATGACCTATATTTAGGAGGTAGGATGTTACTAGATTTGACAGGACATATGTGAGTAAATCATAGTATAAGTTTTGGCATACCTAATCATTGGCCTTCAGATAAAGCGTTTTGATGTTCACATAAGGATAAAAAGTGTTAAGTTATTGACTACGGCCTTCACAAATCCACACTCAGGTAAATTGTGAACATATATCATGGGACCAAACACTGAACTGGGGTGGTGTGCATGGAAGGACAGCTCATCAGAACGAATTAAAACCATTTTGCCATTAAAAAGAAAGCTGTTCGAACAAAGAAATGTCACCCCAACCACACTGTACGAATATTATACACACTTTTGCCAGGTCTTTGTAAGGTGGATCAGTGAATTCCTATAGGGAATGGGAAAACAGTGAGATGTTTGTCGGTGAGGTGCAGCATCTGGTTAGTCAGGTTCATGAAGTGAAATGTAGTGGCAGGATCTGAAGTGCGCAGCTCTTTCAATATTAATGTCCTGAAGCAGTTTTGCAAAAGAGAAATGAGCCAATGAGGAGTATGGCACTGAAATTTTTGGTTGAAGTCATTGCTTCTGAATGTTAATCTAAAGATGACCACGATAAATAAGAACTTTTAAAGAAGATCGTTAAAAAAGGTATATTATCTCATTTGTTGCTGTTTTTAATTGGCACTGTAACTATAGATAATTCCAAAGGGTTCTCAAACTTTCACTCATCATTATTCCCGAAACCTAAGTATGTTCAATCCCTTCATAAAAGCTGTTTACAGGCAACAGTTAAAAACTGTCAATCTGGAATACACAGCATCTGAATCTCTGGTCTCTGTTTGAGACCAATGCAATATTTCACTCTCATCCTGACGGACTTTGGTAAGCTGAAAAACCCCTTCTCTGCTTCCATTTTTCTGTTTGTACGCTGGAGAAAAGTGAAATCAGTAGTATCTAAGGTAATCCATCAGATGAATGCATCAGTTACAGAGGCCCCTAGGTGGTAGTATTCCAGCCATTTCGATTGACAGTTTGTCACCAAAGCTCCATCCTTGTGGTTCAGCAAAGATGACTGTAAGTACTGACTTAGGACCAGTTTAAATCAGAAAACAAGGACAATCTGAAAACACAAACTGGTCCTAAATAAGCATAAATTCAAAAAAGGCTACATATCTGTCACATGACATTACAGCGGTTCCTCTGCAATGCCCCCTGGAGACGGATAGAGGTGTGGTTTGGGCGTAGTCCTCGCGCCACGGCTATTCCCAGGAGTTCTTTAAAGAGCAGAAGCACATGCCAATTATACTTGGCAGAGCACTCGACATAACCGCACTTCCAGGTCTTCTTCACCAGAACAGACACGGCCCTGCGCTGGGTGAACCGCTGCCGCTGAAGGTCCCGCTTACTGCCAACCACCAGGATGGGCACCTCACTACTGCTGCCCACTCTTACGGAAAAACAAAAGAAGAGACAAGAGGTGGGAAGAGCAATAGAAAAAAAGGTTTAAGAGGGAATTTTCTAGTAACACATGAGTATTCATCCATTTCTTCCATGATATTTATGTTGAACATAATATTTGTTAATGTTTATCTTCAGCAAACATGCACAGGCACACGCACACACATTACAAGCCTCTCAGCTCCTTGTCACTCTCTTCAAAAAAAGGCACAGAGCTCATAATGTCTGCTGGAGAATGCATGATGCGTGTCCTTTCTCGCTTGACTGCTTGAAGGTCACACTCACACATAATGGAGAATGAAAGCATTTCATGTTCGGGGGCTTCAAAGGCAAGCGTTGTGCATTTTGTTTAATTGAAACAAAAAAAAAGTGTTATACATTTAATTGTCAATTCAATCGTGCACAAGGAGTTCAAATGAAATTGAGAGATTGCTTAGACAAAATTATATATGAATAAATGAAGGTATTAAATAAATGTCTGGCCAATTAATTTAGGCTTTGAGTATCTTTATATAATAACAAATTACGGCACTGAGTGTACACAGATTGCCTATCATAAATATTTAAATAGGTTTAATTTAACACATTAAGTTTAATTGAGGACCTAGGGCCATTCCATCTCATTCATTTTAATATTAAAACAAATACTATTACTGTTATTATTCCGATTCTGCTCATTTCAGTTCTGTCAAATGCTGAGGATTTATGTTATATACAAATGAACAAAATTATTTTCGCCAAATTTTTAAGAGCTGAACTCAAAGATCTAAGACTTTTTCTTTGTACACAAAATGCCTATTTCTCTCAAATATTGTTCACATCACAGATCTGTCTAAATTGGAAGATTCTGGATATTAGCAGGACCTGCTGTCATATACGCTGATCCAGAGCACCCCAAATATGCTCAATGGGTGAAATGTCCATTGAGTATGCTGGCCATGAAAGAACTGGGATGTTTTCAGCTTCCAGGAATTGTGTACAGATCCTTGCAACATGGGGCCGTGCATTATCATGCTGCAACATAAGGTGATGGTTGTGGATGAATGGCACACCAATGGGCCTCAGGATCATATGAGAATCAATACCTGAATGAAATGACCATTAAAATGATTTAAAATTGTCCAAATAGCTTGTTTTTGCATTAAGAAATGTTTTCAAAGCAAACGCAGTGAGAATGTGAGGCATTTGTAAAACAGAGGTATGATATTTTGGGCGAGGGAAAGTTGAGATGGCTGCATTTTGTCATTCATTCAGTTCACATAATGCCTATATGCAAATACATGATGCTCCACACAATTTATGGGCACAAGATCTGCATATGTAAAAAGATTTTCTCACTGGCATCTATTATATTCTTATCAGCTATAGTGAATGGTGACAGTGTCTATGCTCTGTAACTGTCACTCAACCATATTCTCAAATGTCACCTCATTATCTCAGCATCAGCAGGGGAAACAAGGGCCAACTGTTATTAAAAACATCAAAAACAATCAGTGGTTTGTCACTGTAGCTGATACATTCACATTAATCTGTGCTGATGGGCTACTAAGCTGAGTAAAAAATGGTTTAAACGACCACAGTTGGTCCCACTCTAACAATAACTGAAGGAATGTCTTTTTATTGGATCTACATGATAATCATTCTCTATTATTCTTTGAGGTGGGTAATTTCAGCTTCCGAATGAGCTCTGTCATACCTGTTATCCACAATTTGCTGTCGGATCATCTTGACATACTCAAAGCTCTCCACGCAGCAGATGTCATAGACCAGAATGTAGGCGTTAGCGCTGCGGACTCCTCTACACCGCGCGTCTAACCACTCCTGATGGAAATAAACAGACAAACAAAAACACTTAATCGAACAGATGACTGATTGACTGGTGGATAATTTCTTGTTAGGAGGCCATTGTAGAAATAACCTCCAATCAAATATAAAACTTTTTTTTTTTTACCACATTGCACAATGCTGCATTTTGGTTGCAGTTAGGTTACATAGAAGTAAAACATTTAAGGTCAAGAAACTGTAACTGTACAGCCTAGCAAAGTTGTGTCACATAATGTACCACTCTGAGATACACAGATCTCAAGTAGATCCAGTAGTACTTTATTGAAAAGATGACCCACAATCATAGTCCAGGGAAGCACAGGGTAAACAGTCCAAACAATGAAAGGCAAGGAACAGGCAAACAGAGAAATATCACTGTAAAAAAATTATTTCAAGATTTATCAGATTTTTTAAATAATTTATTTAGTTCAGATAACTTATTATTTTAAGTTTCTGATGATTGAATCAATCTCCTTTATTGTTTTAACTTACTTTTTCCAGTTCAATCAACTTAAAATTAAGGCAACCAGGTTACTTAATTTTTTAAGTTAAACCAACAATACTTTTTTACAGTGTAGGGGAACAGCAAAACTAGTGATGGCAATTTCAAAACACTGCTTCATGAAGCTCCGAAACCTTTACAAATCTTTTGTTCCGAATCAATGGCACATGTATGAAAGTGCCAGAGTCACATGATTTCAGTAAATGGGGATTCATTACGTCATAACTGTTTCGGAACGTTTCGAAACACTTCAATAGTTCAATGGTTCACCGCTGAGGGCGATGATCACTATCAAGCCATTAATATGAGGAGTCACTGAGAACCAATGAACAAGTATCTGTGGGTTTTACCTGATCTCTGATGAAAAGAAAAGAGCTTTTTGGCAGCAAACACTTATTATGGGTTTGGGGGGATATAAAAGTAACCCCTGTGTAAAATTAAATATTCTGCTGTATCTTTAATGCTGTGGGCCTAATTTTCTTGGACATCTTGTTCAGATACCGTACATGGCATCATGGATTCGATCAAATACCAACAGATACAAAATCAAAACCTGACAGCCTATGGTAGAAATCTAATAACAGGCCAAGTTTAGATCTTCCAACAGAACAGTGATCCAAAAAACAACATCAAAATCAACGCAAAAATGTGTAACTGAGCACAAAAACAAGCATCTGCAATGGCCATCCCAGTCTCCAGAGTGGAACCCTATTGAAAACGAGTGGGGTGAACTGAAGAGAAGAAGCACCAACATGGATCTGGGAATCTGAAGGATGTGGAGAGATTCTGTATGGAGGAATGGACTCTGATCTTTTGTCAGGTGTTCTCCAAACTCATCAGGCAAGAAGACTCAGAGATGTTATATTGGAAAAAGGAGGTTGCAAAATGCATATAATAAAAGGGGGCAAATAATTGTTTCCAACGTGTTTTGGAGAAAAAACATTGATTTCATAATGTGAAAAGTTCGATTTAGGTTTTGAACAAACCTTTAATTAATGCAGCACTAGTTCTCTGCTGCTAATCATGAAAGAGGCCTGAACAGGTAAAGAAAATAGCACAAATTTATGTCGAATCACATTTCTTTGTACAACAGTTTTCTTTGTTTCCTAATGGCAGCTATCTATACTCTGACCAAGGTATTGAGAGCACCACATGCACTCAGGGGTGTGCGTGTTGTCGTTTGTATGCTGGTGTGTTATAGTGGCCATTCTCATTAGCTCAATAGACTGGGGGAGAACTGGTAAGGTTGCAGCCAATGAATAGTAATGATTTACCCAGAGTAATTACATATCACCGAATGAGGGACAGCTGAAAGAGGCAGCGAGCAAATTTCTTCAACAGTGACACACTGAGCTCAGCTCCATTCTCCCTCCTTCCCCTCTTTTATAGGGAGCTCTTATGAAATGAAACTAAATATCAATTCCACTATTCATTTACACCATCAGATGTACATTCAATATTGTATTCTATGATATTTGAAGGATTTTAACATGATCTGCATTGGCGTGCATTTTTAGTGAATATTGTACAACAATAAATGTTCAACATTTTGTGTTTGACTTTGATTATTTGTATGTACAGTAGCGCCTCAACTACTGTTAGACCTGGATTGTATGAGAGTCACATGCTATTAAAGTCCCCAAAAACTGGATATTTTTATTACTCTAATTCTTCTTATTTTTAATGGAATATTGCATTGTTTATTATAAATAATTTATTCATCATTATTTAAAAAATGTTTTTCCCCTCCCCCTCACAACATCATCTCATTTCTAATGTTGTCAAAACCCTCTCACCTCCATTAATATATCAATCACATGACAAAAACAATCCAATCAATGGACTAAATCAAGTCTCACTATACTTTTTGTTTCATTTGAATATATAATCACAATAGGGAAGAAAATATGATCACAATTTCCATTTCATGCTGACTTTAAATACACGTCAATGCAAAACACTGTGATCGTAACTTAAGCTTAAAAAAGGACCAGACTTCATGCTGTCAAAAGTCACAAGACTATTGGTGTGGGGGTGGGTGGGGGCTGTTTGTTTAGTTTTATTTTATTTTATGTATAACAATCTTTCTGTAAACATTTTTTGAGTTTTGTGTTGTATAAAAAACTGCTACAAATAAAAATAAAAAAAAAGTCACAAGACTATTCACACAACATATATGAACTAAACTCTAAAGAATCAGTGATTGTACTGGATAGAGCTAGAAATTGGTGAAATTCCAGTAGATCCTTTAATTGCCATATTGATTGTGATCTGCATTTGTGGGAGTGTGTGTGTTGGGGTTGAGCATAAGAAAAATCGAGTGAGAGGAGGAATTCAAATTGAACCCATTCGTCACAAGCTGATCCTGCCAGTAAAGGAAATCGATGTCAACTGTAGCAAAGACAGTGTTTGCGCATTCGTCTTGACAGGGGAATAATTACCTTCATCCTTTCCCGATGTTAGAAAAGGAGAACACTGCTAATATTTACACTCAGAGATGACCCCTCTGATGCTTTCAGATTCAGATTCAAAATCACATTAGTGTAATAATAACAGCAACTAAACGTGCAGATAAAATCATTATAGCATAAAACGACAAGTGAGACGGGATATTTCAATTGAAAATGAAAATTCACCTTTATTATCATTCGCCCTCAATCATGTTAATCCAAAACTGTATGACTTAAGGTGTCAGCAATGATGGGTCACAAAACAAACAGCATTTGAACCTCACTGACTTGCATTGTAGAGACTTTTTGTTCACAAAAAAACAGTAAATCGAATCCCTTTCTGGATTCTTATCACACTCTCCAGTTTCTGATTGATCTTCTATAAAACTAAAAGTATAGGAGGGGAGAGAAATTGTGTTTCTTTAGCTTTAGTCCTTGTCAGATGCTGAATAAGCCCCCCCTCCCCCATTTCAAATCAAAAAGCATATCAAAATCCCTTACCCTCCGTCTCCACTGAAATATGACAGTTCTCAGACCTTATTAAGCACAAACTCAATATTCTAAGAGATTTAATGGAGTTCGAGCTCAGTGATCATTGGTAGATTGAAGCAATTATCTACACTGGTTTTGGGCATTAACTATGGAGGCTAGAGTGCAAGACCAATTCCTGTCAATTAAGCATGAGCCTTAAAGCTTCCGGTCTTTTCCGTGGAGCACTGTTCTGACATAAACGCTCCCTCAGTGTGCCTGTTAGATGTTTCAGATGCGCTGCCATCCCTGTGAAAGCTAAAAATAGAAGCTTGTCTGTCTCTCTCTCCTTTTTCAAGCCACATTGCCGTTCTTCCCTGTGAGTGTGAGTTAGAGAGAGGACACATTCAAATTCACTTTCATCATGATTCAGCATTCTCATCTGGGCAAGGAAGGTATCCGCTTTAAGAAAACAGATCTCTGGGACTTTGGAAGACGTCCACTGGAAAATGCTGAATGGGTAACTGTGCTGCTGAAAGCTGCCAAGTGAGTTCACGAAAACATGTGATCTGATCCGTGTGCGTGTTTGATGTTCTCCTCGGAGAGATACTATTGTTAGGCTAAAATAGGAGCAAGAAAGAATTAAAAAATGTAGTTCATAATGTTTTATTTTTGATATTATTTTAAAATTTGATATAGTTATATAATTTTTTTAAATATAATTTTATAATATAAATAAAGTCATATAAAAATGCAAAAAATTTACATATAACTTCTGTGGAAGTCTCAGAACCAAAAAATGTTTGTCCAATCATTGCATTTGGTCCGAATGAAATTATGCATATATAATACACCTGCCTATCAACCAATGTATTTGCATAACTCCGCACCTGCTCGAACAGACATCACGCATCATCAGCACCTACCTTAAGGCTACACAGAGTTGTAGACAGAGATTCACTGAGCGCCACAAACAAACAGCAGCAGTATTTTACAGTTCCCTTCTGAACCAAACCAACAAGCTTATGTTCTTTCACACTATGTCGTAACTTCCATAATAAAAATATGGAAACCTGTGATGTGCTATATCAACATTATCAATGCCGAAATTAATCTGCGTTATGTTATGTGCTTTGCGACATGAGGTAATTTAATGGCGTCAGAATCTGCTCTGGCTGTGTTTTGGAGGAGATGTGGCTTTGTAGACACTCTGAATGGAGGGTGGGAACTTATGCTTTCAAAGCTAGCTTGCTATTGCTAGCCTCTCCAAAATTGCCTACCCTAGCTTAATAAAGTTTAAATAAAGGAGTAGACCAAAATTCATTTTTTTCCAACAGCATAAGCATTGATTTTTCTCACCTAATGTTGAATCTTTCTTTCAAAGCCACCTGTTTATCCTTGACTGAAGGGCAAACAAATACTTGCAGCACAGCATTCATTTATATATTAAGCAGTCAGATTATATACAGTGGTGCCAAATGTTGAAGTAAAATTAATCCAGAAAAGCACTTAGACAAATAAATGTTCACCTCAGTTAAATCATTACATGCCACATCATTACGCATCATCTTTATTTGTGACTCAGTCCCTGATAATTGATGGTATAATTACTGAATTATTTTATGCTGCGGTGTACAGCTAGATATATTGTAATGGCTTCTTTTTTTTACTACTCACTGACACTGTGATGTATGACTACGCATCCTAAATTAGCGATTACACTTTTCAGGCGTGACGAAAATAATGAGAACATCTGTACTTGAGACAACCCAGTGCTGAATTGCGCTTGTTTTAAAGTCATGAATTTAAAATGGCAAAAGCTTGAGAAATCTCACTCTAGCTCATTGTTTAAGAAACAAAATTATCTTTCAAATCACAAATCACCCTTATCAAAGGATTGAAATAGACACTGTAGTTGAGAGGAAAAGCGAGAACCAATAGAATAAAAGGAAGAGAAAGGAATGAAAAGTCAATGTCAATAAAGAGTATTCCCAAAATGAGAGTTGGCAGTGTCAATTTCAAAGCCACTAAGTGACAACCCAGATCTAAATGAAACGAGACCTTACAGCCATTGAGAATCAGTCGTGTCAGAGCACGGATCAGGGAACACAAAATCCAAATTTAATATTCCTAAACTCCACTGGCTAAAAGAGCAACCAAAATCTGGGAAAAATTTATTCTATCACATTCTGAGGACCATTACATGATCAAGCAAGTGCTGCAGATATGGGGGAATGTGTTACTGAGCTCACAGAGAACTAGAGGATTAATAGGAAATCCTGAATCATGCTGGCTTTTGATCTGATCCATCTGCCATGGCATCATGTGAACAAACTGTGACATTCACTTACCAAATTTGCCAAGCAGTCAAAAATTATTATTCACAGTTGTCCATACAATAAATCTCAGCAGTTCTGGGTGAAACTACTATGCACAGAGATTTAGAGTACATGGAGTATAGGGAGATGTGAGGGTCTAGCATTTTTTAGAGTATTTTAGTATTGAACATGCCGAGGACAATCCACAGCTTGGTGTGCATAAGATGATTTTTATGCACAATGTGGAGGCAAAGAACCACCCGACATAAAGCAGATGTTTCTGTTTCTTTGCGTGCACAGCACAATCTCCCATCTCTCTATGCGATTGATGTGTGTGTGTGTGTGTGTGTGTTTCAATAAAAGGAGTGCTTTATAGAACTGTCATTAAACTGGAACAATCTGTGCATTACACAGTTTGAATGCACACCTTCCAGCCAATCAGAATTGAGAATTGGTATTATGGTAACTTAACCATAACTAAACAGGTCTGTCATAGTTGGAGGAAAAAAAATTAATATATAAATTAATGTGTGTGCGCCTTTCAATGAAAGCAGCTCTTTAATATTGAACGTGCTTAAACTGACTGGAAACTACCTGTGCATTACACCTAACAGCCAATCAGAATAGAGTATTCTGACAAACCATTAAGTAATAGCAAAGACTATAGATATAGAAAGATGGCTCACTCCTTTTATTTATGAATAGGAGAAACTGCAAAATGCAACATGGTGGAATACATCCCACCTTCTGAATAAAAAAGCCAATCACTGATAGCTGACGCTCCGGTTCCCATAGAAACCTGAGACTCGCGTTTATATGCGCATTGGCTGGTCCAGCCTGAAAAACAAGCTTTTTTTATTGCTACTTGAGCATAAGAAACAACATTTAGGGTACAGTTCAAGTTAGATTTTCTTGCTGATTCGAAATATGTTACTTAATTGTGAGTTTAGCAAGCAAGATTTCAGGATTCCCCCATTCAAATAGATATAGGACTTGGTCTTGGATGACTGAAATAGCTGCCCGGAGGCATTGCAAATAAGGCCGCCGAGGGGAATAGACTTTCCTTGAAAATGACTTTGATAATAGCCGTTGTTACCATAACTAAACATACATAGTCTGAAATATCTAAATGAGTCAATGTTTGACGGACCTGCTCACATAGTAACAGTAGCTTTGATCTGTGATAGGACAATGGCCATTTTGGGGGAGGGGTCGGCGAGATTGCAGTGTCTTAACATGCTGTGAGAACTGAAAGTAATGCCCAACTCCCCAAACATGTTCATGATTTTTTAAATTACATTTTGCTGACATGACATCAAAACCACTTACACTGATTCTGATTCCCTGGCACCACCTATACGGATCCATCCCTTGTATATAATAATATCTCCAGTCTATAATTATATTCATTTTTCATTGTATTTTCACTGTCGTCAATGCAATGAAGAACCAAGCAACAATCAACAGAATCACTTGTTGCCGGGGTGACCTTGGTGGTCTCTGTCTGGAGTGGGTCTTTTTGTTTTGTGAAGTGGTCACGATCCAGGGCATTTACTCTAAAGTACTTCCAAGAAAAATAAGGTGAAAAAAAACCCTGACAAGTTGCATTTTGCATTCTGTTAACCTCACAGAATCTTTCAGATGCTGACAAACCTAAAGGGAGAGAGGTCTAGGGAAACACTAGACCTCTGCCTAAAGTATGTCTGCATGTTCAGTGAATATAAAGCTTACAAAAACAGCTTTTAAAGCTTAAACGGACGACTAAAAGCTTCCTCGTAAGCACAGTCTTAACTGGGATCAAATAAAAACTCTGGGAAGTGTAAACCGTTGGGAAAAAATCGGATGCGTGTCAGATCCGTGCATTTGGTCTTGAAGTAAAATTAGCTTAAAGGGATACTCCACTTTTTTTTGGAAATAGGCTCATTTTACAACTCCCCCAGGGTTAAACTGTTGAGTTTTACCGTTATTGAATCCATTCAACCGATCTTCGGTTCTGGCGATACCACTTTTAGCATAGCTTAGCATACATAATTGAAGTGCACAAGACCATTAGCATTTCTCAAAAAAATCGATATTTCGATATTGAATAACCGATATTCGATATTGAATAACCACAATTTAAATCCTAAAACGGTCAAAATTGAACTAGATCATATTCCTTGAAAAGGGCAGTATTCTGGATTTTGCTCTGAAGAGACGGTCTTGCATGTAGAGAGTTTCTGATAGTATTAAGAATTGAGCGGCAATGATTTGTCTGGATTTGTAAGGATTTGAAGACTCTAGCATTGCAATACTCTGGTATTTAGCTATTTGTAGCACTACTTGGATTAATTGCATGCTTGAATTATTTTGATTTGTAAATTGTTCTGGATAAATCAAAACATCTTCAAAATGAATACATTTAAAACTGATGTAAATTATGATAGCACAAATTGATTACATTTAACTTCTTAGAGGATGTGTTCTTCTAAAGATCTACCTTCCTGTGGTTTGTTGTCAACTCCAATCATGCACACATCAAACAGCTAATCAAGCCCGAAAAATGAAAATTGCAATCAGTTGAGGTTAGAACCAGTGGCAAAAGTGAAGGATTGGGCAAAGCACTACAAGTATTTCATGCTACAGGTGACTGACAGAATATGTTGGTGGTTTCAACAGAAAATTCAAGTGACGCAAGAACCTCACCTGAAGATGCATTGGTAAAATGACTAGTCCTGATGCTTAATTAACAAAATAGATTATTTTGCCAGTGTGGATTATTTCAAAACATTGCCAATTTGAGGATCTTCTAACAAGCATAATTGTATGGGTGCTTTAAATGCCAAGACTGTTATATGTGACAGAGAGAGAAAGATGAGAGGGAGAGATGGGGGAGGACAGGGAGAGGGAGAGAAATATTTGCCAGAGGGAGGATACAGAAAATAAGCTTACAGATGCTCAGTTCAAGTCATGTCTCCATAGCAACTACTCCAAAATGAGATATATTTTTTTTCCTGAGGAAACCCCCTTTCTCCTGAAGCAATACAATAACATTCCCCTGGAATCTCTGTCTATTTATAGATCTGTAAAAGATTCACTTCGATATGATTAAAAAGAACAAAAAACAAAACTTTTTTTCAAGGATTGGAAAGAGTGAATTATAAATAATTGCATGCCAGTGACGGTTTAAGGGTGCAAGGTCAAACTGGTGGATTAAGAATCAATTTACCATTAAAAACAGGCTCCTGAACCTTTATAACATGAGACATATTTCCATCACTAAAAAAATGGCATATTTTTGAGAGGAAATTTTACAATTCATTAATAAAACTCTTCCACTGTTCCCTAAAACTTAAAGGGCCACTCCACCCATTTTCATTAAAGTCCCCGTGAACCGGAAGTTGCAAACGATTTTTCTCCAGTGCAGTGACGTATTTCCAAGTGAAACGGAATATTGAACAGAGGGCAGGGTTTTACTCTAGCGCTCCTCCTCTCCATCTCTCGCTCATAGCAAACTAACGGTTTGAGGGGAGTGGTTATGCGTTTCCCCACCCAAACTGTGAAGCCTACGTCATCAGAAAAAGAAACCGTTCCAGACCGGAAGTAACTTTTCAGATTTTGATTAAAGATTACTAAGGTAAAACATTTTTTTAATATATATTCACTTGCACGGATTAATTGTTCACCACAAGACTAGCAATATGCGCTAACAAAGTAAATAGGTTCAATTTTGATTTCACGGGGACTTTAAGCTTTCCATTGTTAGAAACCCAGTTAACTATGTATTGTTAACCAGTATACTATGGGCTTGGGTGTCGTGACGTCATTACTGGTGTGGCGGCCATGTTGGCAGCTTCGCGCATGTAAACATACAGCAAGTCGAACGAGGACAAGCAGCTGAGTTGGGATAAAGAAAAGAAAAAAAGATGTTAAAATCCCTAAAAGGTTGTGGAATTTACCGGGATATGTTAAATATGGAAGCCAGTGACTGGTATATGGACTAAACCGGCACTTTTAACGGTTTGGATCATATAAAATTTCCAACAAAGAGTCGGCAAACAGTGGGAACACAGTAATCCGGACAGATAGTTAGTAACGTTAGCTGTCAACCCTCACATTTTTTTCAGGGTTTCTCATGTACTTGATCTCTTTTCCCGCTGTCTTCCCGTTTTAGTATTTTCCTGTAAAATATCCCGCATTTTAATATTCTCATAACATTAACATTAGCCCTTTAATCGGACCTGTCAGCCTCTGTTGTCCTGTTGCTACCCTCTTGCTTTAAGCATCGTTTAGCTTACTAACTGCTTAAAACAGCTAACGTTACTAACTACACTTTTGAAACACATAGTTAAAAGTATGTTACATGTGTGAATGGTTGTTAGCAGCAGTATAACTAATACTTAACTAGCAGCTAGGTGGAGCGCAGTTTACCTTTGTCCGGATTAAGTTAGCGTAACGTACTGTGCTCCCATTGTTTGTTGGAAATTTCAAATTAACCCAACCCGTTAAAAGTGCCGTTTTATCCACATACCGGTCCCTGGTTTCCCTATTAAACGTATCCCGGTAAATTCCGCATCCGTTTAGGGATTTTAACATTTTTTTAATTTTCTTTCTCCCAACTCAGCTACTTCTCCTCGTTCGACTTGCTGGTATGTTTACATTTGCGAAGCTGCCAACATGGCTGCCACGTCCCACAATGCAACTCAGTGCCCAAGCCTATTGAATGGTCATGCAAGACTGAGAGAAATATGCTATTTACCCTTTTCACTTCATCCTACAATGACAAAATGACAAAAATCGTAATTTCAATGTAGTGTTTACATGAACGCTAAACAGTTGATCGGTTGATGTGCGTTTTAACATTGCTAAGAAAATTCCCGCTCCTCCGTGAGAGATACGAGACCGGAGACCGGTAAATTATGTCTCAAAGCTGTCGCTCATCGGTACTCATGCCATCGGCCTCACGTCGTTTTCCACACGGCCCTCACTCGTCCTGCTCACCACAGTAAACATGATGAATGACGATTGTAGAACACAAAAGCCGAATCCTGGACATTTTGGGCTATCTCGAAACACATTTTCGGGCAGACTCATCACGGAGACTCAAGTGCATTCTGGGAGTTGTTGTCTTTCATCCACATAAGCCAAAAATACATTTTCTGTCTTTTCTCAGCCAAGAAAGCTCCAAATTCAAAACTAATTTCACATTTCTTCTACATAAATTACACATTTTAAACACATTCATCTTTCCAGAGTTGGAGTGACCCTTTAACCACATTTCTACAGATTCATCACGTGATATGGATTGTACGCATGCAGTAAAAAAAGTAAAGAAAAAAGTAACAGTGCAATTAGCAACATAACCCATTACATTACACATTTTAGGTAATATAATCTGACCATACTTTTTGATTAGCCTACTTTTAGATAATTTTGACCTAACTCATTTGTCACGTTGCACCATTTGCAATACAAAGAGAAAGAAAATATAAGCTATTCTATTCTTTATTATCAACAACATGAAGTGGATTAAATTACGCCAGGATTTACCAAATAGGGGTTCTTGAGTTTACTGAAAAGATAATAATTGGGCCTAAATAGGCTAAATCATAAAAAATTCAAATTGAAAATAATAAATTTTAAAATAATAAAAATTACAATAATTGCATGACAAAGTGTTCGTCAGGAGTTGATTTGATATGTGATGATGTTGAATCCAGTGATCAAATGACTAGGCTAATTTGTGGCATCTCAATTTTCCATGTACAGCCACATGACTAGCGTATGCTATGCCCAAAATTGCTAAACGTTTTAATAAACTTAGCATATATGTGGGAAATATTTCAATATATTTAAACGAGACTACATGTAGGCCTAAATGTAAAATGTGGAATGAAAAGGTTGAATGACCTCATCATTTACGTTTAAAATCTAGGCAGCCTATTCAACAAGACATTATGTCGCCTAGCTGCTACAAAGAAACATATTATGTTTAATCTGTTGAATACATTAGTTCATGTGTTTATTCTACATTTTATGTTGTTTAATTAATGTTCATACTATAATTAATCACTTAATGCCTGTGTTTACGCATCCAGCACTTTGTTACTAAGTTAAGTTACCTGACTAGGGCTTGAAGGAAAGGAGGAAATTGGCGGGACATCCAAAATCTTCAGGTCGTACATAACACCGTTAAGAATGGCCGAGGGTCTGTACACGTATCTCGCATGGGTTGGATTGTAAGTCTCAGAGAAGTCATTGTAAATAAATTGACGGATGATAGAAGTTTTCCCGACTCCAGGCGCTCCGATGACGGCGATGCTCAGCGTCTCGACCATCCCGCGCGGATCAGGACCAGATCAGGACTGCAGACGACGACTATTGATCAAGACACCTGGAAAACTGCTCAACAAATCAAAACAAGTCATATGAATTGTGAGCGTGCGTCTTTTTATGTATGCATACAGCACGAGAACACACTTCGTGGATGTTGAAATAAATAAGAGTTGCTCACAGATCCTCTGTCTTCTGGTACATTTCGTTATCTCTTTTGCTGAAATAGCCTGTTGGCAGCATATCCGTTATTGAATGGATCAACAAACCAACTTCAGTCACTGCGGCAGTTGCGCTGCCTTCTCTGCATTCCATTGGGGAACAGTCCCTCAGTGCTCCACTGTATTCCCAGTATTCCCACACACAGCTCTGGAGCTCGAAAACGTCAACAGTATCCAACACTATCGATCCGACTGCTCTCTTGATTGTGTGTACTCTTCGATCTCGAGGTTACCATTGACCCTTTCTCCTCGTAACCTCTCATTCCTTCCCACATCATTTCAGCAGTGGGTGCTGCGCGAGCGCATGAGTGCTCGCTTTATCGTGAACCTCACCGCAAGCCAAATGCAGTCTGCGCAAATAGGTCCATCGTTAAGCTCCGTAAGATTGTAGCAGGTGGACTTTATCCGCACAGACCTCTCGTTGAAGCTACACCGAAGCATTCACCCTCATGTGTTGTAGGCTGTTATAAGCCCCGATCCTCCGCGCGCACTCATGTGGTTCAGTTTGACGCGCGCGCATTCATGGCTGTTTTATTAGGCTCGCGCTAATGTTTTCTGGCTATAACCCGCTCTAAAAGGTGCCTCGCGTGTCACATCCCGAATTTACTTGCATTGTTGGAGGAATACAAGGTGAAAATGTAGTGTTAATCCCAATATGTTTAGTAAACAATAAAAAGTACTGGTATTCAGCACAATATCAAAACCGCACCTTAAGCCACGATGAAGAGTCTTTCAAAAACCGCTTCTCAAATTCGCACCACACAACTCTTCCGCTCGGAAGAGAAAATGCAGGAACTTAAGACACAATTCGAGTAAGTACATAAAGTTGTGATTAACTCTCTACAAATCTACTTTGTCATCTACAGGAATATATTCTCACGATCTCTCTAATCCGGATGAGGAGCTTTTGGGTAATAGAAGTTCAGAATAGCATGGGGCGTAATAATCTAATGATATCTGGATTAATAACTGGAATACATTCACCCATTAGTCCAATTTGATTTACTCAAGAAAGATTAATTTCTCTGGGGGTTTGTCCTCTCAGTCCATATTTTAATGACGTGTTAAACCGGACACAGCAGTTCTCAAATTGTCAATATGCACACAATGCAACAGTAATATCAATTTAACGCCAGTGATCGATTGCTAGGCTAGAGACTGAGTTCTTTTTATAAGCAATAGATAACAATCCAAACATCGTGTCCCTAGCAGATTCAAATTGCACTTCAGGCTTGGTTTATGATTGCACTTCCACTGAATTATATGGTTGGATACACACGAGGCCCCCAGCTCCTATATGACTACATTGCAATGTAATTTCATCACCAGGGTAGTCAACCCAAAGAGGTAATTGTGCTTAAACATGAGTTTAACAAGGGTTAAAATCAGACTGAATGAAAGGGGTGTTCATACCCATCAACGATTGGAAAGAGAATAAAACGGGGGAAAAACATAACAGAAGTAAGCACTATGGAACTACACACTACAACCAATTATTATGAGTAATAACCAACTATGGAGTTGTTTTAGTGAATAACTGGATGATACATGCCTGGAAACGATAATAAACGACATTTCCTGAAACCTATTCAACCTCCGCCTACTTACTTTACTTGTTAAAATGTCATTAGATGTGATACAGGCTCAGCTTGCTCCCCCAGAATTTCACACTTACTTCGAAATTTTCCCTGCATATATAAAAAGGTTATATTTTGCAGTTTAAATGGTTTGCAGCATGATGCCCGTTTTATTTGAAGATTATTAATGAATAAAACAAGGTGGGTTAGACTATAACTGAAGCAGTCAAAGACAATTGCATAAACTTTTGCAAAGATATTACACATTGTTTAAGGATTTTCAGCCAAGTTATTAAGAGTTTCAAGAATGGTCATAATTCACATTTCATTTATTTATTTTTACCTTAAAACCAGGCTGGAATAATTACACTTTAAATCAATAGGTTATATACTTTTTAATTTCCTTAACACATGATGCATTTATGACAGAATCAAACAAAAACTAAAGCAAATTTCTTTGCTGGAAATCTCCGTGAAGTCACCCTATGACTAAATCCAACAGAATAAAACATACATAAAGAAATCAACAAAAACTATAATTAAAAGAAAAACAATAATCAATATTATTTGGAAAGTGTACACGCACAGCATTACGTGTGTCAGATCAGCAGTGTTAAGTCATCTGGTGGTGGTATGTATTTTACATTAAGCTTGAGAGAGAGAGAGGTCTGATCACCCTTGCCAATATGGTTTTAAAAACAAAATGAAACATCACATGGGTGTAGAGCTTTCAAGTCCCATAAAGAATGAGAGAAGAAACATGTCTGACGAACAAGTAGCTTTGCAAAGCATGAGACTCCAGATGCATTGTGTTCAGTGTGATATGAGATATTCATACAATAATCGTTTTCTGCAGAATGATCTTTGGAGTCAAGTCTCCTCACAGATTCAGCAGTTTATCCTCCTTGGAATAAAACTCACACACACTGAATTGACAAGTCTCCGAATATGTGGGCATGTACACAGACACAAACACAGGAATGAGGAAGGACAGGGAAGATTTGCAGAAGAGGGAACAAAACATGCAGAATGTTGCATCTCCAAATCACACACACAAACTGGTACACAGAACACAAAAGACAGAAAATAAACCCAACTTAATAAAACGATCTTGGTCACAAAATACAGACATAATCTGGAGACCAAAAAAAGTTTACTCAGCATTTGTGTAGTGCTTCTGGATAAACACAGCATTCCCTTAAAATAAATTGTGTGAAATTAATAATGAAATATGGGAGACGAGCGTTACTAAAACAGAATTAAATAAATAAATCCATATTTGAACCTCAACGACTCACACAAACCAAGTGGCCCATCGTCTGATTATGAAGACTAAATTAAAAACAGCAGTGTTGAAAGGTTTCTCTCAACTGTAGTAAACATACCCTTCCCACCATTGGATGAATGACGAATACAGGAAACTCTGAGATCTTCTGCACACGATCTCTGCCCTCCATGAGGGGGAAAAACAAGCAGCCAGAATACACATAATGTATGTGTGGAATAAAGATGATATTTTATATTTTGTGTTTTGTCACATTTTAGAGAGAGATTTTACGACTAAAGGGTGGAAACAGGAGGGACAAAGAAGGGTCTTGGGAATGGACAAAATAATGAAGAAAAATTCCTTGGGATTCAGTCAATGCTAAAAGCACAGTCTGAGGGAAATGCAAGACAGTGGGTTTTTGTTTTCTCTGACCGGTCCAATCAAGTTTTCAGTCACCCAAACGATGCCCAGGACCTGCGGTTTCCTCTTGGTTCCCTCCATTTCAGTTCTTCAGCACCATCTCATAGCACTGGTACACAAACTGACAGACCTCTGGCGCTCTGCACTTTATCGACAGCTGAGGAAAGAGACAGAGAGATTCAAATAAAGGAGAGACACATTAGCAAGTATCAAACATTGATTTACATTTCGTAAAAATGTTAAGGTATGAAGATTTGAGTGCATGCTAGGAAAATTAAGACATTTCAAAGTGAAGAAAAAGAAGGTGAAAGAAACTAGGAAACATTAGTAATGCTGAAAGCCTGCCAACACACTATTACAATAATCTTCCAATGTGCCAGAGCAACTACACACACACAAAATTACGCCATAACAAGCTTTAAATTTACAACTAACACTTCCAATTTGCCTTAAGTCTGAAAGCACATCAGTACTCCACCTCTCTTAAACCTAAAAGATACGCTTGCACATATAAGTACAGTATCATTGAAAAGTATGGGATCATTAAGACTTTTATTCAAGTAAATACATTTTTTATTCAAGCAATAAATGAATCAAAAGCGACAGTAAATATATTTATAATGTTACAAAAGTGCTGTTCTTTTGAACTTTTATTCAAAGAATCCTGGTATCAGAGTAGCGCAACTGTTTTTAATATTGATAATAAATGTTTTTTGAGCACCAAATCAGCACACAATATTAGGATCTATTAACACAGAATGCATGTTTTATTTATTATTTATTAATTATAATATATATTATTTTTTCAAACGTTTGAATGGTATAGAATGATTCTGCTCTTACTCTTTTTAGAGAAACAATAGAAACTAACCACCCATAGCAAATTCATAAGCAATCTGAGTTTATTTGGTGAGAGACACATAAAAAGCCATTCCTACTAAAGGGATCTCACATGGCACTAACGGAGTAATAGACAAACAAATGCAGGCTAATGTCAGAGGAGCAAGTGTGCTTGGAGAGGTCGGCCTGAGTGGAGACCTCCATCTACTTCGACACCTGCTTCCTCTGTCAAGTGAGCGCTGCAGCCGACTCCAGGCTTCTCACAGACCAATCATACAGAGGATAATCAGAAAGCCGGTGGGTACAGCGCAATAGGACATCACAAGTGCCAAAGGGAAAGAGATGAGCGTGATGGAGAGATCAATGGCACAATTTATCCCTACCAAACTCAACAGTTCTTTCTCTGGGTTTCTATAAGATTACCATGTAGCTTTCCACAGGGCTTTTGCGATTGTGAGGCTTCAAATAAATAAATAAATCAATCAGTGCCTATATTAGAGACTCGTAACACCGTGCCTGCCAAGCACGTTGCAACACATTTGTATGTTTCTGTCCAAACACTTCACAGTTGATTTAATGTAAACTGATGTACAGATACATACACACACACACACAACAATATAATAAAAGACCCAAGGTTGCATTTATTTAATAAACAATTTAGTAAAAACAGTAATAGTGTGAATTATTAAAACGATATATAATAAATAATTTGTAATTTATTATTTATTTATTGGTTATTTTATCATTTTCAGAAGTCATTACTCCTTCATTGGTCTTCAGTGTCACAGAAATGAATATTTATGATACATTATACAACTTTTTACTGAAAGTTTAAAATAACAGCATTTATCATCTTGGTTTATCACCTTTATTTGAAGGTGTCTGTGTTAGAGTGTCATTTAAGTACTGAGTAATAATTAACTACATGCATTTACTACAAGGTTTAGGTTGCATGCAATTATGCATAATTTATAGTTATTACTATTATAACATGTAACAAGGACATAGTAAAATAAAGTGTAATCAAAACATTTTATTGCACGGCTCACTGGAATACTTGATTCTGATTGGTCTATCACGCCGTCCAGCGGTGTGTTACGCACCGATAGCAAATGGTAAAACTGATAACACGCTCATCCGGGTAACTTATGAGGGCAAAGTTTTGCGTTTGGTGAGCTTATTAAAATATTAGTATACAGATCAAATCAATATTTTGTGTACAATTATTCTATCTCTATCTAAATTAGCTGAATGAATAAACTGAGAACACCAAGGAATTAGTGAGCATGTCCTTCAATCAAACCCCAGTCTACTCCACTTCAAGCTACCAGATTTTGGAGGATTTGCCCTTAGCTTTAACTCAGAATGGCGTGAGTGCGCACACAGACACAGCGATAACATTGGTGCTGACTTGCTCTACGGCATCAGCTTCCTGTATGCAGAGGCGTTTTATTAACGGTTGCATTGTTCTATAATTTGACTAAAGTGAGAGGAAAATAAAGAAAGAGTGATACTGCACGGGTGGGTGGTGGGCATAAACCACAAAAAGGAGGAAGCAAGGATGGTGTGACTCGAAGTCTTGGAGATATAGCAGCGGGTTGCGACAATAGGGAAGAATGTAATCAAAGCGCAAATGAAAACAGATGAGATGGTGGGAAGACAGGAAGAGTGGAAGCAGCGGGGTGCTACATTGAGGTCTGTGGAGGAATGCTTTAACAGATCCCTGCCATTAGATGCTTGCCACGTGTAAAGGGGAACCGGGCCGTGCCATTGGACGCCTGGTTGCCATAGGGACCGAGAACAGTGACAAATTGTAGAGCTTTGAAACTAATAGAAACATTGCTAGATATTTAGAAAACACAACAGTATAGATACATGGCCACATTTTTCTGTCCTTTCAGACAAATATTGTTTATGTGCCACATCGGCCATAAACAAAACCATGATTCATGGACTGTGTGTTTCTGAGCTGTCATTTCTGCCTCTTAAAGCGGCTGTTAGAATGTGAGGAAAGAGCAAGAAGACTAGCAGACACATACAGATGTGTTGTGGGTCAGAGTTTCCTACAGAAATCTCTTCTTGCACAGTTAATATCTTGTGGTTCAAATGGGTCAGTCAGATTTAACAACAAACATTGCAAGTTTATTTAGTGAAATATTTATTAAAATGTTTGCAAGTTGTCTTGAACGATTCATTAAAAGAAGCGACTAAGGCCTCGTTTTCACTGCATGGTTCAAGTGACCCAAATCCGATTTTTTCCTGTCATATGGCACAGATCGGATATGACCACTGAACGTGTAAGCAGGAAAAAAACGCAGGCCTCATTCATATGTGGTAATAAATCGGATATGAATCGGATGCGTGCATTTGCGTGTGCCATGTAAGCAGACAAATCGGATATTCCCCTGTGATGCGAGTCGTACGTCATTAAAAAGTGCGCGATTATAGGCGCGATGGAAGAAAGGATACACACAGTAGAGCAATGCGGAGGTTTCATGTCTTTTGAGTGTTTGGGATGAAGAGTGCAGGCAAAAATGCAGGGTCGTTACAGAAATAAATCCGTTTTTGAAGACATTTCACGAGATATGAGGCATCGTTTTAAGTGCTTGTGGCAAGAGCCTCTCCTCTTTTTTTCTCCGCCGTACGAGACCAATGTTTTGATGACTTATTGAAATATTGTGGAAAGAAAACACTGGATAATTTTATTTGCATCTGCATCCATTGAATTTCGTGCTGTTTTGCTTAATTTCCCGGGTCAGAACGTCTGCATTTGGTAGTTTCAGCAGTGTATACTGTAAATGCAAAAATCGGATATGGGTCACTTTTAAAAGATGATGTAAGCAGGTCACCAAAAAAATCGGACATAGTCAGAAAATCGGATTTGGGCATCAAGACCTGCAGTGTAAATGCAGCCTAAGAGTCATTTACCCGAGAATCGGACTACACTGGTTATGCAATACGCTTGTTTTTGCAAGCAACCACGAGAAGAACTAATACTCTGTCTTCTCTTCCCATCACATTTAATTCAGACTGGCAGCCCATATCTCCCATTTCTTTATGGTGGCAGTGTAGATTCAGCAGTGGTGAAGTGTTGCCGCTTAAAAGCACTGAAGAAATTGCAGGAGAGTGAGACTTGTGCACATTAAAAGCACATGCCGTGAGTCGGTGGGTTCCCATTGAAGAGCAACTCCTTTGATTAAGGCTATTCAATTATTTTTTTTCCTGGAATGAAATCTGGAAAACAATTATATGCACACAATCTCGGTGCCTTCCTGTAATGCCATGTTTTTCTATCATGACAAAAGGACTGGAAAATATATGAATTTGAACAATTCTACAGCATTCCTCATATTGTGGTTTGCTAGATCATTCAAAACAGTTGCTCTAATGGAAGGTCGCATGAGTGTGGTGTCCACTATTATCGACATGCTGCTATGTTTCAGTGGACTTTACTGTTTTACTGGGGATCGTGGAACTAAAAGAAAGAGTCATGCTCATTTAAAGGAAGCAAGGTGTAAAAGACATATTTTTGGGGGAAAACACCCAACCTCTATTTCCTTCATTGTGATGTCATCATCAAAGGTGAGTGGAGAGATGAGCAAAAACACACAGGGGGGAAAAAAATACAACAAAATCAAACAGGAAAACCAAAACACAAATTATACTCATTCATCACAGGGTTCAATACAGGATACATGGGCACAGGTGCATATTTAGCATAAATTAGGGGCTAGATGCATTTGATGCGATTTATTTTATGTTAGATAATAGTTTATGTAACATATCTGATGGTTACTGTGAAAGAACATTGAATTTGTGCCGCCATTGATTAAAAGAAAAGTAATGGCACACAATGTGTACACGATTCATGGAAAGTGCACATCCTGATGAAATAAAGAAATGTGCATGTTATGATGAAAAAGCTGCACTTGAATGAACTGAAGGAGAATAAGTAAATGTATGATGCATTGATAATTAATTCTCTCAGGTGGGTACATATTCTGCTACTGGGAATAAAGCATGCTGGGGACTACAATTCTAGGTATACTTGTGATCTGAGAGAAATTGCCCTTGAGGCCTGATTCATGTGGGGAATGGGAAATGGGAAAGGGAACGTGAGAGGGAAGCAGCGTACACTCCATATTGGGCTGAGTGATGATGGCAAATCCTACAAACCAAAAGGAGGAAGGACTGGCAGGAGGATTGACATCTTGACAATCGTCCGTCCTTATCTTTACCCACCCAGGATTCACCAAACACTTACTCTGGATGCAATGGCTGTAGCCTGACTAGACAATGAGGCATCTTTAATGCCAAAAAAATGCTACTTAGACATGCAGCTTGTTAGGTTTTGAGACAGTGTTTGATTTTCCCAGCATTCCTTTCCCCTCTGACCCTTTTCTTTTCTTACGCGTGCACACAAACACAAATTATTCTCCTGTATGACTCATTAGGAAGTAACAGGGGAGTCGTTCTGAGCAACACACACTCTCACGTGCGACTGCCCGACTGTCTCCTCCAGCACATCCTTATCGATCTGTGTGTGTTCGAGTGGCACTTTGCTAGTCTCTTCACATACTTATAAAAGTCACAACAACACCCTTGGTCTCTCTGTGTTTTCATTTACCGTGTAGTTGGGGTTTCCAGTCTGCACACGCATTTCTGCCAGCACCCAGATGCTATTGGTGAGTTTGATGGACTGGTAAAGCATGTCCTGCCCCTCCACTGTTCTCTTGGCTATGGTGAAGATATTACTGCCTTGCAGCTTGTTGCTGGCCGCGTCTGTGAGGAGAGAGAAGTTACTCATTGACAAAACAGACGCACACAGCAGGTTTTCTAAAGACAAATGGAACCTGAGTGAGTCTCTATGGCAACTGCAAATGTGTATTTTTACTTATGCGTTGTCATATGAACCAGTTAGTAATTAGGCTGATGTAAAAGAATAATTCACTCAACAAAAGATCTTAGGTGGAATGTCTTGGTGGAAAGTTGCCTTTGTCATGCATGGAACAAAATGATCAATCTGCACAATGAGATGTTAACTCGATAACCTCAACTATAAATGATACCTGGTTTTACCAATTCACTAAAATTAACCTCAAAAGATTAGTTTGAACCAGATGTGACCAGTTGACTGAGAAGTCAATTATACTCACCAAGACTGTACTTATTTGACACAATGTGCAAAATAACAGTTTTACTCTATCCTTTAACTGTATCCTATCTTAATATATTGTCTTTGAACTTGCTGATTTGGTGCTCAAGAAACATTTCTTATTATTTTCAATGTTCAAAACAGTTGTGCTGCTTAATATTTTGGGTGGAAACCATGATTAATTTGATGAATAAAGTTCAAAAGAACAAAGACTTCTGATCTAAATCGCAATCTCAAATCTGGCATAACAAACAAATATTTTGCTGCGGGCAGAAGATTCATATAACAATGCACAAAACACCTATATTTAATTTTCAAGCCACATGGATAGAAGAAAGAAAGAGTGTCAAAAAAGAAGAGATATTTAAAGAGAGCACTAAAGACAGCCACTGTGCATTCATTAGTAATACCACTGAGAGTTTGTGTGCATGTTCATGCCTGTGTGATTCAAAATTATTTTATGCAAACAGTTATGTGGAAGAGGATCATTCCCAAAAAACCTGCCTTAAATTAACTACACCCAGACATGCCACCGGATCAGCACTGCTCTTCAGAGACAGACCTCATCAGAAGACGGTGTGTTCATTAAGACTGTCGCAGACTGACAGTCAAAATAATACAAAGCTCAGATAAGGGTAGAGCAGACCTCTTCCTTTCATCCTGTCTTTGCTTATTTGTTTCATTTCCTCCGTTTCACTCCTTTCCATCTGCCTACCCACCCAATTCACTCATGCAAGGCAAATATTTATTCCTGTTACCTGAGTTGAGATGGATGTCTTTGATTTGGAACTGTGCCTCATTGTCATTTGGAATATCCTTCCAGGTGGCCAGGAACACCTGACGTTCTGAGGAGCACAGGGACAAAAGGAGTACAACAGTGAAAAAAAAAATGAAGAAAATGAAAAAGAATGCAGTTTGGCTATGTCTGATGCTGAAAGCGGTTGCCTTGATGCAAAGTGAAAAAGGACACGTTCATAATGATTTCAGGCTGGCTTCTTAAGTTATCAGGCACCACATTGTCATGTCTAAAAATATAGATACTTATTTCTATACTTAAAGTAAGAAAAAGGACCCATAAGAATTTGTTTTATTTCCAACCTTGCAAGCTGTCCCACTTGAGCCGTGCCAACATGCCCATATGGGTAGTCCGAACGGATTCGAGTGGGCCTGGATACCTTCCTAACTCTATATTCTGCCTGCAGCCAAGGCATGGTTTTTCAGACACAGCCACTATGCATATCTGTATAATATCCTGCAGAGACTGAACTCCATTTAAGAGACTCCAGCGGAAAGTCTTCAATGCATAAGTAGTCTCTATCACACTCACCAACTTCTTCACATAACCACGAACATCCTCTCTAACACACTCATTTGGACACAGATCTGGCACATGTGCTCACACTCCCATGGACATAAACATAAAAACAATATCCACACAAAAAACAAAAGCAAACGCACTCAAAAAAAAAAAGATTGAAGGATTGATGTCACAATCACCTGAAGCACTTATCCCCTTATGCTTATGCCTGAGAGGACACAGCAGAGATTAATGGTACACAAAGACACACACTTACCCATCTTTCCGTCCTCTACAAAGAGCAGGCTGATGGGAAATTGGCAGCTGAAGTAGAACACGTCAATGTTATTCTTTACAGCTACCTGCAACCCCGACAGAGAGAGAGAGAGAAACACATTACAAGTGTGATTTAAGACATGCTGTGGCAGTGGTCAAGGCACTCAAACCCTGTTAAGAGCAGACGGGACGCGGCCATAATTTTTGCAGTAGTAAATGGGCCTCTCTCTCCAAGTTCTTTCAAAGAATGACAAACACACACCACAGAATAGTAGGGAAAGATGGTCCTTTGATCATCTTTCTTTGACATTTTGCTTCTATCTCTCTCTTCATTCTTTTGTTTAAGTCCCCCTGTGGCCTTGCAGAGTTGGGTTCAGCTCCTGTGCATGGAGTTCACATTTGCACGCCAGTTTGTGAACTTCAAACATGCACGAATACCTCCGAGGCAGTGCTTCACCGAGAGGATGGAAGATGCCCACTGACAGTTCAGGAAAACAGTGAGTGAGTGAATCTGTCTTGGATAATCAGACTCAAAAACACCTGTCCTGGTGAATTAGAAATATATTCTATATTAATGTCTATATTATTTTTATTGTATAAATGTGAAAACTCAAGGTTTCTTGAAGCAAAACATTATAATTGAGTTTTTCACACAAAAAAATCATTATAATTGAGTTTTTTTTATTTTTCTATATTTTAGTTCAATCATGTTTTTTTGTTTAAATTAATATTTTGTATTTTTAGGAGAATTTATAGTATTTCATTATTATAGTATTTCATTACTTAAACTGACATAAAATTCAAATGCTTTGGTCTCCTTTTAAAGATGACAATTGACATTATTGTTTCACCATTCTAACTGAAAAAAAAAGAGTAAACCTGAAAAAAGATATAACATTTTACATATCTTGTTATGAAAAATGCACAAAAATACCATTTTCAATTTTCAAAAGAAATGTATACTTTGCAAAACCACGTTTTACTTTAAAACTGTAAAAGCCATTGATCTAAACCAGCTGTGTTCCAAATTTGAGGTTGATCTCACAAAATGAGCTTTCAGTACAATTTTGTTTATGTGCAGTACTACATGTTTCCAATAGATGAAATTCATCTCCCATTTCCAATGCCGTCACATTTCACCATGAACAACACAAGCGAGTCTATTTTTTTCAGGACCATTTAACTTTCTCAAATAATGTCCATATTTTATTTATTTTTTTGTTAAGTGCCAAAACCTTCGGCTTCATACTATACCATTTCGATGAAGTAAAAAATAAAAATAAGATAAACGTAAACTTTCTGTCAAAATTGACCCAACAGCACCACAGACTTAAGGCAAGAGACAAAAACAGAGGGGCCACGAACAACACATCATTAAAACAAATCAAACCAGATTAAATAAAACCAATCATTTCTGTTGTTGTTTCCATTTTTGTGCAACTGCAGCGGAAAAAAACACCACCACCAAATTCTTATCTGATTATGGCTGTAAATCGTTTGAGAGCATGAGGGATTGAAAGGCACCCAGGGGAGCTTTGTAAAAGCTGACAGCAGGTGCACAGCATCCATCAGAATACAGACTACACAGGCCTGGAGAGGGACAGGATGTTACACATACTAGACATCCATACCTGCTACACTCCACCTATGAATAATTCATCCAACCAAACCGCTCTGAGCTGCTCACACCGACTTTGTTCCAGCCTCCCTCGTCTAACTGCAGATAAAATACTATATAGCACCACCAGGTAAAATAATATAAAGACAGACAATGTACCAACTAATGTGAAATCAGAAATCATTTTTTTGTGTGTGTAATTGTCAGGAGTTGAACTACTAGAATCTGTTCCTCTTCTGTTTGGATTTATCTTCAGCGTTATTGGCCTCATAAATAGGAAAAGAAAAAAGTATTTCAACCAGTCTATGAGTAACATTCACTTCCTGTGATGCAATTACAGTGAATAAGTGATCTATTATTGGCAGCCACGTGTGAAATTAATAATGCCACCATGGCCCATGAGCCTCTCTATGACTGGAAATATCAGCTGTTGTAATCCACGCATAAAAAGATTGAAAATGCACGGTAAGCCAAAGCACATCCAGATCAAACAGGACGTTCTGAATCTGTGAGCTGCCTGATATTCAGATATATTATTATTATTATTATTATATTACATCAGTCCTTCATGTTGCCACCTGTGATTTTCCTGAGCTCTCAAACACTAAATCCCCTGCTGATGACTTCAATGATAAGCACAGAGTGGAAAGTGAAAGAGACTCATTTATGATGAACCACTTAATGCCCATCTAAAATGTGTATTCTGAACACGACACTCACTGATGTCTCTCCAGGAAAGCTCAATAGATGCATTTAATCTGAAAATGGAATAAGTCGGACCCTGGGGGGCTCCATAAAATCTTACAATTAAAAAAACATCTTCTTATCTTTTAATCTTGTTGCGGCTCAGAGAGAACTCCTACTTTCTATATTTTTCATTTGCTTCATCCAACCAAAACAGTCCCCAAAGCTCAACACAATTTTATCCCTCCGTTTAATTACAACCAATTAGTGATTTCTCTGTTCCACAATGCATATGCCGTGCCTTGTAGTCTGTGGGGTTTGTGATTTATTCCCCAAATGCAATCACTGGAGAGCAATGTGAATGCTCCACTGAGAGAGATAATAAGGTGCAGCTAATTCAGACCTATTACTGTACACCACTGCAGACCTACAACCCTGATTAATAGAGGACTGAAATGGACATGGATGAATTGACAGGGGGAGAAAATCTGACAAAAGCAATGAGAGTGACCAAACAGCCGAAGGGAACCACTGATGATTTTTTTTTTAACAGAATCTCAGAATCTGAGTTGCATCCGTCTGTAACCACCCACACTCAATGTCCCTGCTGTTTTTGGAGTGGATTTTTGGGGGGCTGCTCACTAGGGGCTTGCTTTATGACTTTATATCTTGAAATGAGTAACAGCACAACACTCTTTTTATCCTGTGTGAAGTATAATGGTGCAGAAATGCAGTGGAAACATTACCTGCAGATTGTTGAGTGGTTCCATTTTCATGACGGGGCCGCTTGTGCTGAGAGGCAGACTGACATCAATGGTCTGATTGGGGCTCAGAGGAGTCAAAACCTGCAGAGGGCCAGCAGGGGCCAGACCAAAACTATAGAAAAAAAAGCAGAGAAACACAGAGAAACAAATGTAACATTTTTTATTTTGTACAATTTACATAACGATTCAAGACATCATTAATCCTTCTTCCAAAACATGTTTTTGTCTTACCCTGACTCACTATGCTAAGCCTATTAAGCGTTTAAATTTTAGACCAGGCAGGATATTTTTTCCTGGAAATTGCTTGCATGCGTCACTCGCCTGTGTGTGTCTCGTCGTATCCGAAAATAGAGAAAAGTTTCTCCGGCTACTTTGATGCATGTGTGGTGCGAGTGGCATAATGAGCGAGAAAGATTGACAAGGACCATGCTAAACCTCAAACCTCTGGAGAATCACCAATTTTATATTTATAAAAATAAAAAAAACACTAAACTGAGATGAGTCTGCAGGCAGAAAGAGAATGCGACAGGGGCTCGTAATAAAATGTGATTTTTTTTTTTTAAGCTAGTCAGCTTTAGAAACTTTCACTCTAAACTGGTAATCTCTCTTAACCATAGAAGTAAATATTTTATGATAAGTAGGATAATCTTTGTCTTTTCTTAGTTATGAAAAAGAACCACATTCATCTTGCAGTGTCACGCAGAGCCGACGCAGAACTAAAACAATGTTTTTTCTGCAAAATGCATGTAGGTTTGTTTTCAACAGCTAGAGCGCCAAAGGTTACAGTGTACATTTAAGACTATTGACACAAAAATAATTTAAAAAAAATCTATATAAAATTAAACAATGTTTCCATTCAATTTGGGTAACTGGATAATTGAACTCGGTATGCTGTTCAGGCTGATACACCAGTTGGAGTAAAGTTCATCAGCAATGAGCCACCTCTCAACATCTTAACCAAAAACATTTTTGCTAATCTAGCATCATTTTTGGTCAGGGTGAAGTGCGTACACACTGCTGACATATTTACTGTAGCATATCCATGTTGTGTGCACAAAATAGACACTTACATAGTCAAAGGAAGACTGTTTCACTCAATCATTTCAGCCCTCTTAAAAACTAATTTGGCAGATTATTTTTGGTTGCTAAAATTTGTGTGCATCACCAGTAAGGCCAAAATAAAAAAAAAAATAGTTTTATCTTCCACAACCTGTAAATGAGTTTCAAAACAGATGATAAAACAAATGTTTAAATATGTACACTTTGAGAGGGACCCTCCAGCATGCATATCAGAGACTTAGTGGTGTATGCTTTTAACTTGGACAAGTAAATCAACCACCCTTAGCAACTACATAGAAACACATGTCCTGGCCACATTCCCTCTAATGGCCCTTATCAATCATGGCCCCCTAATAATCCCCATTAACTGAATTGGCTCAGTCTCTCTCTCTCCTTTCCACCTATAGCTGGTGTGTGGAGAGCGCACTGGCGCCATTGTACTGTGGCTGCCATCGCATCATCCAATTGGATGCTGCACACTAGTACATAGGAAACGCACTATATAAATTAATAAATAATTCTCTCACAACAGCCTAGCATTGTGGCAGTCAGAATGCACCATTCTAAAAATCTATAAATAGCCCATGTAATAGCGGAAAGATATATTACAATATTCTACATTCAGGCTTTATTAAACGAGAAGTAATTTTCTAGACAGAAGTCCTCAATCAATGTGAAAACACATTAAAGTCTCTTTAGAATATCAGCATGTCCTTGAATGATCCCACTGACAAACAGTATAAATGATCATGATGTTTTCCAGTCAGGTCTCCAAACTGATTGAGAAACAAAGATACTTGAGGAGACCTCCAAAACAATCTGCATCCCAGTCTCCCGTTCTGCCTCTGAACTCACCTGTTCCTGTTGAACTGAATGGCAAAGTCAGTCATGACGCTCATGGCTTTGTTGGTGAGAGACATATCCATCTGAATGATCCCACCACGTCGGGCAAATGTCCCAGAAATCTCGAGTCCTTTAGCCTTCATTGCAGGTAACCACAGCTGAACACACAGATAAACAGGTTAGGAGTGTGAGGGAAAGAAAGCTAGGGGCACACACACAGGATGGCTGTGTTTTTGTTTGTCTCATTATCTGTGTACACATGCATGCACATGGCTGTTTTTTAAGCAGCTCCATAAGAGTTGCATTTTTAAGCTAATTCTTTTTTCTTTTAAGACAAAAAAAATGTGCTCAGCATTCTGTTGGAATATGTCAAGCTTTTATTGAACACCACAGCACTTCGTGTGTGTACGCCCCCAAAAGTCCTGGAAACGCTGCAGCATTACAAATCGACTTAAACTGCTTATAAAAGACTGCTGAAGTCATAAAGTTATTGATTGAGAATATTGATTGATTCTATACTTACAGTTTTAGGAACAACGTAGAATCCTGTTGGCATGCCAACACCCCCACCAAGGTCAAAAAGGTCACCCAATCCACCTCCAACAGCAGGAGCACCACCGAGAGCAGCAGGCATGGCTGTTGGGGCCACCCCCAGACCGGCACCCATCTGAGCAGAGGGAGACAAGCATTACAACCTATTACAACTTTTCTATCGTCAGGAAAGAGGCTAGCAGAGAAATTAACGGAATTTAACAGCTCTTTGATTAATGAAGGCAAACCCCTCTGTTGATGCTAATGCTTCTCGGATGAAGCACATTCATCAAAGTCTGGGTGAACTTTGCTAAAACTCTTTGTCTGACTTACCGAAGGACTTCCGCCGATGTCTCCTCCCAGCTGGGAACAGAGAGAGGACAAAAAGTAAGGATCAGTGAGCATGAAAGATGATGATAATTATGACCTGGTTGATGCACGGGGAACTAGCTCAGTTGGTTGAAGTCAGCGAGCGGCTACGGATGTTGTGAGACATCTCAGACAGTTTCTGTGCTCTTTTTACATTCTAATGACTCTCAATTAGGGATGGGCGATATGATTATATTTAGGCAGCGATATGAAGTGTCTCTTAATAATGACATCGTTGTATTGTTTATATTGCAGTATGCAAATATGTCTGAGTAACACAGGATTGTTTACATTTTTTTGACACGTTAGAGTGATAAAACGGCATGCATGAATGAGAAAATAAACAGTGTGATGTGCATTATGTTAAACAGAGTTAATCGGTCTCATTCATGAAACATTCGTAAGTATACAAGTAAATATGAGAGTGATTTGAGCGTAAAGAGACCTTCCCGATAGTGAAATCTGTGTGTGTTAATGAATTCCAATCAGTCGTAAATGGCATGCTCATTCTCAATTACCATACATCCCGCCCATTAAATCCGACTGACAACTATGGATGGGATATTATGACTCCAAAACAAAGGATTTCGACGTGTCTTCTCAAAAGCGAATGAAAAAGAAAAATTTCTCAGGTGCAGAAACCAAAGTTTTATAATCAGAAGTGCTTTCCAACACCACATTGTATTTTCAAGCGTAGGCTACATACATAGTAGCGTATCAAGTCCTAAAAAAAGGAAGCTTAGCAGCACATTACAGATGAAGTTAATAGAGTTCTATCTGTTAATCAAAAAGAAAAAACGTATAATATTTTTTTCAAAATGCTGTGTAAATATATACCTGACTAAGGTGAATTAAAATGCAGCCTTAGTTGTTGAGCAAAACGTTTGTATGTTAAACTAACCATTTACGCGTGGCTGTTGCAAACTTGCATTGGATTTTCTCCTTAGCATAAAGGTTGAGAGGTCAAAATAGGAAAGAAGAAAAAAGAAAAAAGAAAAAAGAAGAGGCAATCACTGCTTTTGACTGAGCAACTTAAGAAATAGCGTATATTTAATTCATACAGCGAAGACGATGCAGTGTTTAATTTTACATTAGATGATTCAATTTCTGTAGTATTCCTTATTTGAATGCTACTGTCACATAGACCTACTGTACATGTTGCTGTCATTGATTCATTGTATTTGTCCAATTGTTTATATTGTAATATTTATCATTATTATTGTGACATAAAATGACTTAAATTGTGAAATAAGATTTTGGTCATATCGCCCACTCCTACTTTCAACATTTCATTTTGTATGAGACGTGCCTACTTGTGTGTGACTAAAACTACCACTACAACCTCAAAAACTGAAATAAAATAAAAGAGGAAAGGTGCTCTTAGGGTTTCTTCATACTGATCTGAGAGACTACCGTAGTTTATGTTGGGCAACAGGGACTAGACTAAGATCAGTACAGACTTTAAGGATGAACTCAAAAGGTGAGAACACCCACACCGACCTCTCTCTCACTATAATCAGAAGATGGCTGGGGAGAATGCACCTCTGTCCTGTGGGAAACACCCGGCTGATAGAGGAACGAGAAATGGATGAAACACTTCCAATGAATTAAATCAGAAGAAATGAGGGAAATGATGTTGAGGAAAAAAATGTGGTTGCATCAAGTCCAAGATTTTTCATACAAGGTGTGTGATGACAACACAAACAATTCACAACCATCTTGGATATATTTGACTAATGTTGACACTCATTAAATGCATAAAAAACAAGTGGTTGTAAATAACATCACATTGCTGGGGCTGTAAATGTACTCGTAAATGGAAGTAGCTGAAGCAGCCCTTTGTTGGTGTGAAGAGTACATTGGTTTCCCCCTACTAAAATACAGATCCCATTTAGACAAATGAAATGGCATGATTTGAAAGTGTCTGCTTCTTCTTTCACTTAGTTTAATTACCGTATCTGATTCATCGCCCATCTGCAAGTGTTGCAAGAGAATAAAAGACAGAGGAACAAAAAGAAAAAAGAAAAAGAGAAAGTCAAAAAAGAGAAAGAGAAGACCAGAAGGGAAATACAGACAAGGGAAAGTTAACTCCAATTATGCTAGACCATCTGTGATTTCTCAACAGACACAATTACACTGGTTAAGGGACTTTGGATGTGTGTTTAAGGGTGAGGGGCTGATCTGAGATCAGAATCCACTTGGATGATCTCAACTTAGTTAAGTAGCTCTGGAACCGGTCAACAGTGACACTAAATAAATGTCCTACAACACATGTGCAAGCTGAACAACTGACAAACACGCACACAGACTGTTAAAGGAAAAGATGGGTATATTCATTCTAGTAATTACTCTGTGTTTCCTCTTCATTAATCTAATTTCACCATGAAGGAATGATTATGTTTGGAGTAAAGTGAGAGGCAGCATGAGATAAACATACCAGACTATCCAGACCTCCTCCCAGTAGGTCCATGGCTCCCATCTGCATTGAGGGCTGCACTGCAGGGACAGTGGCAGTGGGCGGGGCCAGATCCAGGTTCAGCAGGTCACCCAGGAGATCACCCTGTGATGGAATGACAGCGGATGGAGCTTCAGAAGGTCCAGACTGGCCAACATCAGGGCTCTCGGCACTCTCAACACTAAGGAGAGAGAAATTACCATTTATTAAAAACATAGATGCATCTTTTTACTTCAAAAAAAAAAAAAAAAGTCTAGATGTATTAAAACACATTTTAAAATAAAATATGTAAAATGTAAAATACAACTATTAACTGGAAATAAAGAAAAGAAAATGAACTGAAAATTGAAAACTGAAATAAAAATAAATGAAACCTAAAAAGCTATATTTAAAAAGTAAAAGAAATGGCAAAAGCACATAATAAAATGACTAAAAATTAAACTAAAATCAACATCAAAACTAAATAATATAGAAATAAAGCTAATTCAAAATTTTTAATAAAACTTATCTTATATGTTATTAAATTTTTCATTAAAATTACAGTTGTTTGTGTTTACATAATATATTTGTGTGTGCTGTGTATAATTATATTCTATATATAAAATACACACATGCATGTATATATTTAAGAAAATGTTATTATTATTATAATATAGATTATGTATAGTATATATATATATATATATATATATATATAAAGAGCTCTTTTCCAAAACGCTATAAATCCATTTCAATAGTTTTCAGGAAAACTACATTTTTTACCTAGACCCACACATTTTGTGAATAATCAAATTATCCTGTTGAAATGTTTTATTGGTTCAGTCTGAACATTTTGAACAATGATTATTAAATCAAACAACAATATTGTTAATGATAAATTAAAAGTTAATTTTATTTATTTTTTCAAAACGCTATAGGCCTACATCCATCCATTTTTTTGTATCATTTTTAGTAAAGTCATTTTTAGTAAAGTGTCAAACCTCAAACAAATAGTAGGCTACCAATTTCTACATATGCATGAAAAAACTAATTATTAAAAATGATCAATAATGATAACGATATTCAAAAAAGGGATGGGCACCCCTCCAGCACATGCACACACACATAGGCTATAGCTTGTGAGCAAAGCGGAGCGGCGAGACGCTTAAATATAAGTAAAAAAAAATAAAAATAAAATAAACATAGGTTACGTTTCACATTTGTGTTTACTAATATTACGTTACTTATTTTTATTATTTCATCTATGTTGAGTAGACTATGAAAAGGGAACCGCATAAGATGAGTAAGATATCCAACCAATATCGGAAAATATTTGGAGTGGGTCAGACATGATTTTGACCACTTATTAAGTTTTGTTTTGTAGAAAGCTTGTAAATTTCGTTTGATATAAATTATATCTTTATTTTAATAAATGTTTCATCAACAAATTGACTGGATTAAAACAGCAAATATCAGACAATATAATTAGGACACAGAGGCGCGCACGTGAACCGGAGAGCGCGTCTAAAATATTATGAACCGAAACACTGCGATGCTTGCCTCAAAAACCTGAGAACTAGGCTACAGAAATCTTTAAATGTCTACTTTTAAACAAAACAATTAAAAACTAAAATAAATTGGCAACTCTCTGCGTATGTAGGCTAATTCGAAGTATCTCTCTATAGGCTTATGCACGTTCACTGCGAAGATGGCGAGTAGCATCATCAACTTTATCTTTGTTGCTGACACTGACAGAAAACACTAGTTTATTAATAAACAATTCAAATGTTTCATGCATAATCATTACTTTTGCCGGTTCTTTGTGGCAAGCTTTATGCATGCATTGAGATGCGGAATAGAAAACGCTCATATGGTTTCTCTCCCATTTAATTAAATCAATATATGTGATTAGCCTACTGATTAGACAAATGGCTTAAATGATCTACTACTATAGTCGACTAGAAAACTAGGACTCATTTTGAGGAAAGAATGAACATAATAAACTTCTGTTTAGAGTGCCGCCGTGCTGGATTACGTGGAACGCTCATCGAATTTGAGGACTTATCGCGTTTAGGCTAAAAACAGGGCTGGCGCTTATCGCGGCTTGGAAAGAAACTGTATCTTGCAGTACATTTTAAACAAGGAAATATAGCGATTTGGCATGAAACGTCGATGGGGCAGTGAAAGGGTTCTGTCCACAGCAGAATGACACGAATGGCGTTAAACTGGCGTTTATCGCGTTTTGGAAAAGAGCTCTTCATATATATTGTATGTATATATATATGTATATTATATATATGTATATTATGTATATATATATATATATTGTATATATGTACAAAGTATATATATATATATATATATACTGTATATATGTGTGTGCAGTATTTATGTGAAAATAATTCTTAAATATATACAAAATAATTTTACACAGCAAACACACATATTATGTAAACACAAACTTTTATTTTGGATGTGATTTAAACGCAATTAATCTTTGCACAGCCCTAATATATAAATATATAAATAAATACTTATAATAATTATAATAATTGTTACTAATGCATATATAAACAAATCTTTATACTTTTCTGTATATAAAATAATATAAGAAAAGAAACAAATTAGAGACTCACGAGCCAACACGAGGAGGAAGTCTCCTATGCTGAACGCCACGGCTGCCCTCCACAAAAGCACTGGGGGGTTTGTGGTAGACTGAGGCCAGAGTACCAATGTGGCAGATGAGCTCCTCCAGCAGGGTGGGCTCAATCAGGTCTGTCTCCTCTGAGATCAGAGGCTTCTCAGCCAGCACCACCTCTTTAGCTGCCACAGGGTCTGTAGATAACAGACGCCAGTAGATGTAGCCACGGTCGCGCAGATCAGGGTTATCAGAATCCTGCAAAGTTAAAAACAAGCAAAATTCAGGGAAAGTGAAAGTGACCAGTTGAAAACCAAGGGGAATTATATGCTATTTATGATGTGAGAATATAAGGAAGAGAAAATAAAGCAATACAAGTGACTGTTTTTTTCAACAACAAAAAAAATCAATTGAAGGACAGTCTTATGTAAATAATGCATAACTCCTAAGCACCAATTCATCTATGTGATAAGATCAAGTAGAGCACCAGCAAAGCAAAACAGCGGTGAGAGAATTAGATCTGGAGGCCATAAAATGGCACCTGGGATAAAGAAGGACATTTGGTATTCTGCGAGTACAGCCTGTGGCACTGAATCTCAAAGTTAATAATGACAAGATGCAATCTCAGATCCCAGTTTGACAGCACAAGTTTATGGCTTCTCTGAATATTAATGAGATCACACAAATGCTCCCTAGCCCTTACACACAAACATGAAACTATTCTAATCAATATTTTCAATGATTTGTCAGGCCAAATTAAAGAGCATCAAAACTGTATTTATCATTTGAATTTTGTGATAGTCTTTCAAATTCTGTAAGTTCAGAAATTTTGTATTGAAAGTAACAAAGCCCATTGTTATTGTATGAGAGTCATGCTGACATAAAACAATGTTTAGTGAAGTTTTGGTCATGCATCAACAGGCTTTTAATTACATAGAATTCACATTTTTGTAATCACATATTGATCAATGCACCTACATACAAGATCAACCATGATTGCTGTCTTGTTCTGATTGGTTCTTGTTCATCAAGCAAGGATACGAAAGGATCTGCAGTGCTCTCGAACACTGAACATATTGTAAGTGTCCATATTCTGTAACGGAATTGTTTAATTAAAAGGAAAAGCTTGTAAAGCTTCTAATGATGCAAAACAATTGTTAATTACCCTAGTGAATTACAGTGATTTAGAAACAATCCAATTCATAACTGGCACAGAGGAAGAAAGCAAGGCTTACTAGCATTAAAAATGTATGTTTAATAAAAATAAATCTGTCAGAATCCTGCTGTTTTGATCTAATGCAGGGTTTCAGGTTCTGGCCCAAAAGCTCTGGCAAGTTTTTCTTTTGTGTTCATTTTCTTGATATAGGGTAAAATGAAACCACACAACCCAGACAAATTATTACTTAAATTTACTAATACATTTTTAAAATCTGTTAACATTATTTAATACTCAATGTGTTGATGTTAGATAACACATTAAGTAAAGTTAATGAATGGTATCTTATTGCAGTGTTACCAAACTATACAGGAGATAAAACGTGTTTTATTTGACTTGACTGTACTTTTATTTTTATTTAACAGTGTTCATTTTTATTTTTAAAAGGGCTTTTTAAACCTGCCAAGAATTATCCAGCCATGAATAAGCCTTGAACTGCTTTCTGATGCACTAATAATGACATAAATAGGGATATATAGAAAACTGTAGATATATAGCCATAATATAGAATGCAACATGTTATTATTAACCTATCTTTCAAATAGACAGAAAAAAAAACATCAACCAAAGATAAATACGTCAGGGTGTTGAGCAACTGTGAAAATCTTGTTCTCTTTGGAGTGATTCAGCAAGCCAAGCAGCTTTGCTTATGAGATGTGCACTTTGAGGATGGCAACAACACCTCCAGAGAGTGCCCTTGAAGGTGTGAGCAAGTATAGGTGCAGTGTCATTTTCTCACTGAAATGTGTGCTTTGATAACCGTCTGTGTGGACATCTCACCTGTGTGGCGAGACTGAGCACTTGTTGCACCAGCTCCTGGGTCTCGGTGGGTTTCTTCAAGAACAACTTCACAATAGCTGTCAGCAACTGCAACTGCACCTGAGAGGGGAGCATGAAAAAAAACTTAACACAGGGACAAATCCTGTAACACTACCTCCCAAAAGACAAGTTCATGCAAGTTATTCACTAGAGTATTATGGTATGAAAAAAAAATATTAGAAATTCTAAAAAACAATTTTCATACTACCACAGCAAAGTCTCCCTATTCCTCTGTGAGAATTCTTTATGCTCTTAATACAATGCTTACATAACACAAGTCTGCTTAAAGGGTTAATTCACCCAAAATTATGTCACTAATGATTAAAGCCCGTAAGATTTAGTTTAAGATATTTTAGATTCAGTCCGCGAGTTTTCTGTCCCTCCATTGAAAATGTGTATGGTATACTGTCTTTGTCTAGAAAGGAAATAAAGACATCATCAAAGTAGTCCATGTGACATCCGGGCTCTGCATGGTGTGTTCCGGGCTTAAGAGTTAAGTTCATCTTCAGAACACAATTGAAGATTTTTTTTTTAATGAAATCTGAGCGCTTTCTGACACAACTGACAAGTATGCCATATTCGCATGGGATTAGTATTATCTGGTGACCTATAGTAATTTGTAATAATTGCGGAGTTTGTCTGTGATCTTAATCCTGTGCGAATTGGCCATGTCTGTAATATGTAAAGTAAAAATTCCCTCGCAAATTACCTACTATATTTCGCCGAACACCGAGGTCCTGTGATAATATCAGCCCCGTGCGAATCGGCATCTCTGTGTTTTGGCCGTATCGTACAGCATTTTTTCAAGGTTTTTGTTTCATGTGCACTTTTTTTATCCATCTTTTGCGGAGAATGGAGGCTGCTTTGGAGTGTTTTGAAAGTATTTCTGGTGCTGGGTCATATCGCTATCCACAACTACACCATTTGCAGAAAGTAAAAGCTGAAAATCATCAGAAGAGCAAAAAGAAAATGAATGATTAGATAGAGATGAATGACATGTATAGCAACATGTGGTAAGGAACTTTATTCTGTTTATGTCATAATATATCATACAGCTTGACCTATAACGAAAATAAATTTCCAAGCAATAGCCTATTGACGTCATATCGGGGAGATAAGTCAGTAAATTCGAGAAAAATCACAGGCTTCAGTTATCCCCTGCGAATGCGCCACATGAAATTCAGATGTGGCGAGGTAATTTATAAATCACATGAGGTCCCCAGATAATACTAATCCTGTGCGAATAGGGCTTTAGACACTTCAAAAAGTTCATTAAGAGATTAATCCATGAGCGGTTTAGTCCAAAGAAAAGAGACACTACTGCTTTATATGAACAATAGATTGAATTTAGGCTTTTATTCACATATAAACATTTATCAACTCGCAAATCAGTTGTGGTAAATGAAAGCTCAAGCATGTTAGCTTGACGTGCGAGCATAAATGAGGTTCATTCTCGTGTGTTACGCTTGCGTTCTCGCATGTCAAGCAGGTTCGGTTGAGTCTCTGTTCATCATATAAAGCGATCGAGCATCTTCTGAAAATTTGAACAAAACCGATTAAATCATATGGATTAGTTTTACAATCTCTTTATGAACTTTTTGAAGCGTCAAAGTGTCCGTTGCGTAGCTCACTTTGGGGCAGAAAGCTCTCAGATTAAAAAAAATAAAAAATCTTAATTTATGTTCCAAAGATGAACAAAACTCTTACTGCTTTGAAATGACATGAGGGTGATTAATGACACAATTTTCATCTTCAGGTGAACTATCCCTTTAATACAATAGAAAAAAACAGCTGTTTCTTATTTCATAAGCAAACATTTTAATAAGTGATTTGAAAGGCACTTCACCTGTGTGCTCTCATCATGAAAGCCTTCCAGGAAGCTCTCCAGCAGCTCGTCAGCATTGTCAATCCTCTCTGCGTACTCTCCCACAATCCAGATCATTGCTGCCCGGGCCTCAGGCTCATCCAGAGAGTCGAGGTTCTCACACAGGGTGGCAATCACGCTCTCGTACCTAGAAGCACAATAAAGAAGAAAGCCACAATGAAGCTGCAAAAAATAGCAAAATTACATAGTGGGGTGGGGGGGAGGCTGGGTTCAGTGAATCTTTATTAAATGTTTCTTAAACACATTTGAGAATGAAAGGCAGGGCAAAACAGAGGCTGAGCTAGGACAATTGACCTCTAACAGCTGAATAACGAACCTTAGCCAAACAGAAATAGGATTCAGTTTTGAGAAACAGCTTCATTGGCAATGTATAGCAAACAGATGAGAAACCTACTTGTTGGGGTACTTTCGGAAGATGTCCTTGATGACCACAATAGCTTCCTGCACCACATAATTGACCTTGGTCTGAATGAGGTCAAGCAGCGTGCTGACACAACGCTCTGCTGATTGCTGTAATAAAGAAAGGAGAGACCAAAAGACAGATCAGCTGATTTGCATAAATGGGATCGTGCAAAAATTAACCAATTAAGCAGTAGGCTTTTGTTTCACATCAGGTTGAATCCTTTCATTAGGAGCGGTGCACTTTACAATTAAAATGAACATGATTGCCATTGTTAACACTATTACTAAATTAATTAACTCTGGCCATCTGTTATCTTATTCAGGGTTAGGCCAGCTCACCTCTACTTTAATAGCGCAGCGGCCAATGGCTCGTACAGCTTTACGCACAAAGTCTACGTCCACTTCAGTGGCGTATTCCTTCAGCTCAGCCAGCACCTACACAACCCAAACACACATACGTTTAACAGACTCTCAGAAGCACATTTCAAATGTTGATGTGACACAGTGAGCTTCAAAAGTGAGTGATGTTGACAAATAGGATTGAAAAACGTTTGCCATTTCAGCTTCACAGGCTATTTCATGGTAGGTACAGATTCTACATTCAATAAATACAAACATTTTAAATTAAACTATTTAAATTTGAAACAAAAAAACTACTAAACAAGTGTAGTATATTAAAGGTTCTTTATTTGTACTTGATAAAAATCAGTCAATCGAAAATTGGGCAGATCAAAAATATGCCTTTTAAAGTCCATTCAAATTTTTCAAGAAAAAAAAAGAAAAACTTATTTCATGCATTTTCAGTACAGTTGTCATTAAAGCAAAAGAGTGACAAACCAAATACTAAGACATTCTGATATCGGACAGTTGTCAGGTCACTTTTCACTCAAATTATTATGTTGATAATATAAATTGTATCAATTAAACACAACAGAAGTATTTACAATATTAATCTCAGACTTTTGGACTCCACTGTATTTGGATGGTGTAATATATAAATGTATGAACATAAAGGATCAGTGCGAGTGCTCGTTTTATTCACCTGAGCAATGTTGGCCTGAGACGCAAGGCGGATCATGATATCCAGCTTCTCCAGCTTGACATAGATCGGATCATTATATTTCACAAAGAATACCTTCATCTCATGCTTTAGAATTTCAGGCCTGGTAGAAACAAAAATTAAAATGTATATTTTTTTTTAAATCCCCAAATCTTCACCACTTTGATTAAACAAATGTATTTTCCTCAGCTTTACACCTACCGTTTCTGTACGATGAGGTTGATGTTCCTTAGGGCAACATACTGCAGTTCAGGTTCAGCTGAGAGGAGCGTGACCAAGGGAGGAGCAAGTTTCTTTAGCAGGGTGCCGTAATAATCTAGATCTTTAGGAAGCATCTCCATGAACTTCATCAGAACCTTCACGGCAGACAGCACCACGGCAGAGTTGGCGTGGGACAACCGTGGAGTTACACGCTCACAGATACTGTGGGAGGACAGTGAGACCAATGCTTCAAAAAGGCAAATCTTTAAGGGTAAATACACACTCACTGCATAGTTTCGGTTGTATAATAATTTCCAAATAATTACAATCTACATTTGAACAATTCTTAAAATCCCTAACCGAATCAACACTGATTCAATTGTAGGTCAATTAGATTCAGATTTAGATTGGGTAATCAATACCAATAACTACACTGAATCAGCTTTATTAGTGAAGCTAGTGTCTATGTATTGTGTAGACTTCATTAGAGAATCAATTTAGAGTCCATCACACAGGAGTGATGAAATAACATTGCCCTCTGACCTCTGTGACTCGCGGTCGTCACGGGGTGTGTAGTTGGCCAGGCAGTCGAGGATGAAGATCTGACCCCATTCAGTGCATTCATTAAGGGCTGTCAGAAGCTTATTAATGGTCTGAGGATTCAGGTCCAGAAGGTTGCTGTTAGGATGAGATTCTGCTATCTCGGACAGAGCCGCAACTGCATTTGCTACCACCTAATGGAGGAAAAAACAAAACAAAGGCATTAAACTCAATACAGTGGTAGTGTGTGTGCACGGGCTCAGGTTTCGCACAACAAAAGCATGTAATTACACACCATGGAGACTAAGAGAGAGAGCTAAATGACGCTGCCATGCAGGGTTGTGCAGGAGTACTGTGATGTGACAGCAACAATCAATCATGAAAACAATGATCGCCGTGACTTTAAAAAATATTTCTTTTTTTATCTTATGGGCTATTGCGGCATTTTGGGGGGTACCTGAGGTCTGACTGGTTAGAGTTTGGACAGCATGCCATCCAGTCTGAATAATAAAAGGGAAACTATGGATTTGTGATGCCTAGAATCACTTTGATTATGAAAAACAGTTAAGTGCAAGATGTGCAAGGACAATCTGCCATATATATATATATATAATATTATAATGAGTTGTTATACTACACTATTGTAATATAATGTCGTGAATTCTTTGTGTTTCAGTGTTACTGTTATGGGAAGAGCACATCCGCAACAGAAGCTAAAGGGATGGTTCACCCAAAAATAAAAATGGTCATCATTTACTCACTCTCTGGTTGTTCCAAACCTGTATGAGTTTCTTTCTTCTGTTGAACACAAAAGATGATGTTTTAAAAAATGTTGGTAACCAGACAGTTGACAGTAGCCAATGACTTCCATTATATATATTTTTCCAACTATGGAAGTCAATGGCTACCGTCAACTGTTTGATTACTGACAATATTCAAAATATCTTCTTTTGTGTTCAACAAGAAACGCATACAGGTTTGGAACAACTGGATAACAATTAGCTTGGATTAACAAATACACTCTTATTGTATGATTTGCCTTAGTTCAGAGAGTATTCTTAAGAATACTGCCAGTATCTAACCAGCATTTAGATTTGAAATACTTAAGTTGTGTCTCACCATGGGGTTTGAGTCAGAGATCAGGTCTTTTAGGGTGTCCAGGAAGCCCTGGTCTTCTACCAGCTGAGCGTTAATGTCATGGAGCTTAGCAACACAAACTGCAGCAGTCTTCCTCACATAGGGGTCTTCATCTTTCAGACACTTCCTCAGAGGTTCACACAGGTACTCCGTGATCTTGTCCACTCGGATGCAGCCCATGGTGCGCACAGCCAGCGCACGGATCAGAGGGTTTGGGTCCTCACAGTCCTGCAGAAGAGAGCATATAACCAACACACATTACACCTAAAACATAGACATTGTCAGATAGACACTGCGGTTCAAAATGTTTTTTTTTTTTTTTTGAAAAATATCTCTCACCAAGGCAACTTTATTTGACCAGTATAAACCGCACTAATATTATGGCAGTTTAAAAACACTCTGTTTCTGTGAAAGTCTTAGTGATGACGTTGAAAAGGAGATAAATAAAAACACAGATGCATAATACATAACAGATTCTCAAAGAGCTGGAAACTTTTTTCTTCTGTTTTCTAACTTGCTGTGATAGGCTTAAATCTTCAATCTAGTTAGTTGCTTTGGTAATGTGTCTCTTTCCGTTCTCAGATGTGTGTGAAGCCATCAAAAACTCAGTGCTGATGGAGCACACTGCACCCTCCTATAAAGACTGACTATTCTAGTACTCAGAGAGAATAAAGTTTCTCTGCTGTTGCCAAGCTTATGACTTGCTTTTAAAGCACTTCGCTGTCCAGAATGTTGGTTTCATAACTTTAGAGTGCATTTTATAATGCACACTAGTACGGCTGTCACGACATTCAGATTCACTACATGACTACATGGCCAAAAGAATTCACAATAGCGATATCTACAGAAATCTTGAAAAAAATTATAATAATGCTATCAGTCAAATTCATCTTTACTCTTATTCTTTCATTCATATTCATTCAACAGTGGTTGACGAATCAGGGAAGGATACGTCATGACTGATAACACCCAATCATAGAGCCGAGCGTCAGCATTTCTGAAGTCTACCGTTTCATCTCGTCTACACTAAAACGCCCTCCGGATATTCAAAACGCAAAACGGAGCTGCAGCATTTCTAAACTTCTCCGTTTTAGGTCTTCGTTTTCCCGTTTTAGTCTGGACGGGAGTTGCAAAACGTAGCAAAAGGTCTCCGTTTTTAAATGAAAACGCAGTAGTGTGGACGGGGCCTAAGTCAATGTTTTCTCAAAACTCCCTATTGCAGCTTTAAATGTCTTATTATCATTAAAATATGACAAGATTACGACAGCAATTTTACGACCTTGTCCATCAAAACGATGGACAGTGTGAAAGTGTAACGCGACCTCTGCCTGGAATATCTCCAGTTTTATTACTCCAATGAGTCTCACTTCTGGTGTGAGGGCACCCTCTGGAGTTGAGTATGAATGGCCAAATCTGCAAGATAACGGAGGCGGAGGTGGGTGAACAGGTTGGTGGTTAAATTTCTTGGCGTGCGGGTGTCTTGTCTCTCATATCCGACGACATGCTTTTTCCGACATTTAAGTTTTCTGCATTGGAAAGTAAAATAATACGTAATATCTATCTATAGCCTGTGCAAACTGCATCACAATATATTGAAAATACTAATAAAAGCCTTAAAATAAAACAAAACTATTAAGCCGTTTCACTGATGTCTCTGAACCTTACCTTTACAAAGGTGTTCACTGCCATAATGGCCATGTCTGGTTGGCTCTTGGCATAATTCATCAAATACAGATAAACCAGCTTTTTCAGCTCCAGATTATCCGTCTGCATGCAGTTGACAACATCAGGAAACAGAGCACTGGGGACAAAGATATTAAGATCAAAAACTCCATAAACGCCATTCTGTTCCAAAAGATAAACATGATGGATGATATCGCATATAAAACCTCCTGTAAAAGAGTCGGACATTAATACTTCACTGTGAAACACGGCTTGTCTTACCTGACATCTTTTCCCACTGTCATAGACGCAATGACCTTCTTCACTGCCTCCTTTTTCTTCTCTTTCTTATCACTATTGAGCTCTGCCTTCAACTCAAAGATCTCCCCTGAAGGGTCAGACACACAAGACAACAGACATTTATGACTTTTTTTAGATGTCACATAACCCGTGAATGACAATGATGTGCTCTCAGAAAACAGTTTTTCTTATGCAATAAAAGAGAAGACAATGATTCAATCATAATTTGGTGTTCACCGTTTTTCTCGGCTTTGACCAAGTAACATGCAGCTCTATTTGCAGTTAAAAATACTTCTGGCACAATCATGTGACTGATTTAGACTGCCACACAATTACGCAATATTAGTAGCCGCTAGTACACCATGTTCTGCAGAGTAAAAAAAAAAATAAGCAGGCATATGTAGCAAAGTGCTAAATGTTGTTCCCATGTTGTGCAGTGCAGTTGATGATCTGCATTGGCCACAACAGACACACATTTCATGACTTAATCTCACTGACTTAATGTGATGTACTAATCCCAAAACAGCTTACTTTAAAGTAAATCGGAAAAAAACAGACCTTTCTTGGTAGTGGTGAAATATTTGGAGTCTGTCATCTTGGATCCCAAGCCTCGGTTCTCCTGCAGCAGAAAAGAAAGAAACATTCATAAGCACTCCACAAGAAAAGTGAGGAAGAGAATAAAGGGAGGTAGGATAGTGAAAATGTGCAAGCGCAGGGGAATAAGAGGAAGTCGAGTCCCTGTCCTGCTGATACCTTCACTGATGTTTCTTAGAGATTGTGGAGTGGGGAAAAACATATTGTTAAAGCTTCTTGTTCTCTTTCAGTCAGCAAATTATACTTTCTGTGCACAATGATTGCCTTCTCACAGTCTTTAAATCTGCTGGGAAGAGTTTCCCATTTCCTGTTATTGCACATTAGACTCTTGCCATCACCTGAAAGGTCTTTTAATAGGAAGATTCAGCTGATTCAGCTAGAGTGATGACAAGTTTTTTTTATTTGTGTACACTACTGTTCAAAAGAGTTGAGGTCGGTAAGATTTTTAAAAATGTTTTTGAAAGATCTCATGCTAAAAGGCTGCAATTTTTGACACACAAAGATTCAGTCAAAAACTGTGAAATAATATTATTAATAAAATTAACTTTTCTACATTTTACTCCATTACTCAAGTCTCAAATCACATGATCCTTCAGAAATAATTTTAATGTGCTGATTTGGTGTTCAAGAAACATTTCTTATTATTATTATCAAGGTTAAAAGAGTTGAGCTGTGTAATATTTGTGATATCATTTGTAACAATGTAAAAGTCTTAACTGTCGCTTTTGATCAATTATTTAATGCATCCTCACTGAATATATCTAACATTTTAATTTTATTTACAGATCGTTAAACTTGTTAGCTGCCCGTTATTGGACACTTCCAATTACGTAATAAATTAAACATGGCTGAATACAAACAGAGACACTGGTTGTCCGAGATGAGTGTAATATTGGCAACATTAAAAATAGAGTAACTTTAACCTCATATTTTATACTTCAATTTAAAAAAATAAAATCGAGTGAAGCTTAGGATGAACATAAGAGGACAAAAACAGCCATGAATGTGTTGCATTTACAAATATTCTATCTTCCCTTATAACTTTTTCAGACTGCTACAATAAAGAGGCTGTAGAATTCTTATCTGTAAGCCTGAATTACCCATGTAACCCTGCTGACCATATGCAAACTTATTATGATCACCCATGAACCACGACTTATCAGTTAACGGTCACACCAGTCTAAGGCCTTTGAAGACAATACTCACAGACAGTACAAGGTAAGGCAACATTACAGTCAACTGACTCTGGACATGCATAAGTCATTCATTGTTCAAGCACTGCTGTGTTATTTCATTACAAAAACATACAAAATCACTACAATACATTAACTAACACCGCTTAGAAACAATTACCATTTTAGCCAGAGTTTAAAAAAAAATAATAATCAGTAATTTATTAATTATATAAGCAAGGACAACACATTTATCAAAATTGACAGTAAAGACATTTAGAATACTTTGCTACAAAAGTCTAAAAACAGTAAATGTTACAAAGTATTCATGTTGTCAATAAATACTGTTCTTTTGAACACCATTAATGCATAAACAAATGTTTCTTGAGCACCAAATCCGCATATCAAAATGAATTCTGAAGGACCATGTGACACTGAAGACTGATGATGCTGAAAATGTAGGTTTGCCATCAAAGGAATAAATTGCATTTTAAAATACTGTATATTCAAATAGAAAACAGTTATTTTAAAACTAATTTCTGAAAGCTTTTAACATTGTAAGAAGAGCACAAGAATTAACCACCAATTTTGTCGAGAAATCAACAACTACATAAACCAACTTAACCAGTATTAGTTGGACTCAAAAATTGATACCGCCGCGTAAACAAGATTAGGAACAATAGACAGTATAACGTTGACACACACTTGCTATTGCTAATCTAAGTTACAGCCATTCCAGCATGTTCACATTTAACCGAAAATAATAATCTATCTCGTCAACCTGTGAGGCGGCGTCCCACTCCCCAGCTAGTGCAATAACTAACTTACAGATAAAGTAACGTTAGCTAGCTGTCAACTGTCAAAGAGCTGCCCTACACTACTAAACGAATGTTAACGTGATTCATTCAGAACCTGGTCGTAATCGTAAATGATTATTACCAACAATCGTAACATCACAACTGGTTTAAAGTAACGTTACGTGGCACAGCAGTGACTGCAGCAGGTGACAGACACACTCACTAATCTTAACCGCTTCAGTGGAAGTAAAAGCCGCAGAGCTAACTAGCAAAACCCATTTATTACGTCTCGAATAGGAAATTTCAAACTCATTTAAACCCATATCTATCAACGAGTATTTCTTCTAACCCTTTAGAGCGAAATAGGCCGTCACTCACACATAGTTGACTTGCCCACTCCATTTTTGGCGGATGAATGAACCTGCTCGCGGAGATGTAGAGTCGATGGATGAGCTAGCTAAATGCTAACGGCTCGCGAGCTGAAGCTTCATGACCTTCTATAATCAGGGCTTATGAGAGCGCACAGTAATCCTTTAATCTACAGTGCGGTATTACTGAACCAACCAAGCAGTGCACAAAGCCATAGATGAGTGGAAACGAGTCGCCATACCTTAGTAAAACCAAGAAATGCTCCTTACCGAAGTGAAGTGAGTGTGTACAAGTCGGCCTTCTTCCTTCCCTCCCACCTTACATGTTTTGTCATATGATTCACACTTCCGTCTTCCGCCTTCATGGAGAAGAGTTTTATCAGGTTACACTATTTGCCGATTGTATGGGAGTGGTTTAAATTTCAAGTAAAGCAACAAGCTATTGAAACTGGAAAGAAAATAGCTGACAACCGTAAATGTAAACAAAAGGAAATTGTTGAAAAGATAAGTTTATTATGTGGAAAACCTAACTTAACTGTAGAAGAGACACAAGAGTTACACACGCTCCAGAACCAATTAGATGTTATATACATAGAGAAGGCAAAAGGCGCCTTTGTGAGATCAAAAGCCAAATGGATTGAGCAGGGGGAAAAAAATTCATCATATTTTTATAGCCTTGAAAAACGGAGACGATTTCCAAAATGGAAATATCATTCAAGACACAAATAAAATAACAGAGGAAGTATGTCAGTTCTATGGCAACTTATATAAGAAAAAATTTCAGAGAGATGATTGTGATGCCTTTATGAAAAGTGTAAGTGAAAATGTAACTAGACTAACAGAGGAAGACAATTTTTTTTTAGAAATTTTTTAAGACTTTTTGGTCAGATATTAAAAATCTATTATTTAACGCGTACCTCGATTGCATAAAAAATGGCCAGTTATCCCCAACAATGAAAACTGGTTTGATAACATTGTTGCCCAAACCAAATAAAGACTTATTATTATTAGATAATTGGAGACCTATAACTTTACTTTGTAATGATTATAAATTATTAGCTTTGGTATATGCTAACAGAGTAAAAAATGTCTTGAACAAGGTAGTAGACGAATTTCAGTCAGCTTTCATTAAAGGTAGATATATTCATAATAATGTGAGACTGATTTTGGACATGATAGATTACCAGAGCCTTATTAACACTGATAGCCTAATATTGTTTATTGATTTTTTCAAGGCATTTGATTCTATCGAACATGACTTTTTACTGGAATCGCTTCAACTTTTTGGTTTTGGTGAAAAATTTTGTAAGGTAATCAGAATGTTTTATGACCAAATATACAGTTATATTTCACTTCAATCAGGCATCACTCCAAGAATTAATGTCTCTTGTGGAATAAGACAAGGGTGCCCAATTTCACCAAAATTATTCATTCTCTGTACACAGCTTTTGGCTTATTTTGTAATAAATAATAAAGACCTTGAAGGGATAAAAGTTTGTGACACTGAATTGAAAATGAGCCAATTTGCTGACGATACAGTGATATTTCTAAAGGACAAATCAATTCTTCAGAAGGCTTTAAATGTGATTTCTGTTTTTTCCAGAGCATCAGGCCTTTGCCTTAATCTAAAGAAATGTGAAATATTACCTTTATATAATTGCACTGAGGAAACCTTGGAGATGATTCCAGTTAAGAATGATGTGAAATACTTGGGCATTCATCTATCTAAAAACTTGGCATTAAGAGAAACCAAAAATATCACAGAAAAATTTGAAGAAATAAAAAGAAACTTAAATCATTGGTTAACAAGAGACTTAACCATTTTAGGACGTAACCTATTGTCAAAATCAGAAGGGGTTTCTAAATTAATTTATCCAAGCTATTCTCTTTATATTAGTTCACAAAACATAAGAAAAGCAAACACTATAATATACCAATTCATCTGGCGTAATAAAACGCACTTCGCACTACATCAAAAAATCACAACTTGTAAAGGACTATAATAAAGGAGGGTTAAAAACAATTGATTTTGAATCTATGGTTGGAGTTTTTAGAGTTAACTGGGTTAAAGCCTTTCTAGATAAACCTGATTCTCTATGGTATCATATTCCCAAACATATTTTTGATAAAGTGGGAGGCTTGGATTTCCTTTTAAAGTGTGACTTCGAGATATCCAAATTGCCAATAAAACTGTCCGATTATCATAAACAAGTTCTTTATTACTGGAAGATGGTATTTACTCATAATTTTACACCACATGGTTCCACTTTGTGGAATAACAGAGTGATAACAATTAGTAGGAAAACACTTTTTTTCAGAAATTGGTTTGAAAAGGGAATCATCTTCATCACTGATATATTAGATGAACAAGGAAATTTTCTTAGTTTTACGGATTTTAAAACAAAATTTGATATACAAAGTTTAGTAAGGGATTATAACAAGATATGTAAAGCAATACCAATAGCCTTATTAAATATGATACGAAATTATTTACATTATTCCAAAGGTCAAGTAAATTTGCCTAAATTGCAATTAAACCAAATTCCCATAAACAGCAAAAAATGTAACAATAATTGTATTAGCAAAATACTAAAATGTAGACTATTTCATGATTTTGACCAAAATATAAAAATAAGGCACTATGATGACAAAATAACAAATAAATACATCAAGTTCATGAAATGGCCTATACCTCCTAAAATTAAAGAAATGCAATTCAAAATTATAAATGGATATTATCCAGCAGCAGCAATGCTGAAAAGGAGATTTGGTTTTGAAGTGGAGCCATGTGTGTTCTGCTCCCAGGAAGATGAAACTATTGAACATTTATTCTTCTCTTGTCCAGTGATAAGAGGATTCTGGCAAGATGTCATGAATTGGCTAGAAATAAAAATGGAGAGAATTTTACAATTGAAGTTAGAGCAAATTCTGTTTGGTAACGAAAACCTTCCGAAGGAACTCTTTAGAATTTACAATATTATAACAATTATGGGTAAATACCATATTCATAAATGCAAATGGCAAAATAAAAATCCATCCATAATAGTGTTTAAAATTGAACTGAGGGAATACTTTGTTTCTTTGAAACTTCTGAAAGACTCCAGTGACAAAATTTATTCTCTATGTGAAGATGTCTCAAAATATTTGTCATTATAATTTGTAAAGCTTCCATGTAACTTTATTTTATGATTATATGAAGACTGAGGATAATATATTTGTGAATAACTTTGACGTGCCTTATGGACTGAAATGCCTTTGCTTAATTGATTTAATTTATTTGTTTTTTATTTTGTTTATTGAATTTTGTTCAATGTAACTGTTTATGTTATGCATATGAGTCTCCCAACGAGAGATTTTGTAAATTGCTTTTTTTTGTAAATAAGTGTGTTCAATAAAAAAAAAAAAAAAAAAAAAAAAAAAAAAAAAAAAAAAAACTATTTGCCGATTGCACTAAATTACAGTAAAATCTCAAATGATTTACAGATTTAATTCACTTACTACACAACTCGGATTTTGATATAGTTGTGTGAGGTAATATTACACCTGATGCTTGCACTTGATATTCTATGGGCAATATTATAGAGGGTGCAAAATTTGCTGGGTTATTCTGTAATATTTTCATCAAATAACAATATCGTCACCAATGTTTTATTTTTTATTTCAATGTTAAGTTTAACAAATTTATTTTATCTTGACCATAAATGTACATTTTCAAATGCAGAATATTCTGCAATTTTGTTAATTTTGTAAAGATTAGGATATACATATAATGGAAGACAAGCACAAAACAAATAATTTGATCCAAAACATCTTTTATTACAAGAATTAAATTAACAGCAATTGGTTTTCAAGGAACAGTGGAATGTTGGTCTTGCAATATTGCTATTCAACACAGACAAATTCCACAATGTCAAGACCTTACATTTTATTGTCATCATTAAAGAAAAATAATCAGCCAAAAAAAAGCAATTTAAGAGTAAATCCATAGACATTCAAATTTCAAATCATCCAACAGCCTTTTCATTTATTGAAACCAGAGCGTGACTGTAGATTCGACGTGCATTTTGTAAATCACATCTGAACATCATATTTGTGTAATGCAAATTAGATGGTTCTGCTCAAGTAAATAAAATGTGTGAATCTACATGCCTTTAGTTCTGATGTCAATAATGAATAAAGAAAAACAGAACCCATTCATGCAATAAATTATTTAAGAAATGTCTATATGTGATTAGAAACGCATAAATGTAATCACAAATGAAACATCTTTCTGTCTTTTTTTTCTTGGAAATAAAAACAGAATAAATACGATTGGAGTTCAAATCAGTTTACTGTACGGCAGTTAATGATTAGATATTGAAAAGATAACTGGATGTGTAGTGTGTATATGTGACTATGAGAATTAGGCACAGCAACCATTAATGTAATCTGAAAGACTGCAGAAAGCTCAACTGTCCTTATTTGTATTTAACAAAGTCCTAACGTGTCACAGCAGGCATGCTAACAGTAATATGGTTGCAGTCATTTAGGCAAAACTTGAACACTGAAATCAATTCCCATTAACATCTCCCTCACTTTTCCTGACTCATTTTTGATGGCAGTTTAACAAGTAAACAATTCATCCATTCATTCAGAAACATACAACATTGTCCCTTTATGATAGTACAGTTTACACCCAACCAAATCACCAAGGCCTAATAACTTACTCATTCAATATAAATAAACAATCCAACGCCAAAGCAATATGTGTTTAGTGTAATTCATTTGACTGAACTCAAAAATGAAAATTCTGATATTATTTACTTTCCCCTTAAGTTGTTCCAAATGCTTATGACAGAAGATATTTTTAAGAATACGGGTAACCAAACAGTTGACAGGCCCCACTGACTTCCACAGTATAGGAGAAAAAAATACTGTACAAGTCAATGGGGTTACCAACATTCTTCAAAATACCTTTGTGTTCAGCAGAAGAAAGAAATTCATACAGTTTTGGAAGAACTTGAGGGTGAAGAAATGATGACAGAATATTCATTCTGTACTGCAAGTCACACAACACATCTGACTTAGTCAAAGCATTCCACCACTTGGTGGCGCCACTAAACTTTAAAATAAACGTAATGTCTGATGATGATTACGGTGGAAAATATCACTACGTCATACACAGTTTTGGACTCCATATTGCTTTCACAATAAAAGTTCTGCAATAAAAATGATTTCCATTTTCTAGTTTGTAGTGATTTCCATGTTTTGAGAAACATCCTATTGATGTTTAATATAAGTGTCCTTCATTTCTCACTTGTAGATAATAAATCAAGTAATTACTTTAATTTAAACACAAACTTCAAAAAGAAGAATGCTAATAAAGCAGGATCTTGTTACCATTACCCTCACATGTGTGATTGTCACAGTTAGCAATGGGCCAAAAAACAGAATCCAACACACATTCTCTACCTCACACACAGATATTTCCACCCAGATACATACACACAACATCCCATCATCTCTACTTCACAAACACAACTTCTCATTCTTTAAGGCAAGAAAATTTGTCAAGGCAAAATTCAATAGCAACATTGCATAGCTAAGGCAGAATTAACATACTGAAATAAACAGCGTATGTTTTATACATTAGTATTAAATTCAATTAATAATTATATTTACATTACACGACCCCACATTTCAGCAAATGAACATATATTACATATAATCCTTTACATTAACCATATTAGTATGTACAAAACATAATACACACAAATACAAGATACTTGTCTGCCAACGTGATAACATCCTCTCATAAACGTTTCTGAGATATCCTCAAAATGATGAAACAAGTTGATATTCCATTCTATTTAGCCTGGGCTATAAACAGTACAGTCATTTAATTGTATTTCCAATTTGGATTCCACATGGAAGTATGTTCAAAGCGTCATTTAGGTGCTTGCCTTGCACACAAAATTACCCTAAAATTATTCCACCATCATCTTATTTGCTCTACGCGTTATACAGCTCGTATTCTCCAGTATACAGTAAACTCTGTATATTACAATTCCCTGATTAAAATGTCTATACTTTGTTCCAATCCTAACAAATGAAACCTGAACTAAACCAATGAGGACTAAAATTAGTCCTCATGGAACAAATTCAGAAAAAGGTAATAAGGACATGGACGTTTGGAGAAGCATTAAAACCGAGATCCCCTAAAGGGAAATGTGTTCATTTTCTTTCCCAAACAGAAAAAATATGACTCAATGAACGAAATCAAACATATCTCAGATGGTGCTGAATTACTTCAGAACAGGCTATGTTGGTCCAAGATGTCAAGAATGGCATTGGTAGTGTACTTAGCCCCTTTAGGACAAATGTATATCTCCAGTGAATTGACAATAAGGATTCCTGCTACATGTTGTACACCAGTCAGATGTGCAATGTCTCTGTCTTACAAATGTGCTTTTTTGCCACTCCTCTCTCTAATCTGACTGTAAAGCTGTATATGCTGAGCAAAGGAACATTAACCAAGGCTTGCGTACATTGTCATCATTCACTACATCCAAGCCTCATTGTCCAGGCTGGACTCTGAAGAGTAAGCACACTCTCTAGAGCCCATAGCCGGGGATCGCTGCTGGGGCTGGATGAGGTCCGCAAAGGCCTGGTGCAAAGCTTTGTGCGAGGGTTGGTTAGTGTTTAAACGTGGGGACTGTGGTGGGGTCTGGAGGGGAGACGAGTTGGCAGGAGACTGCCGACAATGATTTCTGTATTGTAAAGGTGTAGGGATGCGTGACGGGCTGTTCTCAGGTCTGTTGTCAGTGCGAGGTCTTATCCTTGGCCGCAGCTTGAGCTTGTAGATGGATGGCACCCTCTCTGTCTTCTTTTGACCCTTCTTGGAACGGAGGACGACTGTGCCATCCGCATCCCCATTGGCCAGTGGTAGAGGAGGAGTGCAGGAGCCTTCAGATGGAGGCTCACTCATGCTCAAGCACATGGAGGAGCTTTCACTGGAGGAGTCCTGGTAGGAACAGTCATCTAGAGGTGGTGGAGGGGAGGGAAATGACTCCGGAAGAGTCTGGACAGCATTGTCAAACGGTAGATCTTGGGGATGTGCACTTTGTGGCATGTTTCCCTCCACCACAACCCATTCCTCCAGGTCTTGCTGGCTCTCCATTGGCACCTCAGTCAAAGGGAGGCTTCCATTGGTGTCTTTGGAGAGGCACACTGATCTGGATAGGCCTGGATTTGAGGCTTCTCCTTCCTCTGTGGAGCTGGAGATGGCAGGGAGCTTACGGAGACCACCTTTACTACCCCATCGCCCTCCCTCCAGGAGCCCTCCATGAATCTGGCTATGGAGAAGGACAGGTGGGTCCTCGAGTGCACAGGCACGGTGATTAGTCCGTTTGGACTCTCGCAAATCAGGCAGAACTCCTACCTTACCTCCGACATTAAGAGACGACGTTGAAGAGTTAGACGAAGAGTAAGCAGAGTCTGTAACGTTAGTGTCACCTGAAGAGGTTGGGAGCACCCCTAAACCTTGATGGGAGACAGGGAGCTGAAGTGACCTCATTTCCCTTCCAGTGGACTCTTTACCCAGCCCAGCCTTGACTTGTTGCGTGTTGGCTAGGAACTCTGCCTCAAAGCTACGATACAGATCTTGCTCCCTTTGAGGATCCAGACTTGGCAGCAGGTGTAAACTAAACATACTCTTGTCCTCCTGGATCTCCTGCAGCTGGTTGTAGGGATTTGCCCTATTTCTTTGGTCTCTCCCTGTGGATCGTGCATTGTGAGCTGATCGAGGGGAACGTGGAGGGTGGAGAGGATTTGATCGCGGAGAAGAATGTGGAGAGCGCCGCCCTGGCTGTGTGACTGGGGGAAGCAGCTTCCGGCTCCCAGAGGAAGGAGACCGAGGAGCAGGGGGACGTGGTGTTACCATCCCCTTTTTCGCAGGACTTCCGTTGGTGCAGCCTTTAACGGGTGAGTTTGAGGCAGAGGAGGATGTTTGTTTTCTGGGCATACTTCCACTTATTCTTGAGGATGCTGCGGGCATATTCTTGGGTCTCAGTTCATCTCTCCGATCTATGGAAAGCAGCTGAGGGTCTCTGCGGCGAGGTGATGATCCGGGACTGACTTCACCCAATCGGCCTCTAGGTGTCTTGCCCTGACTGAGGGAGCGTGGAGCTTGGAGCCTCCGTGGACCTTCGGGCCCCAGTGATCTGCCTCTCTCTGTGCGGGGTGTTCGATGTACCTCTGCCGGGCCCTGTGGTGGACTCGGTTTAGGATTGAGGTGGACTGCGGTGCTGGGCGCTCTCTGGAAGCACTACGGGCACGGGTCTGAGGGGCTCTCAGGGCTGCTGCTCCAGGACGCTCAATAAGGTGTTTGCCCTCCTTACGGTTCACCAGCAGCACCACCTCATCTCCATGAGCATGCCGTGTACCCAGAGAGAAGCGACTTCCTCCTGTGCTTCCTCCTCCACCTTTAGAAGAGGCTGTAGAAGAGTCACTATCTCCTGAAAGTCTGCGAGTCATAAGATGAGATTCCTTATTCCTGTGTGTAAGAGAAAAGAGAGAAAGATATAGATGGATATATCGCAATGTACGAGATTACATAAAACCAAGCCAGGATTCTCAGATAGGTAACTGGCAGACATTTGTGACGTTTTTTGTGTCACATATACACCACCGTTCAAAAGTTTGGGGTCGATAAGATTTTTTCAAATGTTTTTTAAAAGTATTTAATCAAAAATACTGTAATATTGTGAAAAAATTATTACCAAGTAAAATAACTGTTTTCTATTTTTTAATATCTATTTTAAAATGCAATTATTCCTCTGATGGTAAAGCTTAAATTTCAGCAGCCGTTATTCCAGTCTACGGTGTCACGTGATCCTTCGGAAATCATTCTGATGGGCTGATTTGTTGATTCTTTGCTCATGGCACATTGCTTACTATTATCAATGTTGAAAACAGTTGTGCAGCTTTTTAATATTTTTTGTAAAAACCATGATATATGTTTTCAGGATTATTTGAGGATGTTCAAAAGAACAGATTTTATTCGAAATATAATTTTTTGGAAACAATATTACAGCCTTTTGACAACATGGGGACTCTCTATGAAGTGTGCAGGGAGCTGAATGTAGCCATTTCTTTGGAATTAAAGGAACCATCAAAAGAGGGAGGGAGGGAGGGAGAGGGATTACCCATTCTCTGGCTTTATGAAACACATACACTCTTGAACTACTACTGAAGTTTTAAGAATGAAACTGACATTGCCACTCTTTCATGTAACCCAAAAGAATGTGTTATGTACACAGAGCCAAAAAAATACAAAAAACAAACAGAGTCTGCATATGAACAAAATGTACTGCTAAGAAAGTAAAAAATTGCACATCCTGACAGCTTGGCTCTGTAATGTGATCCTACATAAACCTGTTGTGCAGTGCTGACCTGTTTCTGCCATGACAGACCTGGGGGCTGAGATTATCCTAATCTTCAGTAATCCAGCCTGTCTCACCTGCAGCTCCAGGAGTGCAAGTGTTAAAGTGTGCTGCTCTGATGCTTGGCCTGCATCATTAGTCAGCCTAAGGAAACCGAGGCACACAGCCAAGATAAACCAGCAAGCTGTTCGTGGTGCAGTTATACAATGCCCTCACTGCAAACATTGACGCACAAGTATTCCCCACCATCTGATGAAAATAATAAACCTTTTACAACTTCAGCATTTTTTCTTTAGTCTTAGAGTGCAGTAATGCATGGCATGGCTTTACACAGTATTGTTTAAACAAATTTTTATATATATATGTCCCTTTGCTATGGAAATAATGTTTTTTATTTAATTATCCAAGACCATGTTATCCTTTGCATAATTAGGCAGAGAGCACTGAGGCCCTGTGAAATTGTATATAAATTTTTTTTTTTAAAAAATCGAACACAAGGGGAGTCACAAACCAGACGAGAAGAGGATAGATGTCATGGCAATGTCACCTGGGATTAGTTCAAATCTGCTTGCAATAATCTGTGTGTGTGTGTGTGTGTGTGTGTGTATTTGTTTGTTTGGTGCATGTGCACTGTTGCCTTAAGCTGCAGCTCACTCTGAAGGTACAGTGCACAGAGTGCTATAATTTGTGTTGATTTAACTAGGTCAGTGTGAGCAAATGGCAGACACCCTAAGGGATCTACACAGACAAAACAACAATACAAATGCGCTATCATGCATATGTCCCAAACATAACGCTTCAAGAGTGCACAAATTCCATAGCCATTCACACATATCGTGGTTCTGTGAATATTTTTCTTGATTTTCTTTCTTTTTTTTTTTTTGTAATTGTCTGTACTTTTCATCAGTATTCATATTTATTTCTGTATGGAGAAGGCAAATCAGTAAGCAAATATTATACTATGAAACATACTTTCTTTTCAAAATCCATTCTTAAAATCTATATTTACAATATACATGATTTGATTTATGTATTGTTTACAAGATATGTTGTGTACACTTATATACAAAGTTTTTTTTTTCTAAAATAAAAAAAGTTTTTCAATTCAGTTTTTCAAAAAAAAAAGACTTTCATTTTCTATTTCTAAGTGCCTTTGTTTCCAGTGTGACTTTTGGGTACTTTCCTATTTGAGGTACTTTCCTAATTGCCGTAAACATGCACACATTCACACTGCTAAACACCCAAACACACCTGCACTGACCTGAGAGGATTAAAGTGGCGAGGTTCTGATCTGTCTCGTGGTGGTCGAGGCAGCAGTGTTGTGGGTCGTACTGTGTTAGTTTCCATCTCTACAGGCACAGCTGCATGGTGCGACCTGCCAGGGCGGGATGGAGAGGAATGCGCTGTGGCACCCAACACAGGGTCCAAAGAGCGCCTGTCGGGTGTTTTTAGGGCGCCATGCCCTCATTGCGCCAGTGAGGTCCTGGGCTTGTGGAGCGGGAGGAATGAGTGCTCGAGCTCTTACTGTGAGGACCCTGGCCACTCGCTTTAGCCTGCTGATACCGGTGCGCTGTTGAGGTCAAAGAAAGGCATCAGAAGGCTCTTTTAATATTCACAAAAAAATGATGATGTATTTGAACATAATAAATGACTTTAAACCTAATACTGATGTAAATGGGAATTTCACAATGCGGTTACTCACTTAAATGAATGCATTCTCATGAAAAGGCTCTTTATGTCTTGTACAGTACCATTAAAAAAATAATCTAAAGAAATTACTTATCCATTTCAAATAAATGCTATTCTTTCGAACTCTCTAATCCTGAATACAAAAATTCTAGGTTTCCACAAACATATCAAGGAGCTCAACTAGTTTTAACATTGATAATAATACAAAATGTTTCTTGAACACCAGATCATCAAATTAGAATGATTTCTGAAGGATCATGTGGCAATAAAGACTGGACTAATGACTTCTGAAAATACAGCTCTGCCTCATCACAGGAATAAATGACATTTTAAAATATATTAAAATGGAAATTAGTTTCACAATTTTGCTGTTTTAATGCTTAATGTTTGTTATTTACTGTACTATGTTTGATCAAATAAATGTAGCCTTGGTGAGCATATGAGACGTATTTCAAAAACATTAACACACACACACACGCAAGTGGTGATCTGATCTCACCAAATGCAGCGCATCGACAGGGATCGTGCTTGTCGAGGTAATGCTCAAGTGTGTCCCAACCTCCACCCACACGCACCATCACATGAGTCCGTAACACCTACACACACAGAGAGAGAGAGAGAGAGAGAGAGAGGTTAACACCTTTCACGTATTCTTTTTTTTTCAAAAAAAGTATAACCTTTTTAAACAGATAAGCAAAGAAATGCAAAAATATTTATATATATATTCATGATTATTGACTTAGAAATATGTTGCTGGTTCCAGATTGAAGAATAACTGTTAAATGGTAGATCCCAGAAGTTTTGCCAAATGTAAAATTACAAAACAGAATACAATGTACGAAAAGATTACAACTTCACAGTGAATAATGAACTGCATGTACATTGGTCACTTGATTAATTCATTAATTGTATTCCTCTATGTAATATACAGAGCTGTAAACCAAGAACTAACATGTAAATTCACTTTTTACTTATTGTGAAAAAAATTTCAGTGGTGCTCGTCCAGGCAAAAAAAGAGGGGTTTCGTACTGGCTGGCCCAAGTCAAAACATTTCTATAGGACTTTTTTTTTTTACCCTTTTATTGTCTACCCTTAAAAATGCATAGACCTACACTTTATTAACACTTTATTTTTAGTATCCTTATTACATGTTACATCTAGGTAGTATGTAATAACTATAAATTATGCATAATTACATGCAACTAACTCTAAACCAACCCTAATCTTATCCCTATAGAATGGGCAATCTTCAAACACCACTAATAACACAGGTGGGACAACATAACAGTCAGTTGATTAATATATGATCAACCCCCGGTGTCCTATAGCACTATATAACAGAGCTCTCTCCACCTCACCAGTCTCCACCGCCTTCATTATCATCACAGCACGCAATGACAGTGCTGGAGAGAAAACAAAAAGACATCACGCACCGACACTTTTTCAACCCCCTTACGGCTGGTATTCAGAGAGAGGGCAATGAAGGAGATTTATCATAGAAACAAGCCTCCTTTTTCTCTGATGATTCCTTTAATCAAGAAATGCTCAGTCAGGAAAATGTTCTCTTTCACATTTTCACTGTTGATTGTGTACTTCGTAACTGTTGCATCAAAGCTCTTTATAGACTCGGTATTGCTAAACTCCATCTGCTGAGCACATGGTAAGGAATAATCGTGTGTCGAGTGTCTGTGTGCGGTTGCCATGAAAAGAAAGCACATCCACTGGTTGGCACAATGCCTGCCCGCACACTCATTTTTGCAAAGAAACAGTCATACAAGCTAAATTGAACTATAAAGGGCTGTCCAACTAATAAAAAAAAATTAAAAGATAACTTGGTGAAGGTGAATGTTTAGGTCTTGATTTACTGACGTACAAAATCAAGTTGCTATTACAACACACAAAGCCATATAATATTACCAAAATAAAGGCAGCACAAAATAAGAAGCCGTGTTTTTATAACTACAGAACGGAGTGAAACAGAATGCATTTATCATTTAGAGATGCATTTATCAAAGCTGAACTACTAAGTCTTAAACAACAGATACACCAACATGATTGCAAAATGTTTTGCTGTGAAATGTAGTTTTATTCAATTATATGAAAATACAACAAACCATATCGACTCGACTCCAACAGCTTTTTTGTATACGGTGTTTTGTGTAATCAATACTTTGATCCAGTTTATTCAGGATTCTTTTATGAATTGAGAGTTCAAAAGAACAGCATTTATTTGAAATAGAAATCAGTACATTGTGGCAGACAAGTTTAAATAACAACAACTGTTTTTAACATTGATATAATAAAAATGTTTTTTTAAGCACAAGATCAACATTATTAGAATGATTATGTAACACTGAAGTAATCACACTGAAGTAAATTGAAAATTCAGCTTTGTGAATGACATTACAAATTGTATTTTTTTAAAGCTACACTGTGTGATTTTTACCCCCATCTAGCGGTGAAAAGGTATATGACCATCCAGTGAATATTAGTTTCAGTTCCTCTCAATTCCGATTTTGTTTTAACTCCTACGGTGGCCAATGTAGTCCAAGATTAACATGGCTTCCAGTTCGACCTCGTCCATGAGTGTTAACTCAAACGTAAACGCGAAAGGTGAAGCTTGAATTAACGGGTATGTCCCTCTTTGGCTAATGTACTTTCAAGATGGAGGGGCAACATGGCGACCGACATTAGAACCCCTTGCCCGTATGTATTTTCAATGGCATATTATACACTCACGAGAATACTTTATTACTTGAACGAAGTAAATATACTGTACATTAATGAGCACATATTTTTGAAAGAACTAAGTGTTTTTAGCTGAGAATAAACTAAAAGAGTTACACAGTGTAGCTTTAAAAAAGCTTTTTTTTTTACTGTAGATAAAATAAATGCAACTTTGGTAAGCAATAAGCATAACATATTTCGTTTCTTCATACCGGTCCCAAACTTTTGGACAGTAGTGTAATGCCTTTGGATAATCATCCTTTCAGAGATTTTCTCTGCAAATATTGGTATGAGTGATTATAATTGAAATGTAATTAAAAACCCAACCAAGTATTTAGCTAAATGTAACTGCAGGTAGATGTGGTGTTAGGTCCTAATGTAATAATTGACCAATGGGAGAGCAGCACTCTTTAATAGCTTTACTCATCTGCCCTTTCATAAGCAGTTAGGATTCAGTCACCATGGCAACAGGCAGATACATGCTGAAACCATAATTATAATAATCACTGTGTAAACAAAGCTAAAGTTCACTTGTGCCAA